>SJYV01023410.1:40654-100264 GCA_006410875.1 Neotragus pygmaeus | reverse complement strand
CACTGAAGAATTGATGCTTTTGAACTGTGGTGTTGGAGAAGACTCTTGGGAGTCCCTTGGACTGCAAGGGGATCCAACCAGTCCATCCTAAAGGTGATCAGTCCTGAGTGTTCTTTGGAAGGACTGTTGCTAAAGCTGAAACTCCAGTACTTTGGCCACCTCATGCGAATAGTTGACTCACTGGAAAAGACTCTGATGCTGGGAGGGATTGGGGGCAGGAGGAGAAGGGGACAACAGAGGATGAGATGGCTGGATGGCATCACTGATTCGATGGACATGAGTTTGAGTGAACTCCGGGAGTTGGTGATGGACAGGGAGGCCTGGTGTGCTGTGATTCATGGGGTCACAAAGTGTCGGACATGACTGAGCAACTGAACCGAACTGAATAAATGCTTTTTGCACTTTGCTTTTTTTACAGAACAGCATAAACTGAAAAGATCTTCCTCATTTTTATTCAGATGCATGGTACTCTGTTGTGTAGAGGTAGTAGTTTATTCAACTGTTTTCCTTATGTGTGAGCATTTAGGCTGTTTACAATATTTCACAAGTATAATAAAGAAAATTTTAAGAGATTTCCAGTGAGAGAATTTGTTTCTATATCCTCAGGATATTGACTAGGAAAACTTCAATAATCTTAGACAAGCTCCACATCAAACAGGACACTGAGTATGGTACCTCATGAGCTAAGAGGATAGAAACTTCTCTGGTGGTTCAGTGGCTAAGACTCTACTCTCTTAGCAAAAAGGGCTTGGGTTTGATCCCTGTTTGGGGTACCAAGATCCTGCATGCCACAGCTAAGATTTAGCATGTCACAACTAAGACCTGACATAGCCAAATAAATAAAATAAAATGCTTTTATAAAAAAGAAGAAGAGGTTAAGAGGATAAGAACAATCTATGGTGGCAGAGCATCAGACTCCTCACGGCCCACACATGATGTGTGGGGCATCCACAGGCTCAATTGCTGAGACTACAAGTAGATCACAGTAGGCCAGGGTCCATTGCAAAGATGAAGGATGAAAGTATTTCATGACCAAAAGGCATGACCAAGTTCACAGTCAGAAGGAGTAGATTACGGAATAATGTCCAAATGAGACAAATTCTCAGTGGACTCCATTGAAAAAAAGTGTCAAGGTGAAATGAGGGTCCCTTCAGCAGAGGGAGCAGGGTCTAGAGAATGGTATAAAATATATTCACTATGAATTTCCTCTGGAGAATTTCCATCTTGGATGAGGAAGGAGAGACTCGGAGGAAGTTGGAATTCGGGGAGAAGCTCATCTTATCAGGGAGATTGAATTTCAAATCACTGAATGTTACCTTACAGAGACTATTATATTAATTATGTATTGCTGTGTAGCAAATTATCCCAAAACTTAGTGGCTTAAAACAACAAACATTATCTCAAAAATGTCTATGGCTCATTAATTCAGGAACTGCTTAGCTGGGTAGTTCTGGCTTGGGTCTCACATGAGATTGCAAACAAAATGTCAGCCAGAGCTTCTGTCATCCGAAGTCTTGACTGGGGCTTCAGCGTCTGCTTCCAAGCTCATTCACATGGCTGTTGGCAGGAAACTTCACTTCCTCACCAGCTATTGGCTAAAGGCCTCAGTTCCTTGCCACATGGGTCTCTCTGTGGTCTTTTTTAGTGTCCTTATGACATGGCACTTGGCTTCCTGTAGACTCGGTGGTCCCAGAGAAGGAGCAAAGAGGAAACCACAGTACCTTTATGTTCTAATCTCAGATGTGGCACATTATCAATTCCATCATACTCTTTTCTTTAAAAGTAAGTCACTAGGTTAGCCCACATTCTGGAGAGGGGAATCGGACTCCACCTTTCGAATGGAAAAGTTATCAAAGAATATGTAGACATATGTTACAACTGTAATAACTGTTTTAATCTTGAAGAGATGAGCTACTTATAATGAACAAACTAACATTTGTTTCTTTCATCAGCAGGGCTTAGGCTCCAGAACAAGATCAGCACAAAATAAACTCCTGCTGTTTTTAAATAAGTTATATGTAAGTTGTCCTATGGTTTGAAGTACTGAAAAAAACCATGTACATTCTCAAATAACTTTTTTAAAACTTTTTATCTTGTATTGGAATATAGCCAATTAGGGCTTCCCTGGTGGCTCAGGCAGGAAAGAATCTGCCTGCAACGCAGGAGACATGGGTTCAATCCCTGGGTCAGGAAGATCCCCTGGAGAAGGGCATGGCAACCCACTGCAGAATTCTTGCCTGGAGAACCGCATGGACAGAAGAGCCTGGAGGGCTACAGTCCACGTGGTCACAAAGAGTCAGACATAACCGAGAGACTAACATACAAACACATAGCTGATTAGGAAACAATGTTGTGAGAGTTTCAGGTTAACACTTTCTTTTAACATTTGTTTTTATTTATTTGATCACACTGGGTCCTAGTCACTGCATGGGGATCTTCGATCCTCATTTTGGCACATGAACTCTTAGTTGCGGCCTGTGGGATCTATTCCTAGACCAGGGATCAAACCCAGGCCCCCAGCATTAGATCAGGGTCCTAACCACTGGACTACCAGGGAAGTCCTCTCAAATAAATTTTTAAAAACTGAATCTATACTACCTCTATGAAGTCACTGATGACATAACCTCATCTTGCATCTGTATCATCAGTAGGATTGGAAAAGAGTTTAAATTCTCATTTCCATGACTTGAATTCTACAGTGTAAAATAGCTTAGGCTTTATAATAATAAACCTTGATAGAAAGATGTATATTCAGATAACACATTGGTTAGAAACTCATTTCTAGTTACTTACTAGTTTTGTGTGAAAGTTTCTTTGTGCTTCCATCTTCAACACCTTCATAGTATTGATATATCACTAAAGCACCTAGCATAGTACCAAGAACATGGTGGATACTCAAAGAATGATATTATCACTCCATGCCATGCAAATATAATTATATTGATATGGTTTTAGGATTGAATTTCCTAACCCTTGTTCTGTTGAGAACTCTGCAAAGTGCTATACCTAAGTATCAAGGACATACAATCAGATGGCATTGGGAGATAAACTTTATCATCTTCATCAAGTGTGCTAAGCTTTTTCAATTGTGTCCGACTCTGTACGACCCCATAGATGGCAGCCCACCAGGCTCCACCATCCCTGGGATTCTCCAGGCAAGAACACTGGAGTGGGTTTCCATTTCCTTCTCCAATGCATGAAAGTGAAAAGTGAAGTCACTCAGTCGTGTCCAACTCTTAGCAACCCCACGGACTGCAGCCTACCAAGCTCCTCTATCCATGGGATTTTCCAGGCAAGAGTACTGGAGTAGGGTGCCATTGCCTTCTCTACATCAAGTGTGCATGTGTGCTAAATTACTTCAGTCGTGTCCAACTCTCTGTGACCCTGCTAGACTCCTCTGTCCATGGGCTTCTTCAGGCAAGATACTGAAGTGAGCGTGCCCTCCTCCAGTGAACCTGAGTCTTCTATATTAGCAGGCGGATTCTTTACCACTGAGCCACCTAGAAAGCCCATCAAGTATAATATTCATAATAAATTAAACTAATAAAATATATTCATAAATACCTAGGATTGGAACACAACTTTTCAGTTACCAAAGGAAGATTTCCAAGAGTTAAGTACTCTGATACTGGAGTCAGATAGCCTACAATTCCATACTTACAAAGTGTATGACTTTGGGCAAATCAGTAACTTCTCTGTGCCTGTTTCATTATCTATATAACAGAAATAATAGTTTATTTCTCATAGGGCTTTGGGAAGATTAGTTAATGCATTCAAGTAATTAAATGAAAACCTGGAATATAGTAAGTGCTAAATAAATGTTAGCTGTTTTCATTGACGTGATTATTACTATTACAATTATTACATTCATTTGCTTTTTTTCCTTTGGAAAAAAAGAAGAGTTTTAAAGTTAAAAACAAGAAAATACTGTTAGTAATTCCAAGTGATGTTTTAAAATAATTTCCTGTTTGGATTTTGTGAGCTATTTTAAGAATAGTAAGGAAAGATTTTATTTTTAACCCTTCGTCACTGGACAGAAGAATCTCAGAAAACCCAAATGTTGTATGTAGGTAAATTTTGGAGCTGAAAAGGTTCTTTTTCAGCATTTCTGAATCTGGATTAAGATGTATATCTGTTAGTCATTTTGAGGCCAGGCTGAACAGAGTGCCTCAAGGGTAGAGAGACTTGTAAGGAATTCTTGGGTGGTTAGGACTCCACACTCTCACTGCTAAGGGCCTAGGATCAGTTCCTGGTCAGGGAACTGAGATCCCACAAGCTGAGGGCGCAGCCAAAAAAAGGAAGAGTTGTAGCTACTTTTGTGATCCTAGGGTGATCATGATTCTGCCTGCTTCTGCAGCCCTCCGTCCACCATGTGCTAATCACAGATGAGAATTCTCACAAGATTATTGACCCAGTTACTTATTTCCCCAGTGGCACAGAGATTAAAGTATCTGCCTGCAATGTGAGAGACCTGAGTTTGATCCCTGGGTCGGGAAGATCCCCTGGAGAAGGAAATGGCAACCCACTCCAGTATTCTTGCCTGGTGAATCCAATGGACGGAGGAGCTTAGTGGGCTACAGTCCACGGGTTGCAAAGAGTTGGACATGACTGAGTGACTTCACTTTCACTTTCTTTACTTATTTCCAGTGATAGACTAAGCCCCTCACAGGGCTTTCCCTGGTAACTCAGTCATAAAGAATTCTCCTGGCAGTGCAAGAGACTCAGGTTCTATCTCTGGGTCAGGAAGAGCCTCTGCAGAAGGAAATAGTGACCCCTTCCAGTATTCTTGCCTGGGAAAAATCCCATAGACAGAGGAGACGGGTGGGCTGCAGTCCATGGAGTAGCAAAAGAGTCACACATGACTTAGAGACTAAACAATAAAACTAAACGCCTCAACAGGAAGAGTTGAAGTTCCCGAATTTGAGACAAATTGCCATGGGGTTAAGTATGGCCAAGAAAGCTTGCTTCAAAACCTAGGAAAATAACACTAGCCTTTCCCCATACCATATATTTTGAAAGCTTGATTCAACTGAGAATTTTACACAAAAACAAAAACCAGCTTAAAATATGCACTGATTATTACTGGAAAAACATAGACTTTAAGTTGAAAAATTGTTTAAGTCACAACTTTGTACAATATAGTGATAGCCTCTTCTGGTTGACAGAGGTCAAGTAGTCTAAGTGAATATCACCCAAGCCCAACTATGCCTTGTGGGAAAAACTTGTCCAGTATCCAGATATCACTAGCCAGTGATTATGAGAGTGGTCACTTTTACAAAAATGGTCAGAATGTTGCTAGGTCTTAGTGCATATACATTTTATTGCACATCTCATCTTTTCCTCAAAATTCCCCTTCTGAAATTCTCAAAGGGAAGCTTCTCATGTTTTCCAGAACAAGTTTTACTTCTATTTTTCATCTCTGCTCACTTCAGAGAAATCCAGTACTCATGAACCGCTTGAGGATGTAGTCACACCCCATTACTGTTACCTTTCTCCACCATCCCCTCTCTGACTGTTCCTTAGGATGTGGATTTTGCACAGAAGTCTACTGTGGAGTGAGGAGTCAGAGATAGCCCTCTGGCTGCCTCCAAGTGGAATTTTAGTGGTATTACCAAGATGATATGGTTGGAATTAATTTATACTAAAATGTTAATGACTTATGTATAGTATTTTCATTGTAAATGAAGTGATTTAGTGCCTAAATTTAATAGAAAAAATGATTTTTATTTTTTGGCCATGTAAGGTGTGTGGGATCTTAATTCCCCCACCAGGGATCAAGCTCATGTACACTGAAGTGGAAGGACAGAGTCCTAACCACTTAACCACCAAGGAATTCCCTGATTTTTAACAGAAAAAAAGTCTTCACTGAAAAGCTACTACAAGAGATTGTGTGGATGATGTAGCCTTATGGTGGTGGTGGTGGTGAAGTTGTGTCTGACTCTTTGCAACACTATGGACTGTAGCCTCCTAGGCTCCTCTGTCCATGGAATTTTCCAGGCTAGAGTACCAGAGTGGGTTGCCATTTCCTTCTCCATGGGATCTTCCTGACCTAAGGGATAAAACCAAGTCTCCCACATCGTAGGCAGGATACTTTAACATTGAGTCACCAGGGAATCCCTATGGTATCTTTTAAAATCAAGAACTGACCTCAATATTACAGAATCAATGAAGTAGTATAATTTTTGGCAAAGAAAAAAGGGATTAAAAAGGAAAAAATTTTTAATGGAGAGGTGAAGATTCATCTTTGCTTCCTTTAGCAATCAGGCAGCCTCTTGAGTGAGTCCATAAACTCCAGGTTTTTGTTTCATTCTAAGCTTTAAAAATGGATTTATAAATCTTTGCCTGGTTGAGATGATAGGTAATAACTCCAGAGTAAAGCACACTTTATAGATATAAAATGTTTTGCAAAAGGAGGTTGATCTCTTTGCTGAAATTTGTAGACCATTTCTTCATATGCTTTCCTTTCACAAATAGAAAGGAAAATGCTTACACCTTAAACAATAATTTCCTCATCCTCTGGAAAGTTGTCATTGAACTAACATAAAGCATGTTGACTCTCACCTCTGGTCTGTAGTGAAGGAAAGAATTAATTTGCTTTCAGGCATAGTTCTTTAAACTTCAAAGTAGGTACTATCACTCTCAGTTTGAATTGATTGAGTAAAACAGAAGTTTCAATTAATGTAAAAGTAAACTCAACTCTGAATCTTTGATATTCAAAAAAATAGAGTTAAAATTCTCATTCATTTTACTGAAAATGTATGGCTTTCCTTAATTCAAATGGTATTTATTTAGCATGTGTCTCAAGTAAGCTCCCTGTTGGATAGGAAAGAAGTTATATTCTTCAGGAAAATAAGTGAAACAGAAGTCTCTCTAGTGCAATACGGGCTGACAACAGGAAAGTGACAGGCACAGAGGTGATTAATAAAGGAGGCTAATTTAAAAACTAAGAATTAGAGGGGAAGATTTTGTAGCCCAGTGAAGATAAGCTATTTTGTGAAAAATCATTAATGCTCGTATAAAATAAAGCTTTTATGGAAGTAATTCTTAGCTTATTAATTTTAGTACACTATAACACTGCAAAAAAATATTTTTTTACCTGTTAGTCTGGAGTAGGTTCTTTATGAAGAGAGCAAAATGTTCCAGATTTCATTTCTTGCCCTTCTTGTGTGCACAGCTCATCATAGAAGAAGGTGTTCTCACTCTGAGATCTTTCTGTTTAAGAAAAATAATCAGTGTCACAAACTAGAAATAGACCCGTTCTAGGAACTGCACCCTCTAGACCTAAGTCATTTTATGTGACTTTGAATTTTTTTTAAAAGGCAACTCAGATTGCGGCCCATTCTACTGAAATGAAGTGGAGGGAGGAACCACACTTTTTCTGAAGTTCTTGGTGTCTGAAACCATGGCATCAATTTGAAGTATCTCAAGATTTAAATTTAAGAAAAAGCGAAATAAAAAAAACAGCAGAACTCTGGTTGATGAGATACGGTCAAAATGAGTGTGTTACCATAATCATTTGCATCTTTATATAAAGGTGCACCTCATCTAAATCTTCTTACTATCATCTTATACTTAAAATACCTCAACTAGTTCAGTGCCTACTGAAAATTTCATCCAATGTTTATCCTAAAGACATAACACTGATATTTTTAAAGTACAATACAACCTGTTTCACAATAAAGTTATCTATTTTATTAATCTGTAAAACAATTAGTGAGGATGTCTAGAAAAACAGTTCATTTAACTTAAGATGTCTATCTATAAAATTGAATCCTAGATTTTATTTTATGATAATTCATATTTTATTTGAAATGTTCATTCTAACCATTTTAATTTTTAAAAAGAGATATCCCTTTCAAGAAGAAGTAAAGATGTGGTATCAAATGATCTGGAAAATACGATATATTTGACTATCTGAAGAGACAGAAATCTTATTAGTATGCTTTTAATCTTTTAAAACAATAAAGAGAGTATCTTCTATTCACTTTCAATAGGACAAGACAATATTAAAACAAGACCATCCCATCAGAGAAGCTTGATTATTTTCTCAGGGTTTTAAATTATGCATATGACTGGTGACACAAATACATGTTTAAGTGGTTGCAAATTTAAAAAATCAATATTCCCAAAGAACTAAAATTATGCCCAATCATAAATAACAAATTAATTCACCTGCATATTTTGATCTACAACTTTCCTTATGAACACGAACATTTTATAAAAGAGAAGTATCTTTTCATATCACCTTAGGTTCATTGTATTTCATACAAATATAATTCAAATCAAATGCAAGCCTTTTCAAAGAGGGGGAAATTAGAACTGTTCACTGTTCTCTCCTTGCCCAGATGATCCTGTGCGAGATCTGGACTGCCATGTTGCACCAAACCCACAGCAACCAGGACCCATTGTTCCCAAGGGAAACAGCCTATGCGGGAATGCAATAGTGCGCCCTGCGAGGAACGTGGAAAATAGCATATGTCACTACTGTATGGAACACAACAGACAATTATGATTCAACTGTCCAAATTATAATCAGTTTGACAAATGTCCACAAGCGTCTTCATTCTATTTTATATTTTCCCTAAGACAAGGCAATCACACAACCAGACAATTCCATCAGGGAAGCTTGTTAGCTGCTTAGTCTGTTAAACCCTGGTTGCCATAGCATCTAGAGTTGAAAAAGCTGCAGATTGGCATGAAAAAGCATGTCGACAATTGCCCTGTCACAGCATGCAAGCCAGGTCTGCTCAAAGGCAGCACACTACAAGTTTTCTTTCCCAGTTTGCACTACCCCATGCTGTTTAATAATATCCATTTACTGGTATTGGGATTGATCTAGCACAGTGTAAAATTCACATCTAGTGAGACTTTGCTTTTCACATGGAGTGAAATTCTTTAACAAATGGGAGTATGGTAATTAATTTAGAAACGTAATACTGTATATACTAAGAAGTATATTTAGATTTAATAGAGAAACTGTCCAAAATTTTAATGCATAGCTCTTTAAAGAGCCAAACAGTTTTACTTGGCAAATTTTCAGTTGACTTTCTAGTCATTTATGAAACCTAGTCATACTTTGGAGATGACAGACAACATTCAAAATTCAGTAGTATATTTTAAGCATGTTTTAATCATACCATAGTCATTTCTTCTTTACATGCATGGTATAATTTAATTAAGGATATGCATTTCTAAAATAACTGTAATTTAATTAAAGATTAATATCATGAACATTAAAATTACAGTCTAGAGAGCAATGTGCATCCATTTTTTTCCAGAGGAATCATATACTTAATGGTGATAAATTACCATGTATTAATAAGAAAAATTGTGTTTCTACTGAAGGGTATCCAAATCCTTGCCACTTCTCAGATTTATATGGTATATGGATGTTCAATAAAGTAAAGCATGTTTACAAACAGCCATTGTTAATTTATCAGAACTATGGAAATATAAAAATGTCTACATAATTTGTGAGACTTACAAAATAATTTTTGCTCAGAAGTTTGTGTTAATTCAGTCTTTCCTTCTTCCATTATCTCCTTCTTTTCTAATCTGTCAGTTCAATTTAGTTTTCTTTCAATGTCACAAAAAAAGAAATATCTCTAGATTCGTGCTTGGGAGCAAATTAACCTGGCAAACTAATAAATATTTCTAATACAGATATTTGTCTCTGCTTTCTACGATACTTGTTCTTTCCATTAATATCCACTGCTTTGCTCACCAAATGTCACAAAATCATATTTAATTAAGTAGAATTTCATTTTCTTGAATTTTACATGGCAAAAAGTTGATAGTTTAACCACAATACAAGAAAGGGAATTTTAATATTTACACTAAAATAGAGATGCTGAAGTAATGTTTTCTCATTCCTGAACTATTGAAGACCTTTTTATTCCTAAACAAGATTATCGAAGATTTTTTTAGACAAAATAATCAAAGAATAACACATTGAGTTTTACATATACATATAAGTAGATGAGTATGAAAATAGTGTTAATGAGTGAGCCTCTTCAGTAAAATTCAGTATAAATTTAAATCTGTCATTTTCTAGGAATTCTCAAAAATCTCAAATCTTGGGATGAAACTTGGTTCACATATGGTGTCCATGAATGTGTTTTCTTATACCACATCTTCCAGTTTTTTAAAAGAGAGGAAAGCTGTTTACTTGTTAAAGGTCTTTTTATAAGCTTTGATGACTCAAAAACACCTTCATTTTAACACATAGAATTTGGCAAAGAACTTAACCATGTTACCATTTGAAAGACTTTGATATTTTGAAAAAGAGAGAATTAAAACAACAGAGATTGAAACTCAAGTTGGCTTTGTGTATAGAACATAATTTTCTCAAGTATATTTTTTAGTATAAGGATTTACTATTGAAATGTATCTGCCAGAACACTATAATATATAAAAACTACAGTTATCCAGAATGAACAATGGTGAATAGAGCCTCAACCTGTACTCTGGTGTATCAAGTTAAACACACACACACACAGACACACACACACAAAGATTCTTGGTATAGCATCACAGTAATCTAAATAGATAAATGTGTTTGTCGAATAAAAAGCTTAACAAAAGGTTGAAACAAAATGTCTTCTAATTATGCTTTTCCAGAAAGATTGTACTCAAACTTTACTTCTCATTCCCATAATTCACATGCAATACAGTACAGTGTGGTTCTTCCAGTTGGATTAAAGGGGCTTCCACCTCTACGCAAGTCTTTAGAAAGTGTATTTTCAGTCCTCTAAGTATTTGGTTTGCAGAATTCCACAAACTGGGTAGCATGGGAAATGAAAGTTTTTGCCTTAACTCAGAGTACCTTTGCTTTAGTCAGGATATCTCAAATGTTCCCTGTAACTCAAATGCTGCTTTTGTCATTGATTTTACAAACAAATGCTGTTCTTTATAACTGTGATGTATTCATATTCTCCATTCCCACTACTTAAAAATCTGTTAAAACTGCATTTTTTTATATCTAGATTATTTCATGTACATTCTTCTGCTTTAAAGTTGGAAATTATGTGATCCTTTCTGTATTGCTTTGAACATTTCATTGGATATCATTAATATTTTTGGACCTCCTCTACAAATAATCTACCTTTCAGTTCTTTTGATTTTTGCTGAATGAAATTACACAAAAAAATTGTTGATAAATCTAAAAAGAAATCCATAAAATGAAAGAAACAAACTTGACCTCTGGTAGCAAAGAGGTGGTATCTTGCAATGGCATCAGTTCCTTTCATAATACAAAGGGTAAATGTCCTAATAAAGACACTAAACTGAACTGCTTTATTTCATAAAATTCAGGCACCCTGTTTATTTCCCCAAAGTGAACTACTACCTTACACAAAAATGCAGGTTTCAAGTAAGCGCATACATTCTTCTGTAAGGTAGCTCTTGTTTTTCCGGGTAATTTTGCCTTATTTAGAAATTTTCTTCACCTGACTGAAAGCACATTAACTGCTAGATAGGCATCACACGGCCGTCCCCATGCTGTAGCATACAGCCGTGAATTTGCTACGATCTGTTTAATCAGCAGTGTATTGATTTTCCGCAGCTTTCCTTCATTTTAGCCCCATAGCAGGCTTCTGTAATTTCCTTTGGACAAAGTGTAACCAAACTGTGCTAAGTGATGTTGATTTGCAGGCAAAAGTAAAGGGGTAAATATAAATTAACAAGCTATAAACATTTTACAAGTGGGGAGTCAATAAAAACAGTGTCTGCAGTTTCTTTTAGAAAAAATGATTTGAAGCAGATTGTTAACAAACGTGTCCAAAGAAACTGACATGAGTCTGAGAATAATTTTTGCGCTTTGTGATTAAGAATTGATCAGTCTAAAAGCCTCGGATGCAACTGAATCACCCATAAGCTGCTGGCCTGAAAAGGCTCAGCAGGGGCTGGTATTTGTTTGTTAAACTCCCATGATTCCAAGTAGATAATTGGTCTGTGAAGTTCATGGCAGAATCTGAATTTGCTTTCTTGCTTCCCAGCTGGCTGAGCACTGGTTTATAGACTTCTGTGTACAAATTTAGCCAGCAGCAAACCTCACATCTTTAATATAAAAGGTGTTTTGTTGTGTTTTTCAGGTGTTGAGTGGAAAGCCCACACTCCAGAAGCTCATTAAAAGGGCCAAGTTACAGTACAGGTTTATTTCTGTCACAGCGTTTCTGAAAACAGTGACAAGGATTAATATGTTTCTTTAGTACTGGAAAAAGCCTGACACAATCCCTTGTGAATTTGATCATCTGTTTCATTGCCTGTATAGGATTCAATCTCTTATTATATCCTGAAGTTACAGCTGTAAACTAATGCTGGTAAGAATTCATAAGCTATTGCAGAAGCCTGGGGCAAAACTAATTGTTTTATTCAACAGTCACTTATTTATTTATTATTTGTTTCATGATTCTCTCCTATCATCTTTTTCCACTGTTCCTCCTCAAAGTCAAGATGATCTTGGCTCTTTGTCTACATGCACAGAGCAAATATAGAGACATGGAAAGTTCATGTTGCCAGGAGCTTTCAAAAAAGTTGATACAGATCAGTGTGTTGTAGAAATGTGGCCCAATCTACATTTTTAAAATAAAACTATTCTTACTTTTCTTTCCTGAAAATAGAAATTCCNAAACAATGTGTATTGTGCCTTCTAATGGGAAAGAAATGAATAAGAGTAACAAATAAAATAGTAAACAATGTCTAGCATGCTGTATTTGGATGTTGCACTACTCCTGTTAATTAAAAGGATTAGGTATTTTAGGAGAGAAAAAGATGAAATGTCAAGAATTTTCTTTTTCATTTTGGGTTAAGTATGTAAAGTATAGAATCCTATGAAACATTAGTAAGCAAGAAGGTAAATAGAAGAAAAACTCTATAAAAGGCATGATTGCTGTAGATTTTTGACAGAGTACAAGTAAACCCATATCATTCATTAGAAACTGAATGTAATGTAATAAATATAAAGTTTCAATTGTGTGGCTGTTTGAGTAAGTAAAAATCATGGCCTTAAATTTACCATGAAAATATGTATAAGAAAGAGACTAAAACAGGCGTAATTTGTTGAGACAAACGTTGAATAAATTTTCTACCAATTTCTGTTCTCATGTTAAACCCTCAAGTGTTCAGGTATTGAATTAAGTAATATAGGTCTATGATAGAAATCTGAAGCGTATTTCTAAGGACAGAATTTGTGCCAACAGTGTCAATCAGACAGTGAGAAAGTACTGTTTATTTAAGATGATTAATGACTATCTAATGCCTTTGTTAACTTTTCTTTGCAGTTAAGTGGTTGTCTCAAGTTTATTTTGGTAATAAAGCACTGTTCTGGGAAATGAATTTAAACCTTGAGTTTTTGTCTATTTAAACTTTAGATTTTTGTTAAGTGGAAATCATGTTTTGTTCCCTTCATTTCCTTTATTCTGCATTATACTATACCTTCTCATTCAAAAATGTCCAAACCGGTAATCAGATACATACTATAACTTACTGCAATCTATAGCTACCCTTAGTTCAAGTAATTTCAGAGAGTTAAGATAAGCTAATGATCAGTTAATCAGTGTAAAAAAGAGTGTTGCAGATAATAGTGGATTTGTCCCCATTGGAGAAGGAAATGGCAACCCACTCTAGTGTTTTTGCCTGGAGAATCCCAGGGACGGGGGAGCCTGGTGGGCTGCCATCTATGGGGTTGCACAGAGTCGGACACGACTGAAGTGACTTAGCTTAGCTTAGAACAAAGTAAATGATTTGTGCTTTCTCAGCTTTTCTCATCCACTATTTTTAATTGTTTTAAATTCTTTTATTCTTGAATATCAAACACATGACTCTACTTAATTACTTTAGGCTCTATGAAAAGAATAAACATCCCAATTAATATGTGTCATCAGTATAGGTGATATATCCTAGGGAATTGTATAACTAAAATAACAAGAAATAAATATTTACATAAGGTATACAGATACATTTATCTCATTATAACCAATAACAATACCATAGATATGGCACTTAGACTGAAACTACTTCTTTATTCCCAAATCATAGATTATCATTTTTGTTGAGCTATTTGTTTGGAAATTTAAAATACAGTTATTTGACTAATTGATTCTTCTTCCAGGAAGCTATTCCTTTGGGGGTAAATTATAGCATCAGGGAAGAGATTGGCCCAAGCAAATTTCCAAGGTTTAGTCAACAATATTTGTGTGTGTGTATGCTCAGTCCAGAGACGGCAATGGCACCCCAATCCAGTATTCTTGCCTGGAAAATCTCATGGACAGAGGAGCCTGGTAGGCTGCCGTCTGTGTGGTCTCACAAAGTTGGACACAGCTGAAGCAACTTAGCAGCAGCAGCAGCAGCAGCATGCTCAGTCATGTCCAACTCTTTGCAGCCCCATGGACTGTAGCCCACCAAGCTCCTCTGTCCATGGAATTTTCCAAGCAAGAATACTGGAGTGGGTTGCCATTTCCTACTCCAGGGGATCTTCCTGACCCAGGGATCAAACCCACGTCCTTTGCATCTCCTGCATTGGCAGGTAGATTCTTTACCACTAGTGCCACCTGAAAAGCCCATCAACAATATTTACTAAGCTTTTATGATAAAACACTATATCAGGTTTTATATGGAAGTAGTAAAAAAAAAATGAGTGTAGGATATGGGATTGCTCTCCACAAAGTGTTTTAGTATATACTGGAAAATTAGGGCATTCATCAAGATTTGAACACTTTTATTAACCAGTGTTGCATAAGTACCATGAAAATGCCAAGTGAAGGCATGGTCATAATCAAGTGGGACTCATCATGGAAACAATTGGTTTTAAGCTTGGTTTTAAAGTAATTAAGAACTATCGAATGGAAAAGGGGAGAGAATTATAAGCTCACCAGAAGAGAAGTAAATGTCATTCAGCAAGCACTGAATGCTTTCTATGTGCAAGGAAGGCACTATCCTCTGAACTTCACTGATGTGTGAAAGACTCAAAGGCATGCCGGCCCTCATGATCTCTCCAACTAGTGACGGGGATATAGAGACATAGACTGACAACAGTGGATGGCTTGACCAAGGCTCAGGAACAGAGCCATATCTAAAATTTTTAGAGAACCAAAAAACTTCTATTTGTCTGTGCTAAAGATTCCATGCAGAAGAAGGGAAATTAATTAGTTTATGAGAAAAGCTGTAGTGGGTCATCAGTTGGCAGATGATCTTGAAAGCACATGCATCAGCTAGGAACAGTTTCAGTCCTGAGAGCTGTGAATCAAACTCCAAAATGCCATCAATGTTCCAGGTTCCTTTCTTTTGGCTTAATGATTCATAGTATGAAACTCAACTGAGAAATGGAAGCATCATGAGCCTGAACTTCCCTCTCACATGCACCCATGTAGGGGCGCGCGCGCGCACACACACACACACACACACACTCTCCATCTTAGTTACCTGGGCCCCCATTCACCCAAACTACAAATATAAAAATCATCTTTTCTCCCTTCCTCACCACTTGTAGCAATTCCTATAAGCATTACATCCAAAATACTCCTTACATTTAGCCATTATGTATTACCATCTTCACTAATACCACCCTAATTCAGACTTCTGTAACTGGATGGAATTATTACAATAGTCGTTTACCAGATCTCCTTGAACTCTTATCTGTCACCATATAGTCTCCTCTGATAACCAGAGTGATTTTCTAAGGAATATGTATCAGATTATTCTGCTCACAGCCTTAAAACTGCTGACAAGCTTTCCATTGCAATTAGAATTAAAACTTCAGATTCTGTATCATGGGCTGCCTATGTAGCCATAAATGATCCAACCCCTCAGCACTCTTCCATTCATTCTCTCCACATTGACACACTCCTTGTACTTCACACAGTTTCCTTTTTCCTTTTTTAATGAATTCATTTGACTGTGCTGAGTCTTCATTGTTGCATGTGGCCTTTCTCTAGTTGTGGCGAACAGTGGCCACTCTAGTTACTGTGTGCAGCTACTACTCTGTAGTTCTGGTGTGCAGGCTTCTCATTGCAGTGACTTCTTTTGTGAAGAACAGGCTTTAAACATATGGTCTTCAATAGTTTCAGAGCATGGGCTCAGTAGCTGTGACTCGGTGGCATGTGAAATCTTCCTGAACCAGTGATCAAAACCATGTTCCTTGTATTGCAAGGCAGATTCTTAAACACTGGACCACCAGGGATGCCCTCTTATTTTCTTATATTTCATATATTTACACTTTGTAAACTTTCTGTAAACACATTAAGAGCATTCCCACTTGAATGTTTACAATTACTGTTTGTCCTTCCTATAATACTCTTCCCTCTAGTGATTGCATTCATATATGTAGCTCCTTACAGTCTTCCCTCACAGCTCAGTTGGTAAAGAATCCACCTGCAGTGCAGGAGACATAGGTTCGATCCCTGGGTTGGGAAGATCCCCTGGAGAAGGGAAAGGCGACCCACTCCCGTATTCTGGTCTGGGGAATTTCATGAACTGTATAGTCCATGGGGTTGCAAAGTCGGACATGACTGAGCAACTTTCAATTTCATAAGCTCCTTATCTTTCCGGTCTCAGAGGCCTTCAGAGTTCAGTCTATCTAAAGTGATCTCCTTTTACCTAGGTACCCATCCCTGTTCTATATTTTCCTTTGTATCTTTCACTCTGTAAAATATGTATCTCTGTATGTATTGTGTATTGTCTGTCCAGTAGAACATAAGCTCCATTAGGCAGGCCATATTAACAGTCATGTGTGTTCTTGTTTCTCAGCAGGTACAGCAGCTCCTTCTTCAAAACAGGGCCTCAGTACATACTTGTGGGATAAATAAATGATTACTAGAATGGCTTTGATTACTAGAATGGCTTCAGAAGATGTCCACATCATTGTCATTGAAATGAGGTAAGTTTTATTTTCCCAAACCAAAGAGAAATATTAACACTATTTTTTTTTTGCAGTAGGTAAAGTAATACTATAGGAGGAAAAAAAATTAGTTACATGATATCCTGGGACATTCTTCTTCAGTACACAGCAGGCAAAGGAACAAGGCTATTTAGGTTTGGGGCTGAACTGAAAAAAGAATAACAGGATCAGAGACTATAGGCTCTAGTAGAGGGACTATACATCCCATTTTACTCAGTCACAATTTACATCTATTGTCTCAACTTAATTATGAACCATGCTCCCTTTTCATTCTCAAAAAAATGTTCCTTGGATGAAAAATTATATGATCATCCTAAGTTTAGGATGCTAAAGATTACCCATGGAGTTTCTACAAGCCAATGAACTTTAAATGGAGATTCTTCGGTAGTTTTGTACCATGTTACTTGCTCCTCTGAAATGCAGAACATCTCAGAATGTTTTCCAAAGGCATAGGCCTCAAAGGGATCAACATGGACTTTTCCACCAGCTGCTTCAGTGACTGTGCAATAAGCAATCATCCAGGGAACTCAGCCTGAGCTCCTGCGAAAGTATTTGGCAAAAAGGAATTAACACTGCTACTTCTGATGCAAGAACAGCAAGTACTTCCCTGAATCATCAAGTCAAACCAAAGATGGAAGGAGTCCCAGAATGCCAGCTGGGCTAGGTTCCTACTTTAGTAAGCTAAATACAAAAGCTCCATCAGGTCTCAAATGGCATTCATTTAACATTCAGGTAAAATGGGCCATGTGAAGAATACACAACATGAACAAACCATGTAACTATGTGGCAGCNTATGTTGAGATATGTTCCTTCTATTCCTGCTTTCTGGAGAGTTTTTATCATAAATGGATGTTGAATTTTGTCAAAGGCCTTCTCTGCATCGATTGAGATAATCATATGACTTTTATTCATATGTTTTATTCATATATTTTATTGGATTTGCAGATATGGGTCTAATACTTTTTTATTCAATTTTCTGTAGACTTATTCCAGGTCTGAGTTTAGAGAGAAATTTTTCAAAGTATATATAAAAAGTTTTCTCTGATAAACTCTGTTACAATTTTTGTCATTAGCAGAATTAGTGTAGTAGTTAACAAGCACAGGTACTTGCTTGGAAGTTTATGTAAGTTATATCAATTAATCTCCATACAAGCATACTCCAGAGATACTGTTAATTCAACTCTAGACCAATGCAATAAAGCAAATATCAAAATAAAAGCAAATCACATGAATTTTTTTGGTTTCCTAGCGCCTTTGAGACTTATATGCACACTATACTGTACTCTATTGACTGTCAAATGGCAATACGTCTAAAAATGGAATGGACGTACATGCTAAGTCACCTTCAGTTCAGTTCAGTTGCTCAGTCGTGTCCGACTCTTTGTAATCCCATGAATCGCAGCACACCAGGCCTCCCTGTCCATCACCAACTCCCAGAGGTCACTCAGACTCATGTCNGTCTAAAAATGGAATGGACGTACATGCTAAGTCACCTTCAGTTCAGTTCAGTTGCTCAGTCGTGTCCGACTCTTTGTAATCCCATGAATCGCAGCACACCAGGCCTCCCTGTCCATCACCAACTCCCAGAGGTCACTCAGACTCATGTCCATTGAGTCAGTGACGCCATCCAGACATCTCATCCTCTGTCATCCCTTCTCCTCCTGCCTCCAATCCCTCCCAGCATCAGAGTCTTTTCCAGTGAGTAAACTCTTCGCATGAGGTGGCCAAAGTACTGGAGTTTCAGCTTCAGCATCATTCCCTGCAAAGAAATCCCAGGGCTGATCTCCTTCAGAATGTACTGGTTGCCTTAGTCATGTCTAATTCTTTGCATGTCTAACTCTGTTGACTATAGCCAACCAGGCTCCTCTGCCCATGGGATTCTCCAGGCAAGAATACTGGAGTGGATTGACATTTCCTTCTCCATGGGATCTTCCCAAACCAGGGATTGAACCTGCATCTCTTATGTCTCCTGCATTGGCAGGCAGGTTTTTTACTACTTCACTACTTTATTGCTGCTGCTACTGCTGCTGCTAAGTTGCCTCAGTCATGTCCGACTCTGTGCAACCCCATAGACAGAAGCCCACCAGGCTCCCCTGTCCCTAGGATTCTCAAGGCAAAAACACTGGAGTGGGTTGCCATTTCCTTCTCCAGTGCATGAAAGTGAAAAGTGACAGTGAAGTCACTCAGTTGTGTCCGACCCTTAGCGACCCCATGGACTGCAGCCTACCAGGCTCCTCCTTCCATGGGATTTTCCAGGCAAGAGTACTGGAGTAGGTTGCCACTGCCTTCTCCAACTTTATTGCTAAAAAATGTTAACCATAATCTGAGCCTTCAGGTAGCCGTAATCTTTGTGCTAGTCGAGGGCCTTGCTTCTACGCTCATAGCTGGTGAGTGAGCAGGGTAGTGGCTGCTGAACATTGGGGTGGCTTTGGCAAGTTCTTTTCTAATTTATTTTACTTTTAAAAGTTGATTTTTATTGGAGTAGAGTTTATTTACAATGTTGTATTAGTTTCTTCTGTACAGAAAAATGAATCAATTATAGAGATACATGTATCCACTTTTTTTCAGATTTTTCAGATTCTGTTCCCATGTTCTATTACCATTACAGAGTACTCTGTAATGACCTATATGGGAACAGAATCTGAAAAAAAGTGGATACATGTATCTGTATAACTGATTCACTTTGCTGTACAGAAGAAACTAACAGTGTGCTACACAGTAGGCTCTTATTAGTTATGTATTTTAAATATAGTAGTGTGTATAAGTCAGTCCCAATCTCCCAGTTTATCCCTCCCTGCCACCGGCAATTTCTTAAACTAAGAAAACAATGAAGTGTGCTGTATCGATTTACCCTTCCCCTCGTGAACAATTTCTCTGTAGCACTTGGTGCCATTTGGTAGCATTTTACTCACAGTAGAACTTCTTTCAAAATCGGAGTCAATCTCTCAAACCTTGCCTCTGCTTTATCAACTAAGTTATTTGCTATTCTAAATTGCTCGCTATCATTCCAACAACTGTCATAGTATCTTCACCAAAAGTAGATTCTCTCTCAAGAAATCACTTTCTTTCCTCATCCATAAGTAGCAACTCCTCATCTATTCAAGTTTTATTAAGAGATTGCAGTTAATTTAGTCACATCTTCAGACTTCAGTTCTAACTCTCTTTCTCTTGCTATTTCCATCACATCTACAGTTACCTCCACTGAAGGCTTGAACCCTTCCAAGTCATTTATAAGGGTTTGAATCAACTTCTTCCAAACTCTTGTTAATGTTGATATTTCTACCTCTTCCCATGAATCGTGAATGTTCTTAATAATATGCAAAAATCCTTTCCAGATGGTCTTCAGTTTACTTTGCCCAGATCCATCAGAGGAACCAGTCTGTGATAATTATGGCCTTATAAAATGTATTTCTCAAATAGTAAGACTTAAAAGTCAAAATTAATCCTTGATCCATGAGCTGCATGTTGTTAGCAGGCATAAAAAAAATTGATTTCATTGTATATCTCCATCAACACTCTTGAGTGACCAAGAGCATTGTCAATGAGCAATAATATTTTGAAAGGAATCTTTCTTATGATCAGCAGTCTTCAACAGTAGGCTTAAAAAATTCAGTAAACCATGTTATAAACAGACATGATGTTATCCAGGCTTTGTTGTTCCATTTACAGAGCGCAGGCATAGTAGACTTAGCATAATTCTTAAAGGGCCTAGAACCTGGGGAAAGGTAAGTAAGCTTTGGCTTCAACTTAAACTCACCAATTCTATTAGCCCCTAACAAATGATTCAGCCTATCCTTTGAACATTTGAAGAAGGGATTGACTTCTCTCTCGTTATGAAAGTCCTTGATGGCATCTTCTTCCAGTAGAAGACTGTCTCATCTACATTGAAAACCTGTTGTTTCATGCCAAAGTTCAGTTCAGTTCAGTCGCTCAGTTGTGTCCGACTCTTTGCGACCCCATGTATCTCAGCACGCCAGGCCTCCCTGTTCATCACCATCTCTCGGAGTTCACTCAGACTCACGTCCATCGAGTCCGTGATGCCATCCAGCCATCTCATCCTCTGTCATCCCCTTCTCCTCTTGCCCCCAATCCCTCCCAGCATCAGAGTCTTTTCCAGTGAGTAAACTCTTCGCATGAGGTGGCCAAAGTACTGGAGTTTCAGCTTCAGCATCATTCCTTCCAAAGAAATCCCAGGTTGATCTCCTTCAGAATGGACTGTTGGATCTCCTTGCAGTCCAAGGGACTCTCAAGAGTCTTCTCCAACACCACAGTTCAAAAGCATCAATTCTTCGGCACTCAGCCTTCTTCACAGTCCAACTCTCATATCCATACATGACCACAGGAAAAACCATAGCCTTGACTAGACAGACCTCAGTCAGCAAAGTAATGCCTCTGCTTTTGAATATGCTGTCTAGGTTGGTCATAACTTTTCTTCCAAGGACTAAGCGTCTTCTAATTTCATGGCTGCAGTCACCATCTGCACTGATTTTGGAGCCCCAGAATATGAAATCTGACACTGTTTCCACTCTTTCCCCATCTATTTCCCATGAAGTGATGGGACTGGATGCCATGATCTTCATTTTCTGAATGTTGAGCTTTAAGCCAACTTTTTCACTCTCTTCTTTCACTTTCATCCAGAGGCTTTTTAGCTCCTCTTCACTTTCTGCCATAAAAAATGTTCAATATCACTAATCCTCATGGAATTACAAATCAAAATCATACCTAGATATTACCTAATACCTAAAAGAATGGCCATTACCCAAAGCATAGCAAATAACAAGTGTTGGCGAGGTTATGGAGAAAATAAAACACTTGTGCACAATTAGTGGCAAGTAAATTGGTGTAGCCTCTGTGGAAAATAATATGGAAATTCATCAAAAAATTAAAAATAGAGCTACCATATAATCCAGAAATTCCACTTCTGGGTATTTATCTAAAAAATAATGATAGTAGTAATTAGAAAAGATATATGCACCTGTCTACTCTGCAAGGAGTATTATTTAGAACTGGCAAAATATGGAAGTAACTCAAGTGCCTATTGGGAAATAAATGGGAAAACAAAATGTGGTATACATAGACAATGAAATATTAGGCATAAAAAAGAATGAAATCTTGCTACTTGCAACAACATGGATGGACCTAGAGGGTATTATGCTAGATGACTGTATGATTTCATTATATGTGGAACCCAAAAAGGAAAATAAATGAATAAACATAACAAAACAGAAACAGAGTAATAGATACAGAGGACAAACAGGTAGTTGCCAGAGGAGAGGGGAGTACAAGGAGGGAACAAATAGGTGATTGAGATTAACAGACACAAACTTCCCATTGCAAAATAAGTAAGCCACAGGTATGAAATGTACAGTATGTGTAATATAGTGGGCTTCCCTGGTGGCTCAGAGGTTAAAGCGTCTGCCTCCAATGCAGGAAACCTGGGTTCAATCCCTGGGTCAGGAAGATCCCCTGAGAAGGAAATGGCAAGTATTCTTGCCTGAAGAATCCCATGGACAGAGGAGCTTGGTAGGCTACAGTCCACGGGGTCACAAAGAGTCGGACACGATTGAGTGACTTCACTTTCACTTTCAATATAGTCAATAAACATGCAATATTTTTCTTTGATGACATAGTGTAACTAGCTTTCTGTGGTGACCATTTTTAAATATATAAAAATATCAAAATAGACTATTTTGTAACAGAAATTAATATAGTGTTGTAGGTCAATTGTATTTTTAAAACAAATAAACTCATAGAAAAAGATATTATTTTTATAGTTATCAGATATAGGGGCTGGGAAAGGAGGAATCAGATAAAGACAGTCAAAGAAACAAACATAAATAAGTATTAGATGTATAATGTACAACATGATAAATATAATTAATACTGCTGTATGTTATGTATGAAAGTTGTTAGGAGAGTAAATCCTAAAATTACCATCACAAAACATTTTTTTTCTATTTCTTTAATTTTGTATCTATATAAGATGATCAATGTTCATTAAACATACTGTGGTAAAAAAAATATTGTGGTAATCATTTCATGATATATCTAATTGAATCATGCTGTACACCTTAAACATATTTCATGCTGTATGTCAATCATATCTCAATAAAACTGGAAGAAAAAAGTACTACCTATGTAAAAGTAAATCTGTTGTTCAGTATGGCCACTTTCTTTTTTAATGAAGTATAGTTGAATTACAATGTTGTGTTTGCTTCAGATGTATAGCAAAGTGATTGTTATACTATATATTAATATGTGTTATACATATATGTTAAACTATATGTTATAATAATTGTTATACATACATATGTATATATAGTATGGAGGTTCCTTACAAAACCAAAGCTACAACATGATCTGGGGCTTCCCGCTGCTGGGTATATATACATTGTACCCATAAGTATGTATGTATGTATATATATGTATGCCACAAGTGTTGTGAACCACTGAGCTCAAAGGCTTTAGTCCACATGAAATTTGAAGAGACGACGGCAGTGAGACTAAAGAGGAGAGGCAAACTGAGAAAGCATGGATGGGATTTTGTGCTTATTTACACATGTATACATATGTATGTATATGTATATATGTGTATATATATATATATACACATATGTACCCATTTGTTCTTTAGATCTTTAGTTTTGAAGCACCTTTTCCGCTAGTATTCAGGTTGCTCTCGGAGACAGTTGCTCCATAAGTAGTTATAATTTTGGAGTGCCCACATGAGGAAGTAAGCTCAGAATCTTCCCACTCTGCCATCTTGATCCTGTCTCCTGTTTCATCAGTGTTAACACAGTGCACAAAGTTAAGAGGAAACTAGGGGTTGGTCTTGAGCTGGAATTGTGGGGCATCTGAAGCTCTCTGTACTTCAGGAATGGCTTTTCTGTAAGCTTAAAAAATTCTTTTAAAAAAGTAAATTTGCACCTGGTTATGTACGTTCATAAAAAAATTATGGTGGCTGAGACAGTGAATGTAAATATAACCATATTGCAGAATTTGTTAGAAGATTTGGTGAAAATTTCAGGTTACTTGAGCTTGAGTAACTCATTTATATATATATACACATATATATATAATATATATATATATACATAGAGAGACAGACAGAGAGAAGGAGAAAATTACAAAATTCTCCTCAAGATAATCAAATCATGACAAATGAAATGTTGAACATAGGTCAGGCACAAGAGAATCTCAATAATAGTGTCTTGAGTATAACCTCGGAATCATACATATATGACCGTTGACTTCTACACCTCTCATGTGTAAATAAGCACAAAATCCCATCCATGCTTTCTCAGTTTGCCTCTCCTCTTTAGTCTCACTGCCATCACCTCTTCAAATTTCATGTGGACTAAAGCCTTTGAGCTCAGTGGTTCACAACACTTGTGGCAGAATTGAATCATTGATTCAGTGATGTGCCCACACAACAGTATTTTTAAAGGTACCAAGGTAATTCCAATGTGCATCTGGAGCTGAGAAACAATGTTTTAATTAAATTCTCTATTTCTAGTCTCTCTTCTTAACCCTTCTTTAACAATATTGATATATCTTTGTAGTAGGCAGATTTTTAAGTACAACACTTCTATTAGCTTTCCATAGCCAGAAAAATTCCAGAGTCCTTAGAATTGCATTTAAAGTCCTTCAAGCCTCTGAATATAATCAACATTTTTAGTTTCATACGTCCTCATACACAGTCTTAAGTTCAGTGAGACTAGGGCATTCATCATTGCTGAAACATACCATTTATTTTCATGCCTAGCCTGTACCATTGATTGTCACACTTTGGTGAGCGTAAGTAGAGTATGGGAAAGAGCTTATGAAAAATGAACATTTCAAAGGAAAAAAGTTAAAGTGCACATTTCAACAAAAACAGAAACTGTCTCATATATAGAAATAATTGGTGGTTGCCAGAGAGGAGGGGTTCAGGGGAAGGGAGAAAATAGGCAAAGGAGATTGAGGTACACACTTCCAATCATAAGATAAATGTCACAAGGATACAATATACAGCATAAGAAATAAAGTCAATGATATTGTGGCAATTTTGTGTGGTGACAGATGGTAACTGGATTTACTATGGAGATTATTTGATAATGATAAAAATATTGAATCACTATGTTGTACACCTGAAACTAATGTAATATTATATGTAAAGAATAACTTAATAATGAAAAATGGCAAAAATTCAATGAAATAATATAAAACTGGGATACAAGTTGGGACATCTGGTCTCATCCTGATTTAATAAAGTATTTGTGTTCTGTTTTAAAAAATTAAATAATGAAAAATACAAATGTACATTTCAAGTCAATGTACTGCATTATGACCCAAAATAGTCCAAAGGATCTTCCTGGTACAGAACAACAAATATTTGATAGAACAGGTTGCTATACATTGCTGAAGTCACAGGAAGTAAGGGAAACGCTAAAGGCATCCTCTACAGCGGGGCAATATCTGTTCACTGAACTTTATTCTGTGACCCCTATCTTGGTTCTCCACTTTTCCTCATTAAGTTGTTCTCAACATCTATTAGTCTGTTTCATTTTTGTTTGTTTCATTAGTTAGTTTTATATTTTAGATTCTACATATAAGTGATATCATATAGTATTTGTCTTTTCTGTCTGACTTATTTTACTTAACATAATACTCTCAAGTCTGTCCATGTTGTTGCAAATGGCAAAATTTCATTCTTTGCCGTGGCTGAGTGATATTTCATTTTTTATATGTACCACATTTTCTTAATCCAGTCATCTGTTGATGGACACTTGGGTTGCTTCCATGTCTTGCCTATTGTAAATAGTGTTGCTATGAACACTAGGGAGAGCATATCTTTTTAAATTTGTGTTTTCAATTTTTCCAGATATATACCCAGAAGTAAAATTGCTGGATCACCTGATGGTTCTATTCTTAGGACATAAGAAGGCTTCATACTGTTTTCCATAGTGGCTACACCAATTTGCATTCCCACCAACAGTGTAGAAGGGTTCCCTTTTCTCCATATCCTTGCCAACATTTTTTTGTATTCTTTTTAATGATTGGAGAAGGAAATGGCAACCCACCCCAGTGTTCTTGCCTGGAGAATCCCAGGGACGGGGGAGCCTGGTGGGCTGCCGTCTATGGGGTCGCACAGAGTTGGACACGACTGAAGTGACTTAGCTTAGCTTTAGCTTTTTAATGATAGCCTCTCTTACAGGTGCAAGGTGCTATCTCATTGTGGTTTTAATTTGCATTTTTTCTGATGATAATGATGTTGAGCATCTTTTCGTGTGCCTGTTGGCCATATGCATGCCTTCTTTGGGAAAAATGTCTATTCAGGTCTTCTTGCCATTTTAAATCAGTATTGTTTGATTTTTTTTTATATTGAGTATATGAACTGTTTCTATATTTTGGATAGTAACATCTTATGGGCCATGTCATTCGCAAATATTTTCCCCCATTTAGTAGGTCATCTTTTTATCTTATTGATGGTTTCCTTAGTTCTGAAAAAAGGTTTAAAGTTTAATTAGTATCCATTTGTTTATTTTTGCTTTTATTTCTTTTACTTTAGGATACTGACTTAAGAAAAATATTGCTACAATTTATATGAGTGTTCTGCCTATGTTCTCTTTTTGGTGTTTTTAATGATCTCAGGTCTTACATTTTTAATGATCTCACATCTTACATTACACTCGCCTAGAGCCAGACATCCTGGAATGCAAAGTCAAGTGGGCCTTAGGAAGCATCACTATGAACAAACCTAGTGGAGGTGATGGAATTCCAGTTGAGCTATTTCAAATCCTAAAAGTTGATGCTGTGAAAGTGCTGCACTCAATATGCCAGCAAATTTGGAAAACTCAGCAGTGGCTATAGGACTGGAAAAGGTCAGTTTTCATTCCAATCCCAAAGAAAGGCAATGCCAAAGAATGTTCAAACTACTGCACAGTTGTACTCATCTCACATGCTAGAAAGTAATGCTCAAAATTCTCCAAGCCAAGCTTCAACAGTACATGAACCATGAACTTCCAGATGTATAAGCTGGATTTAGAAAAGGCAGAGGAACAAGAGATCAAATTGCCAACATTGCTGGTTCATCAAAAATGCAAGAGGATTCCAGAAAACATCTACTTCTGCTTTATTGACTATGCCAAAGCCTTTGACTGTGTGGATCACAATAAACNACTTAAACTCATTAGAGTTCTCTTTCTTGGTGCCCCACTCATTCAATGTCATCTCTTGGGAGAAGATTACTTGTGAGCTTCTTTCACACTGTCTAAAGGTAGCTGTAAACTTGTCCTCTGAAATACTATTATTAGGGAATCACACTGCAATTATAGACTTTCTTCCTGAAGCTTCTAAACTTCAAGTTATAGTGTTTTATTTCCTTCTTTTAAAAGTATCTTGGTGCCCTCAATTATGGACACATATCTTCCCAGATCTTATAGATATTCATCTTACTTAAGTTAATGTTCTCTTGCATTTTGAAAAATCTTACTCAAATTTTAAAGGAGGAAAAGGCTTAATGTACTCAATCCACTCTCAAATGGCTTAGAAAAATAGACTACAGAGAGAAGTAATATAGAAAATGTGGTAAGATGTTAATTTAAAAAATCAGTAAATCTTAGAATAGTTTTCTGTACTATTCTTGCAACACTTCTGTAAGTTTGAAGTTATTCCAAATGAAAAAATAGGGAATTCCCTGGGGGTCCAGTGGTTAGGACTCCACATTTTCATTGCCAAGGACCCAGGTTCAACTCCTAATTGGGGAACTAGGATAAGCTGCATGTTGCAACCCCCCCCCCCAAAAAAAAAAGAAAAAAATATTAGCATTAAGTATAACATGTGCAGGTATGCAGCAAATAATACAACAATGTGGCAAATAATACTATGATGACAAGAATATAAACTATAAATATAATGTGAAGTGGGACAATAATTGGGGTGTGGGGTCCTTTCACTAAAACCCTTCACTTTAATATGAAGAATTTAACCAATTATTGTATAATTTTGTATCAAAACATAGAATGATAAAATCCATTTGTGACACTGAGATCAGAGAAAAATATTCAAATTTGGTGGAAGTAGGCATTATGCCGAGAGGTAGAAAGGAGATTTACTTCATTTATATACTTATTTTTATTGAGATAGCACTGGTTTATAACATTAAACAAGTTTCATATAGAAAACATTGTTTTTCTGTGTCTGCATACACTACAGTATGCTCACCATTGAAAATTTAGTTTGTGTCCATTACCGTCCAGATGATATTCTTTACACGTTTTGCCATCCCTGATTCCTTTTCCCTCTGGTTACCACTACTCTGTTCTCTTTATCTGCATGTTTGGTTTGGTTCATACATTTATTTTAGGGTTTTTTTTTTTATATTTTTTTAAATATTCCATATATGAAGGTATTTGTTTTTCTACATTTGATTTATATCACTTGGTATTGTATCCTGAAGGTCCATTCATGTTGCCACAAATAGTATGATCTCATCTTTATTATGACTGACTAATATTCCATTATATATATAAATATATAATAGAATATGTATATATATACATGACATGTGTGTGCTCAGCGGCTCAGTCATGTCCATCTCTTTGTAATCCCATGGACTATAGCCTGCCAGACTCCTCTGTCTATGGGATTTTCCAGGCAAGAATACCATAGTGTGTTGCCATTCCCTTTTCCAATATGTGACATATATATACATACATAGGCTTCCCTGGTGGCTCAGGTAGTAAAGAATTCTCCTGCAATGTTGGAGACCTGGGTTTGATCCCTGGGTTGAGAGGATCCTCTGGAGAGGGGCATGGCATATGATTCATTCAAGATCAGCAAGTAGTCGCAATCAGAGCTATAGATGCAGATAATGATACTTGAAAAATGATAGGATAGTAACAAGCAATGAGAAGTTATAAAGCAACCAAAAAAGAATAATAGAAAAGACAGGACACATCCATAGCACCAGAGAATTTTTGAAAAGAAAACCTGAAGCAATTGACTCTGTCAGATTAAGCTGACTAACTTGGGTGAGAGTTGATTCTGACTAAGCCCAAACTGAAGACTTAGGGAGTTCCTTGGAAATAAAAATTAGAAAATTCAGTCTGGCTTGGAAGAATGCAGAAATGGGATCCAGTAGAGTGTTTAGTAAAGGTTTATCTAAATAAACTTTTTATTTTGGAATAGTTTAGATTTGCTGAAAAGTTTCAAAGTTAATACAGATAATCCCATATACCATTTCTCCCACTATAAACATCTTATATTTGGATAGTACATTTGTCACAATTAATGAACAAACATTGATACATTATTATTAACTAAAGTCCACATATTTTCAGATTTCCTTCAGTTCAGTCGCTCAGTCGTGTCTGACTCTTTGCGACCCCATGAATCACAGCACGCCAGGCCTCCCTGTCCATCACCAACTCCCGGAGTTTACCCAAACTCATGTCCATCGAGTCGGTGGTGCCATCCAGCCATCTCATCCTCTGTCGTCCCCTTCTCCTCCTGCCCCAAATCCCTCCCAACATCAGGGTCTTTTCCAAAGAGTCAACTCTTCGCATGAGGTGACCAAAGGAGTTTCAGCTTCAGCATCAGTCCTTCCAATGAACACCCAGGACTGATCTCCTTTAGGATGGACTGGTTGGATCTCCTTGCAGATTTCCTTGGTGGTTACCAAATGCTGTTTTCTACTCCACAGTCCCATCCAAGATATCACATTAATTTAGACGGCAATTCTTAATCTCTTGGCTGTGGTATAGTTACTCAGACTTTACTTGTTTTTGATGACCCTGACACACTGTAGGAGTACAGGGCAGCTATTTTTTCAATGTCCTTCTATTGAGATTTTCTGATTTTTTCTCATGATTACACTGGTGTTGTGTTTTGGAGAGGAAGATCACAAAGGTAAAGTGTCATTTTCATCGCACCACATCAAGAATGTATATTATCAACATGAACTGTCACTCTTGATGTTAATCTTAGTCACTAGATTGAGGCAGTGTGTCAGGTTTCTGCACTGTAAAGTTACTCATTTCCCCCCTTTCTATACTCTAACTCCTTGGAAGGAAGTTTCTATGCATAACCCACACTTAAGAAGTGAGAAGTCATGCTCCCTCTTCTTGAGGGTAGAGTATCCAAATCTTATTTGTTTATTTACTTAATTATTTAATATCAGTTTGGACTCATGAATATATATCTGTTCTTTGGGTTATTCCTGCTGCTGTTCAGGACACTCAGTTGTGCCCAACTCTCTGCGACCCCATGGACTTCAGCACACCAAACTTTTCTGTCCTTCACCATCTCCTGGATCTTGCTCAAACTCATGTCCATTGAGTCAGTGACTTTGGGTTATAATTTGATATTATTTTATTTTGTTGTTCAAATAATTGTATCTTTGTTTATTGAGAGGTCTTTACTGGGCTTCTGTGTCTCTTTGACATACTCCCATCATTGTTTGTCCATGTATGTGTGTGGGTCATGTGGGTTACTTTCTAAAATTACAAGATTTTCCCAGTTTATCTTATGGTTTTCCTGCCTTGGGCTTAGAATCAGCCATTTCTCCAAGGAGCCTTAGTTCCTTTAATTAAAGAATGGTTCTGGAAACCAAGATCTGGGTATTAAGTATACTTGTTGCTACTGGGAGTCTTCACCTTAATGGATCACAGTCTTGTCATGGTGAAGGGGCTTGCATAACTCAATAAAGCTATTAGCCATATCAAGTAGGATCACCCAAGATAGACGGGTCAAAGTGAAGAGTTCTGACAAAACGTGGTCAAATGGAGAAAGAAATGGCAACCCACTCCAATATTCTTGCCTAAAGAACCTCATGAGCAATATGAAAAGTCAAAAAGGTATGACACCAGAAGATGAGCCTGCCTGGTTAAAAGGTGTCCAGTATGCTACTGGGGAAGAGCAGAGGGCAATGATTATTAGCTCCAGAAAGAATGAAGCTCCTGGGCCAAAAGGGAAATGATGCTTAGTAGTGGATGTGTCTGGTAGTGAAAGTAAAGTCGGACGCTATAAAGAACAATATTGCATGGGAACCTGGAATGTTAGTTCCATGAATCAAGGTAAATTGGACATGGTCAAGCAGGATATGGCAAGATTGAACATCAACATCATAGGAATCAGTGAACTAAAATGGATGAGAATGGGTGAATTTAATTAGATGACCATTATCTACCACTATTGGAAAGAACCCTTAAAAGAAACAGAGTAGCCCTCATAGTTAACAAAAGAGTCCAAAATACAGTATTAGGTACAATCTCAAAAATGACAGAATGATCTAGAATCATTTCCAAGGCAAACCATTCAACATCACAGTAATCTAAGTCTATGCCCCAACCACTGATGCTGAAGAAGCTGAAGTTGACCAGTTCTATACACACCTATAACCTTCTAGAACTATCCCCAAAAGAAGATGCCCTTTTCATCATAGGGATTGGAATGCAAAAGTATGAAATCAAAAGATGCTGAAATAACTGGCATTTTGGCCTTTCAGTACAAAATGAAGCAGGGCAAAGGGTAACGGTTTTGTCGAGAGAACATGCTGGTCATAGCTTGTCCCAACAACCCAAGAGATGACTCTACACGTGGGCATCACCAGATGGTCAGTACCAAAATCAGATTCATTATATTCTTTGCAGCCAAAGATGGAGACGCTCTATACAATCAGCAAAAACAAAATCTGGAGTTGACTATGGCTCAGATCATGAGCACCTTAGTGCAAGATTCAGGTTTAAATTGAAAAAAGTAGGGAAGGCTCAGTGGTAAAGAATCTACCTGCCAGTGTAGGAGATGCAGGAGAGGTGGGTTCAAATCCTGGGTCAGGAAGACCCCCTGAAGGAAGTAAGGGTGAACCACTCTAGTGTTCTTGCTGGGACAATCAGACATGTCTGAGCACAAGCAGGAGCAGGAAAGGGAAAACCACTAGGCCATACAGGTATGACCTAACACAAAACTCTTAGATTATACAGTGGAGGTAATGAATAGATTGAAGGAATTAGATCTGGTAGACAGAGTGCCTGAAGAACTATGGATGGAAGTTTGTAACATTGTACAGGAGGCAATGACCAAAACTATCCCAACAAAAAAGATACACAACAAGGCAAAGTGGTTGTCTGAGGAGGCTTTACCAATAGCTGAAGAAAGAAGAGAAGTGAAAAGCAAGGGAGAAAGAAAAAGATATACCTAACTGAATGCAGAGTTCCAGAGAATGGCAAGGAGAGAAAAGAAGGCCTTCTTAAATGAACAATTCCAAAAAAAAAAAAAAAAAAAAAAGAGGAAAAAAATAGAATGGGAAAGGCTAGAGATCTCTTCAAGAAATTGGAGATATCAGGGAAACATTTTATTCAAGGATGGGCACAATAAAGGACAGAGGCAGCAAGAACCTAACAGAAGCAAAAGAGATTCAGAAGTGGCAAGAATACACAGAAGACCAATACAAAAAAGGTCTTAATGATCCAGATAACCACAGTGGTGTGGTCACTCTCCTATAGCTGAATATCCTGGAGTGTGAAGTCAGGTGGGCCGTAGGAAGCATTACTACAAACAAAGCTAGTGGAGGAGATTGAATTCCAGCTGAGCTATTTAAAGTCCTAAAATATGATGTGTTAAATGATACACTCAATATGTCAGCAAATTTGGAAAACTCAACAGTGGCCACGGGACTGGAAAAGGTCAGTTTTCACTTCAATCCCAAAGAAGGGCAATGCCAAAGAATATTCAAACTACCATACAATTGTGCTCATTTCCCATGCTAGCAAACTATTGCTCAAAACCCTTCAAGCTAGGCTTTAGGAGTACATGAACCAAGAGCAATTGCCAGCCTTCATTGGATCATGGAGAAAGCAAGGGAATTCCAAGAAAAGTATATTTTTGCTTCATTAACTATGCAAAAGCCTTTGTGTGAATAAAAACAAACTGTGGAAAATTAAAGAAATGGGAATACCAGATCAACTTACCTGTCTGCCGAGAAACCTGTATGCAGGTCAAGAAGCAACAGTTAGAACCAGACATGGAACAACTGAATAGCTCAAATCTGGGGAAAGAATATGACAAGTCTGTATATTGTCACCCTATTTATCTAACTTATATGCAGAGTATATCATACCATATGCCAGGCTGGGTGAATCACAAACCAGAATCAGATTGCAGGGAGAGATATCAACAACCTTGGATATGCAGATGATACCTCTCTAATGGCAGAAAATGAAGAGGAACTAAAGAACCTCTTGAGGCAGGTGAAAGAGGAGAATGAAAAAGCTGTCTTAAAACTCAACATTCAAGAAATTAAGACCATGGAATCCAGTCCTATCACTTTGTGGCATAAAGATAGGGAAAAAGTAGAAACAGTGATAGATTTTATTTTCTTGGGCTGCAGACTGTGCCTGCAGCCATGAAATTAAAAGATGCTTATTCCTTGGAAAGAAAGCTATGACAAACCCAGACAGCATATTAAAAAAGCAAAAATATCATTTTGCCAACAAAGGTCTGTATTGTCAAAACTATGATTTTTCCAATAGTCATGTATGGATGTGAGAGTTGGACCATAAAGGATAAGTAGCAAAGAATGGATGCTTTCTAATTATGGTGTTGAAGAAGACTCTTGAGAGTCCCTTGGAGTGCAGGGAGATCAAACCAGTCAATCCTAAAGGAAATCAGTCCTGAATATTCTTTGGAAGGACTAATCCTGAACCTGAAGCTGCAGTACTTTGGCCACTTCATGAGAAGAGCCAACTCATTGGAAAAGACTTCGATGCTGGAAAAGATTGAAGGCAAAAGAAGGGAGCAGCAGAGGATGAGATGACTGGGTACATCACTGACTCAATGTATGAATTTGAGCAAACTCCGGGAGACAGTGGAGGACAGAGGAAACTGGGATGCTGCAATCCATGGGATCACAAAGAGTCAGACACACCTTGGCCACTGAACAACAGCAACAACTTCTTGCATTACTTCTAGGATTTCTCAGCTAACACAATTTTAAAATATTATATGTTATGCATACATTAAAAGCTGAAGAGGGTGTAAAGAAAATCAAATCCTCTTACACTGTTGATAGGAAAGTAAATTGACACAGCCACTATAGAGGACAGTATGGAGGTCCTTAAAAAACTAAAAATAGAAGTACCATATGATCCAGCAATCCCACTCATTGGCAAATATCCAGAGAAAATCATAATTTAAAAAGATACATGCACCCTGCCTCCCACAAGTCTGTATATTGTCACCCTATTTATCTAACTTATATGCAGAGTATATCATACCATATGTTCATTGCAGCACTATGCACTATAACCAAGTCATGGAAAAGACTTAATTCCCATTGACAAATGATTGAATAAAGTAGATGCGGTACATATATACAATAGAATATTACTCAGCCATAAAGAGCAATGAAATAATGCCTTTTGCAGAGACATGGTTGGACATAGAGACTGTCATATAGAGAAGTAAGAAAAGAGAAAAAACAGATATAATATCACTCATGTGGAATCTAGAAAAATGATACAGATGAACTTATTTGCAAAATAGAAACAGAGACACAGATGTAGACAGCAATAGCAAGGACACCAAGGGGGGAAGGGTGACAGGATAAATAGGGAAATTGGCATTAATTTATATACATTACTATATATAAAATAGATATATATAAAATAGATATCTATATATAGATAACTAATGAGAACCTACTGTACAGTAGAGGGAACTCTACTCAATTCTCTGTGGTGACATAAATTGGAAGGAAACCCAAAAAAGAAGGGATATGTGTATGTAGCTGATGCACTTTGCTGCACTGCAGAAACTAAAACAACACTGTAAAATACCTATACCCCCAAAAAATCAATTCAAAAAGAAAACATGTGAATGTATGTTTGCCTTTGCATATATGCGTGTGTATACATGTACATATATATACATAGAAGGAAAGAGAGAGAGACATACCGTGGAGCTACTGAAAGTTCAGTTCCAGGGCACTGCATTAAAGCAAATATCATAATAGAGCTAGTTACATGAATTTTTGATTTCCCAATGCACATAAAAGTTATGTTTATAGTACACTATACATGGAACAACAGACTGGTTCCAAATAGGAAAAGGAGTACATCAAGGCTGTATATTATCACCCTGCTTATTTAACTTATATGCAGAGTACCTCATGAGAAATGCTGGACTGGAAGAAACACAAGCTGGAATCAAAGATTGCCAGGACAAATATCAATAACCTCAGATATGAAGATAACACCACCGTTATGGCAGAAAGAGAAGAAGAACTAAAGAGCCTCTTGATGAAAGTGAAGGAGGAGAGTGAAAAAGTTGGCTTAAAGCTCACCTTAGAAAACTAAGGTCATGACATCTGGTCACATCACTTCCTGGCAAATAGATGGAGAAACAGTGGAAACAGTGTCTGGCTTTATTTTTTCTGGGCTCCAAAATCACTGCAGATGGTGAGAGCAGCCATGAAATTAGAAGACACTTACTCCTTGGAAGGAAAGTTATGACCAACCTGGACAGCATATTGAAAAGCAGAGACATTACTTTGTCAACAAAGGTCTGTCTGGTCAAGGCTATGGTTTTTCCAGTGGTTATATATGGATGTGAGAGTTGGACTGTAAAGAAAGCTGAGCACAGAAGAATTGATGCTTTTGAACTGTGGTGTTGGAGAANTACTTTGTCGACAAAGGTCTGTCTGGTCAAGGCTATGGTTTTTCCAGTGGTTATATATGGATGTGAGAGTTGGACTGTAAAGAAAGCTGAGCACAGAAGAATTGATGCTTTTGAACTGTGGTGTTGGAGAAGACTCTTGATAGGAGTCTGCAAGGAGATCCAACCAGTCCATCCTAAAGGAGATCAGTCCTGAATATTCATTGGAAAGACTGATGCTGAAGCTGAAACTCCAATACTTTGGTCACCTGATGTAAAGAGCTGACTCATTTGAAAAGACCCTGATGCTGGGAAAGTTTGAGGGCAGGAGGAGGGGACGACAGAGGAAGAGATGGTTGGATGGCATCACTGACTCAATAGAGATGGTTTTGGGTGGACTCCAGAAGTTGGTGATGGACAGGGAGGCCTGGCGTGCTGTGATTCATGGGGTCGCAAAGAGTCGGACACGACTGAGCAACTGAACTGACTGATGATAGTTACTAAATGTGCAATAACATTATGTCTAAAAACAATAAATGTATATCTTAGTGGAAAACATGATATGACACTGAAAGATGAACTCCCCAGGTTGGTAGGTGCCCAATATGTTACTGGAGAAGAGTGGAGAAATAACTCCAGAAAGAATGAAGAAATGGAGCCAAACAAACAAACAAAAAACCACCCAGGTGTGTATGTGACTGGTGATGGAAGTAAACTCCAATGCTGTAAGGAACAACATTGCATAGGAACCTAGAATGTTAGGTCCATGAATCAAGGTAAATTGGAAGTGGTCAAACAGGAGATGGCAAGAATGAACATCAACATTTTAGGAATCAGTGTACTAAAGTTGACTGAAATGGGCGAGTTTAATTCAGATGACCATTATATCTACTACTGTAGGCAAGAATCGGAGAAGGCAATTGCACCCCACTCCAGTACTCTTGCCTGGAAAATCCCATGGACAGAGGAGCCTGGTAGGCTGCAGTCCATGGGCTCGCAAAGAGTCAGACACGACTGAGAGACTTCCCTTTCATTTTTCACTTTCATGCATTGGAGAAGGAAATGGCAACCCACTCCAGTGTTCTTGCCTGGGGAATCCCAGGGACAGGGGAGCCTGGGAGTGGGCTGCCGTCTATGGGGTCACACAGAGTCGGACACCACTGAAGTGACCTAGCAGTAGCAGCAGCAGTAGCAGTGAGCAAGAATTCCTTATGAGAAATGGAGTAGCCATCATAGTCAACAAAAGAATCTGGAATGCAGCACTTGGGTGCAATCTCAAAAACGACAGAATGATCTCTGTTTGTTTCCAAGACAAACCATTCAATATCACAATAACCCAAGTCTATGCTCCAACCGGTAATGCTGAAGAAGCTGAAGTTGAACAGTTCTATGAACTTCTAGAACTAACACCCAAAAGAGGTATCCTTTTCATTATAGGGGACTGGAATGTAAAAGTAGGAAATCAAGAGATACCTGGAATAACTAGAAAGTTTGGCCTTGGAGTACAAAATGAAGTAGGGCAAAGGCTAACAGAGTTTTGCCAAGAGAACACACTGGTCATAGCAAACACCCTCTTCCAGCAACACAAGAGAAGACTCTACACATGGACATCACCAAATGGTCAATACCAAAATCAGATTAATTATATTCTTTGCATCCAAAGATGGAGAAACTCTATGCAGTGAGCAAAAACAAGACCAGGAGCTGACTGTGGCTCAGATCATGAACTTCTAATTGCAAAATCAGACTGAAATTGAAGTAGGGAAAACCACTAGATCATTCAGGTATGACCTAAATCAAATCCCTTACAATTATACAGTGGCAGTGACAAATAGATTCAAAGGATTAGATCTGAAAGACAGAGTGCCTGAAGAACTAGGGATGGAGATTTGTGACATTGTACAGGAGGCAGTGATCAAGATCATCCCCAAGAAAAAGAAAGGCAAAATGGTTTTCTGAAGAAGTCTTACAAACAGCTATGAAAAGAACAGAAGTGAAAGGCAGAGGAGAAAAGGAAAGATACACTCATTTGAATGCAGAGTTCCAAAGAATCGCAAGGATAGATAAGAAAGCCTGCCTCAGTGATCAGTGCAAAGAAATATAGGAAAGCAACAGAATGGGAAAGAATAGAGATCTCTTCAAGAAAATTAAAGATACCAAGGGAAAATTTCATGCAAAGATGGGCACAAAAAAGGACAGAAATGGTATGGACCTAACAGAAGCAGATGATATTAACAACAAGTGGCAAGAATACACAGAACTATACAAAAAAGATCTTCATGACCCAGATAACCACAATGATGTGATTACTCACCTTGAGCCAGACATCCTGGAATGTGAAGTAAATGGGCATTAGGAAGCATGACTAGGTACAAAGCTAATGGAGGTGATTGAATTCCACTTGATCTATTTCAAACCCTAAAAGATAATGCTATGAAAGTGCTGCACTCAGTATGCCAGCAAATTTGGAAAACTCAGCAGTTGCCACAGGACTAGAAAATATCAGTTTTCATTCTAATCTCAAACACAGGCAATGACAAAGAATATTTGAACTACCACACATTTGCACTCATCTCACATGCTAGCAAAGTAATGCTGAAAATTCTCCAAGCTAGGCTTCAATTGTATGTGAACTGTGAAATTCCAGATGTTCAAGCTGGATTTAGAAAAGCCAGAGGAACCAGAGATCAAATTGCCAACATCCATTAGATCATAGAAAAAGCAAGAGAGTTCCAGAAAAACATATGTTTCTGCTTAATTGACTGTGCCAAAGCCTTTGACTGTGTGGATCACAATAAAGTGTGGAAAATTCTTTGAGAGATGGGAAAACCAGACCACCTGAACTGCATCCTGAGAAATCTGTATGCTGGTCAAGAAGCAACAGTTAGAAAAAGACATGGAAAAGGAGACTGGTCCCAAATTGGGAAAATAGTATGTCAAGGCTGTATATTGTCACCGTGCTTATTTAACTTATATGCATAGTACTTTATGTGAAATACCGGGCTGGATGAAGCACAAGCTGGAATTAAGATTGCTGGGAGAAATATCAATAACCTCAGATATGCAACACCCTTATGGAAGAAAGTGAAGAACTAAAGAGCCTCTTGATAAAAGTGAAAGAGAAGAGTAAAAAAGTTGGCTTAAAACTCAACATTCAGAAAATGAAGATCATGGCATCAGTCCCATCACTTCATGGCAAATATTTGGGGAAACAATGAAATAGTGAGAGACTTTATTTTGGGGGGCTCCAAAATCACTGCAGATGGTGGCTGCAGCCATGGAATTAAAGGATCCTTGCTCCTTGGAAGGAAAGTTATGACCAACCTAGATAGCATATTAAAAAGCAGAGACATGACTTTGCCAACAAAGGTCCATTTAGTCAAAGCTATGGTTTTTCCAGTAGTTGTGTGTGGATATGAGAACTGGACCACAAAGAATGCTGAATGCCAAAGAATTGATGCTTTTGAGCTCTGGTATTGGAGAAGACTCTTGAGAGTCCCTTGGACAGCAAGGAGATCCAACCAGTCCATCCTAAGGGAAATCAGTCCTAAATATTCATTGGAAGAACTTATGCTGAAGCTGAAACTCCAGTATTTTGGCCACCTGATGTGAAGAACTGACTCATTTGAAAAGACCCTGATACTGGGAAAGATTGAAGCCAGAAGGAGAAGGGGATGTCAGAGGATGAGATGGTTGGATGGCATCATCAACTCTGACATGAGTTTGAGCAGGCACCAGGACTTGGTGATGGACAAGGAAGCCTGGCATGCTGCGGTCTATGGGGTCGCAAAGGGTCAGACATGACTCAGCGACTGACCTGAACTGAATGGAAAACATACTTTATTACTAAAAAACAAAGATCATGGCCTCTGGTCCCAACACTTCATGGCAGATAGATGGGGAAACAATGGGAACAATGACAGATTTTATTTTCTTGGGCTCCAAAATCACCGAGGATGGTGCCTGCATCCATGAAATTAAAAGATGCTTGCTNAGCCTGGTGAGCTGCCGTCTATGGGGTCACACAGAGTCGGACACAACTGAAGCGACTTAGCAGCAGCAGGGTTGCTATTACCTCACTCCCAGTCAGGCCAAGGTACATTTAAATTGCTTATTTATTTACGTTTGGCTGTGCTAGGCCTTTGTTGCTGCACCGGCTTTTCTCCAGCTGCGGTGAGCGGTGGAGACTCTTCATTGCAGTGTGAGGGCTTCTCACGGCAGTGGTTTCTCTTCTTGCAGAGCACAGGCTCTGGGGTGCACAGGCCTCAGAAGCTGCAGTTCCCTGGCTCTGGAGCACAGGCTTCATGGCTGTAGTGCATGAGCTTAGTTCCTCCACAGCATATGGGATCTTCCCAGATGAGGGATCGAACCCATGTCTCCTGCACTGGAAGAAGGATTCTGTGCTACTAAGCCACCAGAGAAGCCCTGGCCAAGGTGTCTTGACCGCAGCCTAGTTCTTTTGAAACTGCTCGCAGCACCACTCTAACTCTGGAAGTTCTTTGTCCCTCCTGAGTGGTTAGGAATATCCCTAGCAGCCCCTCCTGCATCATCTGTGCGCTGCACTTCCCTTTCTGCTCCACTCTCCAGGCTTCGTGTGTGATCTCCAGGCTTTGTGTGTGAGTAAGAGTCCACTTTTAGGGGTAGTGAGAAAACCATGTGCTCTCTTTCAAAGCTTCACTGTCAGGTCTATGGGGTTCTAGGGACATTCAACGTTTATACTGAGACCTGAAAATGAGCAATGCATTTTTTTTCAGTCCTAAGTCATATCTAGGTATTAAGTCTAAGCTTCAGTAGTCTCAGTGGCTGATGGGTGGTGGAAGAAGAAGCCAAGAATAAATTACAGAAAAAAGGAAAATGTACCAAGTGATCTTTCAAAACATTGCCCTACTCAGTAATGACTAGAGAGGTAAAAACGGGTGTGGAAGAACCTTCCCATTTCAGGAAAGTCTGCACATGCCACACATCTGAGAGAGTGCAGAGGATTGTCTGGGCTTAACTGTCTTCTGAAGACACCACCAGGAATAGAAATAAATGGGAGGAACTGATGTGGCTGAGGTGTGTACTGGAAACCTAGGGAAAGTAGCCGGTGTGGATAAGGGACTGGGACATTTGTTTTAAACAGGAAGGGAAAGAACTCAAAACAATACCGTGCTATGTAAATAGCTGAGGAAGGCCTAGCTGTATGTTTTAATGAGACAGTGGGGAGTCTTTTTCTCAGTGTAGTAAAAATATCTAAGTAGAAATCTTACTTCTACTTAGAAGTAAGGAAAGAGAGAGGCTTTTACATTTGCCATTTAAGACCCCAGGAGAGTCCAGAGTGGTGGAGAAAATAGGAACACTTCATCTATTTTTAAACAAAATAGAGCACTGGGATTGCAGAGGTTTCCTTCTTTCTGCTTTTGAAATGGGGATCAAAGAACATTTAGAGCTGAGACCTGTGAATGGATGCGGGGACCATCAGGTGGTGCAGAAATGAGGGAGGAGAGGAAAGGGACGCTTTAGGGAAATGAAGCATTCAGCCCTTGGCAGAACTCAGATCTCCTGGATCAACAGAACTTGAGCAGCAAGCCCAGTTTACACATTCCATGAAGAGCAAGGCCACATCTACTTGCCAAATGTGGCTGCGCTCTTCACCCACATTTCACCCACGGAGAAGAGCTGGTACTGGCAAGAGGTTATGACCAACGTGCAGGACACCCGTTTCCTACTTACCTTCTTTTTCCTCCTCCTTAGTAACTAGACCATTCAGGTGTGACCTGAATCAATCCCTTACGATTATACACTGGAAGTGAGAAATAGATTTAAGGGACTAGATCTGATAGACAGAGTGCCTGATAAACTACGGACAGAGGTTCCTGACATTGTATAGGAGACAGGGATCAAGACCACCCCCAAGAAAAAGAAATGCAAAAAAGGCAAAATGGCTGTCTGAGGAGGCCTTACAAATAGCTGTGAAAGGAAGGGAAAGCAAAGGAGAAAAGGAAAGATATACCCATCTGAATGCAGAGTTCCAAAGAATAGCAAGGAGACATAAGAAAGCCTTCCTCAGGGATCAATGCAAAGAAATAGAAGAAAANCAACACCACAGTTCAAAAGCATCAATTTTTCTGCACTCAGCCTTCTTCACAGTCCAACTCTCACATCCATACACGACCACAGGAAAAACCATAGCCTTGACTAGACGGACCTATCTATCTATCAAAGGTAGATATACAATAATCATCAAAATAGTAATGTTTTGAATCAGATATAAGATTATCCATAATTCATCTATGATGAATAACTTAAATGAAAAGAACTTCATTGAAAGCCTGGGATATAATTACTCACCTAAAAGTAACTACTATTTTAAGTGAAATATTTGAAGTTCATATGATTAGTATATATTTTAAGAACAAAGACTCTTCAGAAGCCAAATAATAATCCAAATATTATTTGGAAAATATAGATTCAGAATGAAGATAATTTTGTGGGTAGAATGTTTAACAGCATCAAGTTTAAAGAGCCTGATACACATTCACAACAGGAATGGCCTTTCATTGGGACTGAAGTCCAGTGGAATTGAATCCACTCCCTCATCTCTGAACCATATGTGGACACACTTTCCCTTCATTGCTTCTGACTTTTATCTGCTTTCATGGCTAAAATTTTTTCTGTAGATATGCCAATACCTTCAATTAGTTGATGTCAAACCCTGCTGCATAGGAATTTGTTAAGATAACTTTGCACATCCACCAGATGATTTGTGCTGATCTTGAAATTTAACAATCAAAAGCTGATCTTATCTTGTGTCTATTTCAAATTTCTTGCTAATACCTCTGTCACTCTAATCTACAAGGAAAAAACACTATGGCAAGAACTCAAAGAATTAATTCCAGGATAAGATAATACTCACTGAAAAATCATGCCTATATGTGAGAAATGAGTTAGTAGCTGTTCTCTTTTTCTTTCACTTAGGGTAGATGCACTATATCCACAGGATTTAATCATCTTAACCATCTTGATTGCTGGGGTAAACCTCTCCAAACTCTTCCTACAAGAGATAGCATGTTTCTTTTTCTAATGGTATCAAAGCCCACACTAAGAATATTTGAAATTACAGCTGGCATACATCAGGGATAGATGATCCTAGGCCACTTACACCCTTATCAATGAAAAACTAACCTCCTTCAAGCTTTAGGCTGCCACAGTACCATCTATTTCAAGAGCAAAGTCCAGTGCCATAGTTGTAACGTTCTCTTATACACCTAGAAAAGTGCCAAGAGGAGCGAGCACTTTTCCACACACAAGTGTGTGGGAGATAGTAGATACAATAACAGGGCTAATTAACCCACCAGGGTGCTTCAAGACTGGAATGATTCAGTCAGACAGAAACAAACGATTTTTATTCCTTTATTATTATTTCTTCTTTATCTGTGGAATTAGATGGTGTGAGGAAGACCAAGAATTTAGACCTGGGACAAATCTGGATGAACTTAGGATGCTACCCAGTAGTTGGAGTATACTGTAAGAAGTGTTCCAAAAACAAAAAAGAATGAAGCAACTTTCTCTGGAGATGCATCATGTGCAGAGAGTCCCCATCAGTATGTTTGCTTGCATNAATTTAGACCTGGGACAAATCTGGATGAACTTAGGATGCTACCCAGTAGTTGGAGTATACTGTAAGAAGTGTTCCAAAAACAAAAAAGAACGAAGCAACTTTCTCTGGAGATGCATCATGTGCAGAGAGTCCCCATGAGTATGTTTGCTTGCATCCAGCTACTTCTCTTTGAATTGGAGGACACATATTTGGAAACTTCTGGTTGATGACAGCACACCAATTAACAGTTATTCTTTGATTCAAAGTGAACAACTGTTGCCATCAAGCTTCATCGCACTGACCTATGTGAGAAATCTCTGAAAATAACAACATGAAAAGGACAAGAAAATAGATAATCAGTACAAAAAAGGCAAAACTTAATAATAAGAGAAACAGACAAAGGTAAAAATTAATTTATAGAAGCAAACACAGTTGTTTAGTCACTAAGTAGTATCTAACTCTTTTGCAACCCCATGGACTGCAGCCCGCCAGGCTCCTCTGTCCATGGGATTCTGTAGGCAAGAATACGCGAGTGGGTGGTCATTTCCTTCTCCAGAGGATCTTCCTGACCCAGGGATCGAACCTGCATCTCCTGCATTGGAAGGTAGACTCTTCACCACTGAGCCCCCAGAGAAGCCCCCAAACAATTTTTAACTCTATTAATACTGTATTTGCAATTTTTAATTATGTTATCATATATTACATACTAAATTGTATTTTTATTAGTAGAACTAATTCATAATGAAGGGAGGGAAATTCTATTAAAGTAAGCACTGTCTATGGTGTCACTGTAAAAATTTGATAAGATCCGAATATTCAAGCTATTTCAGTAAAGCAAAAAAGAACACAGGAAAACATGTTGTGTTTGGCTGAACATGTGCAAAGTTACCCTCCTCAAAAACTGAGGAGTAAGGAAATTAAAATAATTTAAAAGAAAAAAATGTCAAAATAGTAACTAAAAAAAATTATGCTACAGATTCTAAAAATCAAATTATCTTAGTTCAATTCTTAACCACTTCAAAAGATAAGACACAGCAAAACAAACTAACTAGCTATCACTTGGTTCTGCTTAATAACAGTTTCCTATAGGTAATAATAAGCTCAACCATATAAATGGAGAGAAATCAGAATCACAGAATTCTGTAAAGAAAATAATATATTACAAAGGAAAAAAACTAAAGAAATATCTAATTAAACAACTGAAATAAAAGATAACTACTGTACTATATGAGCTTCCCAGGTGGCTCAGTGGTAAAGAATCTGCCTGCTAATGCAGTAGATGAAGGAAGGTTCAATCCCTGGGTCAGGAAGATCCCCTGGAGAGGGAAATGGCAACAAACTCTAGTATTCTTGCCTGGGAAGTCCCAGGGACAGAGCAGCCTGGAGGGCTACATGACTTAATGACTAAACAACAACAACAACAACTGTACTATCTGGCAAAATTAATGAATGCGAAAAAAATCAGAGCAAAATTAAAGTTTTATTACATCTTCCCTACCACCGAATCATAACTTGAGGCACTAGTCCAAAAATTGTTTTTTTTTTTTTTTTACAAATGACTTTTGTGGGTTTTTTAAAGCACTATAGCTAGATAGTATGTGCATAAATAAATAACAAACCATTAAACTTGTTCTAAGACTTAGAGATTACTTTCAAGAAACGATCTCAGTTACAGTAGTGGAGGAATCTTCCATAGAAGTAACATGTTAGGCCTAAGTAGTTATATTCTGAGAGGCAGGATTTTACTTTCAAGTCCTAAAAAGTCATCATCATGAGGCTCTACTTTGGTCATGTAATAGCACATTTGATCCATTTTCTTTTCAGAAAAGGGAAAATCAAAAGGAATAAAGTACTGGCCACACTTACAATGTTTTCTTTAAAGTCATGGGAAACATGGTGCCTACTATTCATTATTTGAGTGGGACATTTGGTTTGTCTTGTCTACAACAATTTAATGGGGTAATACACAAAGATGAAGGCTTTATGTTTTAACATTTTTCAGTCAGAAAAAGAAAGCTCAGATACTGTGAACTACCTGTCCTGTTTCATAGAGAGCACCTGTATTACTGCCATACATCTGTGGAAGCACAGTATCAGCCAACTGTTAATCAAGGATCACTTCCCTTCAAAGTGACTGATGATCCACTGTTAAAACAGCTTATAAAAATAACTTCTCCTTCGAAAAGGTGCTTCAGGGTTTTCAGACACATCTCACTGTTCCTGCTAGTTTAATGCATGTTTGAAAGTTAATTTCTCATTAATATTTAAAGAAGAAATGACTTCAGAACAAATTTTTAATGATCCATTACATTTTAGAAATAAAATATTATTGGCATTATTTTCATCTCGATTACAAGGAATAACAGTGTCCAAGATTAAGATTAGCTTTTAAAACTGTTAATGAGCCCTGGCAATGTGAAAAAGATATGGATTAGGTAGATGTAATGAGATATGATTAAAGGGTGCAGGCACTGAAGGGTGTTGGAGAAATTCTTTTCAGAAAGAGTATAATTAGTGCCTGATAAAAGTACTTAGTAGATAAGATATTTGAAGAAGAAAGGTTAAGATAAACACATACTTTATGACAAATCTGCTGAATTTTTCCCCTTTGGTTCTCTTACATTCTCAATATTATGTTGAAATTTCATACATAAATAATGTTTGTCGAATATTTGATGCAATTCTACCAGACAATTAGAATGTTTTAATTGCCAGACACGGAGAGCAGAAAATGTGTTGAAACATCTTATTCCATTTTCAGTGTACATTTCTTTGTTGATTTATGTAATGTAGCTAATAATATGCAACCTACCCTAGTTTTAAACAAACAAATGAACTTCTAAAAAGCAAGCTTTCCATTAAGTTGCTAAGCAACTCCAAAGGCACATTTTATTAATATAATAAATAACATGAAGATGAAAAATCCTCAAGGAATATTTCTAACTCCATTTTATAAAGAGTAGAAAATCTAAGCAGGTACCCTTCTGATTTTCCTATTTCTAAGACCTCAGGGCTAAGAAGAGACGCTGCCATTTTCAGAAGTACATTTGACTCACTAAACAAAACATTGTTTCCATCAAAGTTGTTACTATAATAGAAGTTAGGTTCTGGGACTGCTTGGGTAGCTCTCCAGAGTTGAGTTCATGCTTCATTCCCACTGAAGGTTTCTCAACCTCAGTACAATTGCTTTTGGAGACTAGGTAATTCATTGTTATCGGGAGTCTCTCTGAATTGTAAGATATTTAGTAATATCTAGCCCTGGCTTCTACTTACTAAATGCCAATAGTGGCCCCACAGTTGTTACAACTGAAAACGTCTCCAGACATTGCCAAAAGTGCCCACATGGGTTGGTGGAGGTGTGTCAAAATCACACCCAGTTGAGACCCACTGAAACTGGATCATTGGTAAATATGCTAAGTGAGAAAGGTTTCTTGAGCTGTAACTGGTGATGAAGATATCCTGAGATTAGTTACCATCAGTCAACACCTAACATCCCCTAACACCACCAACAATGAAGAAAAAAGTAGTAACACAGATTCCAGTGGTCTGTGGCTCTTATCCTATTCAAGACTCCTTACTGATTTTATTATTTCAATGTAATTTCCACTGTATAAAAAATGAGAAGAAAGGGCCTAATGATGACTCTGTCTACAGCCACTCTATAGAAATATACCATTCTAGAACTGCAACCAGAATCTTTTTTCATACTCTTTCTCCCTCAATTTTCACTATGCTCAGTTGCTGGCTAGAATCATTTTAAACATAAATCTCAGTTTTAATCATGCCATCCTCTGCTTACAGGGCCACCACAGGTCAACATCACCTCTACTATCAAATTCCTCTGCATGGTCTGCAAGTTTTCCTACAAATTACCACCAAAACTCCATCTCATCATATATCTTTCTCATTCTCCATTTATGCCACCTTTACCCCCTTGAACACAAACAGCTTGCATTTTCAGTCTTCCTATGTGGTACATAATGAACAGATTCATTTTCTCCATGAAAGTTTTCCTAATTAATCCTTCCTGTATTTCTTATCAGTATCATATTTCAGTTAAAAGAATGACACGACTGCAAATTAATTTGTGAGGCAATTGTTTACTGAATGTTGTCAATATGCCAGACACTGAACATTGCTTAGTAGCTGTTTCTATTAATTTATATTCACATTATTTATGCCCAACTAGATTGTAAGTTCCCAGAGGATAAGAACAGGTCTTATTTGTATCCCTCTGATGCCTCTTAATAATGATGCTAATAAATACACTTTAAATTTGATTAGCAATTATAACCTTTCAAATTACTTTCATGGTTATCAGCTTTTTGGTTATATATTTTCACTATTTTACAGTCAATGAAAGTGGGACAGTAAATGCCCTAGGGACTAATCTATAGGTTACACAACTGGTGTGCAGGAAAATATGCATTTAACATGTGTTGACTGACTGAATCACAACTATGAAAATTTCTCTCCTGGTTACATAAAGTTCTTACAGCATTTAAAAACAAATGCTATCATAAAGAACGAGAACAGTTGAATGATGCAAAAGACACTGTAGAATGATGCAGAAGTGAATCAAGTTTGACAAGGATTAAACTGTAACATAGCAGGAAAGCAAAAGAGAAATCTCTTAGTTTTTGCCTCAAATTGCCTACAAGAGATTAACTTTATAAGGCCTTGACCTCTTACCACAGAAGGCAAAACTTTAAAAAGAACGCAAAATGTAGAGGAAAAGTCACAAAAGAGCTGATAAACCCCCAAATTCTAAAAATCACAGCATTTTACCTCATACATATGAAAAAGTTCAAGAACACACTTTCAATAACTCTAATAAGAGATTTCCCCCCACTATTTTGAGGAGTCCCTAAAAAAACATCAAAATGCCCATACCAAAAAAATTTATCAACCTTTCAACTGAATTCAATAAAATAACGGAAATGAAACGTCAGCTGATTGCTGAGGATACCTACCACCCCTAAGCACCATGTGCCTAGGGAAGCAGCATCATTCATTTGGGCTTTCAAGGTTTATTGCATGCCTACAAAGTGCAGGGACCGGCCAGGCCTAAATCTCAGTTGCTGGTGTGAACTGGTGCGGGGAATTCAGAAAGGGGAAAGTTGACCTGAAAAGACAAAAAAAAAAAAAAAAAANGGAGGGGAGAGTCAGGGTGCCCCCCTCCCCCGCCCGGGGGACCGGAAGTGCAGGACCCGGGATGCGCGGGAGAAATGGGCCTGGGCAGGGCGTGACTCAAGCGCCGAGACAGCGAAGCCTCTTGAGAGTTCTCTGAGCACCAGGCCCCATCGCACCATAGCAGGCTTTCTGCAAAATAGGCATTTTGGAGCTTTTCCGAAGAGGTTCCTAGAGGTGGCGGTGACCGTGACGGGAGGTCTGCAGCGAGGGTCCGCGCTCTTCGCCCACCTTCTCCCGGGCAAATCGGCGACCCCTCCTCCCCCACTCCGGTACGCGGAGGAACGGACGCCCCGGGCCCCCAGTCGCGCGGGCGGGGTTGGGGTGAAATCCTGCTCTGCGTCGGCCGCTCGGTGCTCTCGGGCTAAGGGAGAAGGACGAACGGGCGACGGGGCGGGGTCACGGCGGGCCGGGTGCTAGAAGCTGGCCCGCTGGGGGTCCGAGGCTCCGACGCGGCCGCTGAAAGTGTATCTGAGGCAGGGGCTCGTAGCGTGGGCTTTGTTCTGGCCGCCTTTTCCAAGGCCGCGGCCGAGACGGCGGAGCCGCTGGAGGACCGGGCAGAGTACCGCCTCCGGCCTCGGCGGACGCCCCGGGCTCGCGCAGCGCTTTGCGCCCGGCGGAGGAGGCAGAGGGGGCACCGAGGGGCCTTTTTGAAACTAAATTGTTAAGAATGAAAGTTGGCTCCAGGGGTTTTATCCGGGCATCTAGAAACAGTAGAAACTCGGGAGTCTTGTCTCTGTCTTCTCCGATCCCGAATTAATTCTGAAGCTCTCGGCCTGGCCCGCATATGCGGAGCGAGAGGACAGGGAGCGCCTCTCTTTTCCACCCTCTCCACCTCTCTCTTCCCTCGACGGAGCGCCCTCTCCCACCGGGACGAGTCGCCCCCGCCCCTACCTTCATCCCACACACTTCATTGGACCGTCTCAGCAGTCCCTGACATATTTTACAGAACGCAAAAAGACCTGTGCGCTCCACTTCACTCTTTCTCAGTACTGGGCGACGTACATCAGAATAGGAGAGCTAGAGAGTTTCTTGCTGTTCTGAATATGATTAAAATGCATCGGCCCCGTGTGTTCCCAAAGGCACAAAAGGAAAAGTGTTTGGACTCAGTAGTGATGGTCATTGGATCTGCACAACGTCGCGTATCACTTTTAAGACACCCCCACCCCCACCCCCACCCGAGGCGTAAACTGAGAATTCAGTTGTGAGAGGAAATAGCTTTCGAGATGATTTTTCATCAAATTAAATGTATGACACTTCCGCACTCTCTACTCTCTCTGAATGTCCAAAGATGGGATGGAAACTCTAGGTTAATTTCCAAATGTTAGTTACCCATAGGAGCCCTAACTCCCCTTCCTGCACTGCCTGGTCCCTCTCATCACGGGAATGAAGAGAAACCCTGGGGTCTGTAGGACCCTGACCACTTCTGATCGTTGAATGCGGGAGGAGGGATGGAGGAGAGAGATGGAAAGGGGAAAAACACACACACACACACACACATTTTTGTTCATTTACACATTTCCTGTGCAGAACAAAAAAGTCCCACCATCAGCAAAAGAAGTCTCTTCCTCCAAAATAGCAGCCAAAGAGGGAAAATTAGAATATGCATAAATTTCTTCATTTTCATTCTCTTAGAGCACGATTTCCGGCAGATTTGTATTTAAACTGCTCGATTAATCCCAATTTCTGAACAGCATTTTACTTAGCATCTTCCCAAAAAACTCACCTAGAGTACTGCGCTCCTCCCACTACCCTGTTTTGAAGCCACCTCCTTCCCTGTTCTCCAACTGCCAATGAGGATTTCATTGATAAGACTGTCACTTTATTTTTCATGTCCATTGTCTTCTTTTCAAAACTGGACTGATGCATTGGATTGCACTTTAATACAAGCCCGCTACTGTCGGTGAAACCATAAATGCAAAATGAGATCCTAGTGGAAAGGATCTGTTTTTGAAATGTGTACCCAAAAGAAAATAAAGAGGATGGGACCAATAGACTTCTGCAGCTACTCTCTTGGCATGGAATCCTGTCCTTTCGTACACAGGTCACACCCGCCCCACCGTTAGTAATAGGATGCTTGGATATTTCCACCCTCAAAACTTCACCCCATCTCCATTTTTATGGAGTGTGATAGTCACACAGCCTCCTTCAAAGGAGTATTACTCATAAATATTCAGAGTGTCAATTCATTAAACACTCCCCACAGCCCATTTTTAAAATATTTATTGTGTCACTTGTGCAACAGATCTACCTATATCTGCCTTGAAAAATTCTTTGTTGGAAAAAAAAGTTAGCATCATTTAAAACCATTCCTTTTCTGTGGTATAATAGTTTACTTGGGCTTACCTCTCTTGTCTTTGAAACTGTATATATTTCTTTTATTTAATAGTAGAATATGAATGTTTAAAGAATGAAATGACTACATCTTCATTTACTGAAAACATAAATAGATCTTAACTCCACTCACTACTAAGTTCCTCACTCCTGTACACCCTGAACAGAAAGAAGCCTATATTTGCTTCACAATACAGTCCAAGCAGAATGTCATGGTTCTGGCTTTCCTTCAGTGTTTACAAATCACAAACACCAATTATTGGTGGTTAAAGTTAGAAATATTAATATGTTTAGTTCTTAGTTTCTAAAGTGTACATGTTTAAACTATATTCAGCATAGTACGTGTGGTATATGTGCATAAGCATTTATATTTGTTGGCTAACAATGTTTTTAAGATACTGGGTTATAGAAGCCTACTAATTTTGTTAAATGGGTGCATAAACAGTGCAGGTGAATGTCTGCCTGACTTTTACTACTTTTTGAAATGTCTGCTTTTATTGCTTCTTTACTTTCTGTCAGATATTCCCATTATAAATGTATTAATTTAGTTTATTTTAGTTAGGCATGTCTGCAATGACTCAGAGGTTCTCAGATATGTACAATTAAAACCAAGTTGTTTGAAAATAAATTCTTAAGAGCCATACTTTGGGAATGTACGTAACAGGATTGAGGGTTACTTTTACCGGCGTTGTTCGTTTCTTTTCATTTTCTGATTGAAACAAACGATAGTTGTCTTTTAATCAAGGAACAATTCAAATGAATAAAAACAATCACAGTAACTGAGAATATTTTCCATAAAATGTTTTAATTAGAGTTGGATTTTATATGGAAAGCTCCAGTTTGATTTCAGATTGCTGAGTTGTACTTCCAGAAGAGTGAACTTAGTAGTTATTAGCTATTATTAGTGCACAGAGAAGGTCTGGGGGGTACCACTGAAAAGCAGAGCAATATACAGTTGCAACCAAAGTTGTCTTTCTCCTGTATCACACTGAGCATCACCTCAGTGAATTTATCCCTAGAAATGAAAGCTCCTCATTCTCAGCTGATCTTTCGTGAGAAACAGTCTCATGAACTGTAATATTTTCATATGTTTTTAAGTGAAAAGACTAGATGGAAATGAAGAAAGATCCTTCAACCTCCCTGCTGTGAAAAGTGAGGAGACAGATGCACATAAGACCAGCAAGGGAGTTGCCTCCTTCTTTTTTTCCCTCCCTTCCTTCAACTACCATTTGGTTTAGTTATGGATTGTGTGTATATGATAATATCTAAAGAAAAGACTTTTCTTGAAGACAAAACTGGCTACTGATAGTATGCCTTTCTTTTTGTAATTGTGTTTTAACAAGGCATGAAGATCTTTTCTTATAAGTGTTCAAGACTACCTTAATTTGCAGGAAACAGAACAATGCAAACAGATCTTACAATCACCCTTCTTTCCTTTTAAACTGTCCTTCTGTTGCTAAAGTTCTTTTCCATTTGGTCCTATCCAAATTCCTTCCGCTGGGCTGCCAAGGAATTTCTCTTATTTTTTGCTCTCCTCTCCCACAACGGCCCGTCCTCTTCTAACCAGCTTTCGTTCCCCTCCAAAATGAAAGCAGTTACCCAAACAACCTGCTTTGACCCCAACATCTGCCTGACAAACACTGAGTCTTAATTCTCTCCCTATCCGCTTTTTATTTTCTTTCATTTCCTTTTTCTTGGGGGTGGGGCACATAGGGGGCTCTGAACATAGGGAGAACTTTGGGCTGAGAGGAGAGTTAGATGCCTGCAGATACAAACTCAGTGGCTGATTCCTTCCAGCCTCGTCTCAGGAACTGGTGGCTGTTCTTGTACCTGGAACAATAAACCTTGACAGGTTTGCAACTGATAAAAGCACCTCTCCATCCTCCTAAACAGATGGGTCAACTTTACCAGCTAGATTATCACCAGGTACTAGCATCTTCCACCTGGTCTCCTTCCTCCCTCTACTTCCACTCCCTCCACTTTACTGTCTTCTTTACATCCCTCCATTTCTAAAGAAATCAGAGCTCATCCTGGAGGCTCTAATTTCTAATTTTTTGTCTTGCCCAATGACCTGAGTTCCTTAGGGCCAGAATTCTCCTTTGATTCATGGAACCTTAGTTCCTATGCCCTTCTCAAACTTCTTAGCTTTGTGAATGTGAGTCCCAAATATGACAACTTGACCATTCACCAGAAGAGCTCCAGCCAGAAGGTACCAGGTCCTTCTACTCAAGAATCCCTTCACCTGTCTGTCTCTGCTTCCAGGCCCATCCTGGGTTGATTTATTTGGGAATAGTGTCCAAGGGGGACATGCCTATAGCAGTGAAGAGGGGACACAAAAATACTCAGTGACACTAAAAAGGTCCACCATGTTGGACCAGGGGAGTCTATTAGAACACAAGTTGGGCAGGAAGGGATCATCCATCTAAACAGTGATACAAGAAATCAGAGACTTGAATGTCCACCTGCAGCCAAGAAACACAAATTTCAGACTGAAATAGATTCCGTCTTCATCCTGTTGGCCAGAAAAAAATATTTTAAAATTGTTTATGTTATTATTGTTTGTAATTAACATTTTATTTTTGTCATTATTGCTGCAGTTTTTGTTATTTTTGTTGTTGTTGCTGCTATTATACTACTCAACAGAAGTTTAGAAAGATTAGTCAGATTAATTAGTTTATTGGTAATTTAAAGCTGAAAACTAGTAATTAAGCCAAAAACTAAAAATGATCAGGGATGATTCATACCAATGTAGGATTTGGGAGGAAGAGAATCTAAATTTTGGATATAAAATTTGGCAGCTGTGAAATAAACAGGACTTGGGGATCAGAACTATGGTAATTGGAATATTCTTAGACACTTAGTCTCTCTCTCTCCCCCCACCGTGCTCCAAATTCAGCTAAGTTCACTCTGTGATTTGTTTGATAAAGGGGAAAAAATACATGTGTTTTTGTTGACAGAGAACAAAGACCCCAGGCTTGTTCTTCAGTCATTTGCATTTGCACGTGAATTCCTTCTGCTTAGGATCATCCACATACCTAAGATCTCTCCTCTCTAAGTTTGCCTCCTTCATCTCTTTGCTCTTATTACACATCTCACTGAAGAGGGTGCATCATATAAGACAGGTATACAATTTCAGCCCTCTCCACAGACACATTCCCTGGAATATAAATTCAATAATGCAATTCTCTCCACAACAAGCTCTCTGCTATCTTTCAAATATAATTAATGTTTTGATAGTGCAGTTCTTTAACTACATATATACACACAAAAACAGACGCACCCTCTAGCTTTGCTGTTTGTGAATCTAAAACAGAAATGGATTCGGCTCTTTCAGTGACTCCTAAAATTCCTCAACTCAGTCAGCCTACAGAGAAGAAATCTGTTTAGGTAATAACTGCACAGTCTGTTGTATGCCCCAAAATACTTAAAACAATAAAAATGCAAGCCCCTAATTTTTGACAGTCATTTTTGTCAAATTTCCTAGTAATTAAAGGCTATTCTGAATTGATATTCTGATATAGACATTCGCCAGATAGCAGTCAAAATCAACAAAAACACTGTCCTAACCTACTGGTTGTCTTTTCCAAGTTTTGATGATGGAAACTGAATTTCAGTACCTTCCATTTATCCAGNAAAAAAAAAAACGCGCGCAAAAGAAAATCAAGAATGAAGTACTGTGAAAGATAGCGCCTTTGAACTCTTACAGGTTGGAAGCTCTTAGGGGGAATGCAGACGTTTATGCGCGAAAAGGAGAATCTAGATGACCCCTATTCTTTCTGTATCTCCAGAATCTGGCTTCAAGTTGGGGGGTGGGGGGAGGTGGGAAGAAGGGGGAATTTTCATTTCAGTTTCACCTACCCTACTTGTTGGAATGGTTGCGCAGATTTTCATGCTGGAGAGTCCCATCTGTCTGGCAGAGAAGCTGGAGTAGTGTTGGGGGCAGGTTATCTGGTGAAGTAGGAATGTACAGGAACCCCGCCCTCTAGGCACAGTTACACAACCCCAGCAACCCGTCTCAGCCCCTTCTAAAACCTCTAATGGTCTTCACCTTCACCCTTTGTTAGCCTATTTCTCAAACAGGCATTGAGTCCCAAACACAACCAGCCAAATTAGCTATTCATAAAATTAATTTCTCAAAAGCAAAATTACTTCATTGCATGCAAGTTTTCAACGATGTAGAAAACAGACTTTTAAAAACTGTATTTATATTTTTAGAGCTCTAAATATTTTGGATTTATCCACCTACTTGGGTGAAATAACCACCAATTTAAATGTACATAATTAAACACTACAAGTCTCATTTTCTTTTTTATCTCTCTACCCTCAACTTGATTCCAGTCATAGACACCACATGAAATCTTCCATAAGATAGATATTTGTATTAACTCTTGTTAGTTCCGGGCTTCATACTCTGGTAATTTCCAGTTTTGAAACAAGCTGAAGAAACATTTGGAAGAATCTTTTCACTGCTCTAGGTTAAGTAAATCACTTTCTCAATGTTTTATATATTAATAATTTGTATTAACTTGTAGCAGACAAAATACTTTATACCTGGAAAGAAATTGCAATTTGAGATGTCAAATAAGTTATGATCACTAAGCACTTTCAGTTCCAAAATCTCAAAAGGAGCAACCTTCATCTCATTAAAAACAGTTATAAGTATAAAAGAAGAAAAGCTTCAAAAAGTTTCAAAATATTTTTCCAGCATAAGTTAATTTTAACTGGCAAAGGTTGAAGATAACAAATATCAACACAATGTTACAACCAATTTGTTGCAAAAAATCTATTAAATGCCATGCTAGATTTCTGTATGTTTTTGAAGATGATAGTTTGAGGGAAGATAGGACTCATTGAGATAAATGAAATGTTTACATTGGGCTTCAGGAGGCCTTCACAAAGTTCTTTCTCTCTGTATATCCCCCTTAGTATCTAGTATGCATATTAAATAAACTATTCTTACTTCTAATCATATCCATTGTATGTGTAACTTGGACACGTATCAAACTAGAACTTTTCTACTCCAGTCCTTAGTTCCTAATCAATTCAAAGAAGTTGATTTTACTTTTGATTTCAGAACATTAAATTTGCCACTAGAATTCTATTTCTTGATCATGCAAATAAACAATCAAAAATAATAGCTATTTAATATGGCCAGAAAAAAATACTTATGGGGGAAATCTGTCTTCTATATATATGTCCCTTTACCTCAATATGAGTCCAGCTGTCTTTGTAGCTTTTGATAGGCAAAAGACTATATTTCTTCTGTCCCAGTACATCCTTATTCTACAAATAAAATCCATGGTGAAAGCAAACAATACATCATCACCTTTTCCAGTCTAAACACATGCTTGTCTTTGAGCTGTTTTGGATCACAAATGTGTAATAGGAATTTCCTTTGCCTAACTTCATTCACTTGGACGCTATAAGTATTTTTATTATCAATTATACATTTGGCTTCTAAAACAATTTATTTGTGGAATTTTCTTTCATGCTTCATCCTAAAGAACTGTTAAATTTCAAGAAACTTGGACCTCTGGTGAAACTGCTCTCATACTAAGAAAATAGAATCTTGTCCAGTCTGCTTAAAAGAGATAATTAAACTAGCTGTTTTGGTCTATTTTAGTTCTTTCCCCATTTGTGTATATTTGGTTCCAGCTCTTTTAATTTTTTCCTGGCCTTTTTCTGTCTTTCTTAGATCTCTCTCCTCCTCTCTCTCATTCATTCTTTCTTTTTGGTAGTAGGGACTTTTTTTTAAAGTTCAAGATCCTCTTTCCTTTTCTTCCCTCTAGCTGTCTCTTCCTCTATCTCTCCATTCCACAGGCCACCCATTCCCATATTCTAATATTAACTATTCTATAGTTGTATTTCAAATCTGTTTCAGTCAGCCTGCTTCTCGCCTAGGTTTTGGGGGTTTTTTGTTTTTTTATTTCCTGACTGACTCTCTAAGTGTTTGCCGATAACATCTTGGGGACAGATTATTTTTCATTGGGCCCTTTGTAAGAAGTAGCCAGCTTATTGCATTACTGCAGAACACATTTCAGACTATACAATTGTAACAAATGAACAACTTGTCCTCCACAGACTCACCACAGGATCCAATTAGTTACTAAACCTTTTAGCTAGGTTTACTAATTATTTTCTGGAGTCACAGCAATTGGACTGCTGAAACAACTCAAGAAAATGTTTTCATTTTGCTTCAGATTTATATCTATATGCATATATGTGCATGCATATGTATACTGCAAGTTAAAACAAAATTATGACTAAGCAAGAGGACAAATATCTAGATAAAACTACACAGACATATTTAAAAGGGAATCAAGAAATACTTCTATAATGTAAAAATGAAAGAAAAGGAGAGAGAGGCATTTTACTTCTTCTGAACAACTGGAGCTTTAAATTGTTATAATTTTAAAATAAAATATAAACATTGATCTGCAAGTCATTACAACAGGTGATCACTTCAGCAAAATCTATATTGCAACTTCAGCACATCTTTATTAGAACTCTTTCATTGTGGGTAAACAGCCACAAAAATAAATGCTGACTTAGAAAGTATAAATACAAATATTTAAACAAAAATATTTGCAGCATTCATAGCGCAAATTGTACCTGAACTGAAGGGCTCTGTGTGTCTATATATATTACATATGTGTGCATTATATTCACTTCTATCTAACCATATACATAGATTTATAATTTGCCAAGTGCTATAAACAAGATACCTGAAACAAAATATATAAAAAGCATTCTATCAACTGATTTGAAAATAAACACAAAGTAAATAGCTATGCACATAAAATTAAATAATCTCTTTTTGCTGTATATCTACAGAAACTTAAAGATATCAGCTGAAAAGCCTATATTTTGTTTAAAGCTAGCATTTATTAAATAGTCTGCTCCTTGTAAAATTTGACTCCACAATGGAAAAAATATCATTTTCATTTGAAAAGTCTCAGTTCAAATGAAAGGAGCAGTTTAAATTTCAGTAGGCTGAAAAAGCCTTTGAATTCCCTAGAACTTTAACGATCTTTTAAAAATTAGTTCTACTTAATAAAAGAGACAAAAGTATCAAGATATATATGAATTTAGCCTATTTTTTTATTTCTGTGTGTTCATAGTAAACATTTTTGTAAGTGACAAACACGGGCATATGACCACAGTATCACAATCAAGAAATTTTAAGACAACATTAACAATCACTCAAATTTATGCGGCATCTGCGCAACACAGGTTACATATTTGCAAGGTTTACCTATAAGTACAATAGGTATTAACATTTCACTACATTTAGAAAAAATAAAAGTGACCTGTTAGTGACCACATACATCAAAATATACACAACACAAACTGAAGGCAATCATTAATTTTGTCCCCTTCCGATTCATTTGAATGGGCAGTGCTGCCAACTGAAACAACTTTCCTTTTTTTTTTTTAATAGTATACCAAGTGCATTTTCTAGAACCCAATCTTTGGTCTAAAAGGAAACAAAACAAACAAAAAAAAAACAGCTTTTTAAAGAAAAGGACAAAACAATAAATGGCCAAAATAATTTCTTGGGCACCTCTACTACGAATGCTTCTTAAATACAAATTACAGTTTAACATTTTAAAACTCTCCCCATAATTTAGGTTGTTCTCAAGGTCTGCATCCACCATAAAGATCCATGATAATTTATAATACTGCACACATGGAAATCTGGCGGCTCTTAAGGATAGACTTGTCAGGTTTGAATGAAAATGGCAAAGCAGTCACTATTTAGATACACATTCTACTATAATTTTGACTTCCAAACCTTATATTCTACAATGTATTCTCCCCACATTGCACCTCGCTGACACTCCACACCTTGTTAGAATAATAAACAACCCTAAAGACTGAACAAACGTACAGAAATGGGGGGGGGCTTAATAAAAAATACCTGGACTTATTTTTTTAATTATCATTTACAATGCAAATGTGTGTAAAACGTTCACTTACAGTCTGGTCCCAGGGATGTTAATGTATTAAAGGGTTGGAAGAAGACCCCTGATTTTGATGTGTGAAATAATCAGACAGTCCCCCGGACAGTCCCGTGGTGAAACTTGGCAAAGAGGGTCTTAAAGACTCACAGGGCAGGGTCGAGGGGGCCTGCGGAGACGTGGACGAAGACGCGGCCCGGGCGCTCATGGACGTGCTGCTCTGCGAAGTCATTGACGGGTGCGGGACGTGGGGGAAAAAGTAACTGGTCTGGCCCGCGAGCAGGTTGACCGAACAGGGGTTGAGGGAGTAGGTCCCGGAGCAGGGCACCGACAGGCCGCAGGGCACCGAGGCGGCGAGCGCGGCGGCCGTGAGGTGGTGCGTGGCGTAGGGGATCTCCCCGTTTACCAGCCGGTCCACGCTCAGCCCGTTGGCCGTGGAGAAGGAGTGGTTGTTGCCCAGCGAGTTCTGAGTCAACACGGAGCTGTAGGGCATGGGGTGGCTGGGGTAGGCCGACGTGGTGCCGTTGTAACTCAAAGTGCTGCTGGCGCGGGGGTGGTGCAGGGACAGGAAGGGAGACATGGGCCAGTAGAGGGAGCCGGCGCGGTCCATGAAGGTGAGGCCGGTGGAGGTGAGGCGCGCCCCGCGCTTGAAGGCCAGCTTGGCCCGCGACGTGGTGGAGCGGCGCCGCAGCTTGCCCGTGGTGCCGCCGATGAACACGTCGTCGCTCGACGGGTCCAGCATCCAGTAGTTGCCCTTGCCCGGGTCGTCGTAGTGACGCGGCACCTTCACGAAGCACTTGTTGAGGGACAGGTTGTGGCGGATGGAGTTCTGCCAGCCCTGCTTGTTCTCGCGGTAGTAGGGGAAGTTCTTCATGATGAACTCGTAGATGCCGTTGAGCGTCAGCCGCTCATCCGGGCTCTGCCGGATGGCCATCATGATGAGCGCGTTGTAGCTGAACGGCGGCTTCTCGTACTTGCCGTTCTTCTTCTCGCCCTCCTTGCCCCCCTCCCCGTCCTTG
>SJYV01023410.1:9790-39535 GCA_006410875.1 Neotragus pygmaeus | reverse complement strand
GCGTCAATATTTGTCCTTATTAATTAAAGTTTGTATCCAATTTTATTTTTAAAAGCGGGGGCGGTGGTGGCGGCGGCGGCGGCGGAGAGAAGAAGTGGGAGTGCAGGGAGAGGGCAGGAAATGGAGGAGGAAGAGGCGAGGCACTACTCCGCGGGGTCGGCCTTGCAGGCCCGGGTCCGGCATTTCTGAGCCCGTAGGAAAACCGCGCGTGTCGTAGGTAAAGCTCCTACGAGGCTTCGGAAGGTCGGGGAGGAAAGGCCCACCTCGGGCGTGGAGCGGGTTGGGGATGGGGGTGGTGTCCTAAACCTTGAAGGAGGAGGGCCCGGGAGAGGTTTGGAAAAGAAGAGCTGAGGAAGTGGGCTGGCGAGCGCGGGGCCAAACAGGGGTTNCGGAAGGTCGGGGAGGAAAGGCCCACCTCGGGCGTGGAGCGGGTTGGGGATGGGGGTGGTGTCCTAAACCTTGAAGGAGGAGGGCCCGGGAGAGGTTTGGAAAAGAAGAGCTGAGGAAGTGGGCTGGCGAGCGCGGGGCCAAACAGGGGTTACTTACTCGGTTCCTGCGGCTCGGGCGGCGGCGAGCTCGGAGCTCGGGCGCCGCCGGGAAGCCGGGCCTGGGGCTCCCGGCGCTGCGGCGGCGGCGGGCGAGGGCGGCTCAGTGGTGGGCGCCTATGATGGCCTTCCGAAATAAGGGGTGCTCAGAGAGAAAACAATACCAAACAATCTCGAAATAAACCAGGTAACACATGCTCTGTCTGTGCGTCTCTTCCTTCCCTTCTCTCCCGCTCCAGACCTTCGCTCACGCTCTGGACGCCTCGATGCCGTTTTCTCCTCGCCGCTCCAGCGTCTTCTCAGCTTCTAATCCGAAGCGAGTAGCCGTGAGCGATCACCCTGGAAATGTTTTCATTTTGCTTGTTGACATTGGAAGGGGGGGAAAAAAGGGTGGGCGTCTATTTCTTTCCGGTGTTTTTTTTTTTTTTTTTTTTTTACGCCTTCCTATTTTCACTCCCTCTTTTCTTTTTCGTTCCGTTTCTCAAATGTTTTTAATTTGTGCGGGCCTTAATCCTGAAATAACCTCATGCTTCAGCCAGCCCTTTCCCATCCTGAATGCTGCTGGAGGGCACCCAGGAGCCTTGGGAACGCGCGCCCCACAATTCCAGTTTCTTGGGCTTTAGGACTGCAAGGTTCGGTTGAGGGTTGAAGTGAGTGGGGAGATTGTGATTCGAGGGCTTTAAAGGGATCCCGTGGCCAGGGGCAGGGCTAAGGCCCAGCATTTCCCAGGGATTGGAATTTGGTGCGGAGCACACTGATCAAAGGCTGTTTCATCCCACATGGGCACGAAACATACCACAGTTTACGGAGGATGAAGCCTGAGAGAAGAGGGAGGTGGAGGAGAAGCATACATGAAAAGCACCTTTACCTCTGTAAGGTAAATAATCATACAATGTAAACTTTTCTTCACTTTGATAAACTCTCAAATTATCTGACAGATTTGGTTATTTACGAAAACGAAGAAAAAAGCGGTGCCTGTTTGTGATAAAAATTCGGTTCTAATATTAAATAATGCAATCGATGAATACTCAGGTTGACAGCTATTCTACTCACCCCATCCCCACCTTGAAATTATAAGAATAAATGCTGAAGGGAATAAAAGACAATTACAAATAGCTAATGATTCTTAAATATGTATCTATAAGGGATGGCAATAAAGGAGCTTTGAACATTAGACTAACCTCAACTATTCATTCACTGTATGTGTGTGTGTGTGGGTTCCCCCTACGTCTACATAATTCCTTACTTTAAACTGTATTTACATGTGGGGAAATTCAAAGGTTCTAGCGAGCGATCTCCGTTGATGGTGACAGGGCCCCAAACTCTTGACTTCTAAGCTTCGGATTTCTCACAGAGCCGGGTGAGCTAATGGGTTTTTCGGGCCCGGCTGGAGAGATCTGTGGGCCTTCCTCTTTCGGCTCACTTTTCCTCCTCCCACCCTTCTCCCCGCCCCAAGCCTGTTATTCCTACTTTTCCTCAACTCGCATTCCTGCCTCCTCCCCTCTTCCAGAGTCTCCTAAAATTATCCTTTCTCGCTTCTGTTTTTTAAAGTGGTTCTTTCACGCCTTTCTCGTTTCACCTTCTATAGCACGTGGGGCATGGATAATGGCACCTGTGCTGTTTTCAGNTATAATGGCACACAAGGGCTCCCTCTGAGGTGGACGGCCCGGTACGTTTTCGTAGTCGGTCTAGCGTGAAATGATTCGGTGTAACCGGATTCTTGGGAAAGGACAGGTTACGTAAACATTTACTGATGTGGAGTAACTATACTATTTGTACTCTGATATGCAGGAAGGAAAGTGTTGATTAACACAGAAGAAAAAAAAGCGAAATTAGCTGATTGCATGCTCATAAGTGCAAGCTGTCATTGAACTGCTTTTAAAATAGACACAGCTGGGTGTTTGTGTTGAAAAATTTCTTGTGTTTTTGCTAATACTGAAATAAGCATGATTTTGTATACCAAACATTTTCAGATCATTAAAATTTGTAATCTGTGCTGGTTTTAAACACAAAGAAAAGAAACAGAATCATTTCGATGTAAAATTTGCTGATATTATATTAACTCAATCAGGTCTGTACAAATTGTGCATTGTGCCTCCTAAAATCTGTTTGATCAATTTAATACACAAAGTGCCAAACGTGGGTATTGTTTGTTAACATTGGACATTTTATTCAAATCCGAGCTCAGCAGCAAACTGGAGGAGCATTCCTTGAATACAACACTAGCACTGACTGATGAATTTTTAATGTTTTAAGGTGTTTCTTAGGTCGAAGCTGAGTGTTCATTGTTTTGTAATCCTGCATAAAATTTTAGCAGGTGAAAATAAGTTTTTCTTCTGTTTACTTTCAAATAGCAAAAACTGGGGTCTGCTAATGAGAGCAGGATTAATCTGATTTTATGTGCCAGGAGCATATATTGACTGGGAAAATGTTTTGCATGCAGATTTAAAATGTGTTATATTATTTCAAGGGTTGCATGGATGCAAGTCTTAAGATATTTGTGGTAGGAATAAATAGATTATAGTTTAATCATATTAAAGATATATTATTCTTAATGACAAAGGTTATTTGCAGTGGGGGGGAAGGTGAGCTTGAATTCCTTCTAATAATTTTAATTAGACTTTATGATGAGATAGAATGATATGTACATCTATATTATATATATGGGCTTGTTCAACAAAACATGCACTGTTTACTCAGCAGCCCACATTTGTCTCAGCAATGGCTTCTTTTTAGAACTGCTACTAGATGAAATGGAGGGGGAGGGGGTTCTTGGACAGAGTATTGTTCAAGTTGAAAGTCCCTGGATAGAGCTTTGTATATCCTACCGGCCAATTTGGGTGCAAATTGGATTTGAAGGACTGCCCACATCCACCTCAGGCCTCTTTCCTCAACACATGAGACCCCAACTTTGTATTTCCACCTCATTCAGTCTCTTGTGTTACCTTCAGAAGACAGGAGGCATCTGGTGGTCTCAGATCTGAAAAAATTTCTCTATCACTTTAATATTGTATCATCAGCAGCCTAATCTTCAGCTCTCATACACATGGATCTATAAATGTACAGTGTTAACGTCAAAGCCTAAGTTAGAGCAAATGTAATTTTCTGGCATATATAGTGGTAAAATTCTCCTCTCTCTGCCCCCCCACCCCCATCCCCCTAAATGAGGACAGGCCTTGTAAAGAGTGAGCAGATCCAAGGGAAGAATTCCTTGGGAAATGAATTAGATTATTCCATCTCTAGTTTTAATTAAATAGCCAAGGCTCCACGGCCAACTTGCAGGGAGCAGCACGTTTGGTTTTTCCATTTGGCAGGGTTACCCTACGTCTTCCTTAGGGCCTGTTTCCCGCCTGGTCGGTGCTTTGCTTCTTTTCCCCTTGTTACCTGCTGGTTAAAGGAGGGCGATCCATCTTTGCCTAAAATCCACCCTGCTCTGGGCTACCTGGATAGAGTGTCCTTGGAGCAGAGCCCAGCGCCAAGCTCTGGATAAAGCTCTCTTCCTGCAGATGCAAGGGGAGTCTCTGGCCCGGTGACGTTTGGGAGTGAGCGGAACCCTTACGGAGGCATCCAGGTATTTCCAGAGATCCCGTGACTATTGAGGTCTGCTCTGGCTCAAGCCAACTCGTCTGTAATCCCTTCCTAACAGCAGGTAATGGTGCTAACATTCAGTGATTATAAGTTACTCTTTAGCGTGTTGTATTCTTGTTCTGTGGGTTTTGGTTACAGGTTATACGATTAGGTTTGCAAGAACAGTAGTGAACTAAACTTCTCAGTGAGAGGTCTTCACACCAGGGAAGTGTTACTTTTCTGCAGCAGCCCTACCTCATCACTCATTAGGGAGCTGCAGGTTGTCAAGCCGCTGCTCTTAGAGCACGCGTGCACCCTGAATATCCCCAGGGGCGCGCACATGTGCGCGCGCACATACGCGCGCGTGTACAACACACACACACACACACACACACACACACACTCCCCTCACTAAAACTAAATTAAGAAGCCGATGATTAAGACAAGCGTCTACTAGGCCTGTCATTTCAGCATCCTTCCATCATAACATTGTGGCACCGGCAATTTTGCTTGAGAACCTTGAGAAAAAAAAATCCATGGGAGAGCCTCATATTTGAGTGTCGAGATGCTTAACTTGTAAAAGCTAGGGAAACACTTCGGAAGTGAGAAAGTCCAAAGTTAAAAAAAATTAAAAAGAAGAGAAGCAAGAGGAGGTCTGGATAGAGACACTGGGACTCCCCAGGCAGGTTTCTGTGATTCTGCTAGAGAGGTTCCAAGCTCTCTGAAGGCAAGCACATACTCATCCAAAGGAATCATCTTGGGACCTGCAACAAAATACACTCCGGAGAAGCTTCTTCCCTTGCTAATCCTGCAGACAGCCAGGTATGGAGAAATCCATAAGAAAATATCACCACACTGACATCAAAGGACCTTGAAAAAGTCTCTCTGAACAACCTTTCAGTGGAACACTCTGCACAGATTTTTTAAATATAAAATGCCCACTAGCCCTTTACTTGTTTCCTGTTACTTGCCAGCGTGCTTGGGATCTCTGATTGTGGACAATTTGCAGAGGGAGTTGAGTTCTGCTAGTGCTGAGCGCAGGCCTGTTCCATTTTTTTGACCTGATCCAATTGGGAGAATAAGTCCCACACCTTTTGGGCAATCATGCCCTGAGAGGCCAGCTTCTTTTTTTTTTTTCCTTCTAGTTGCCCTAGGAAGAGGCACAGCCCATCCTTCAGAGCGGTCAGGAAATGCGAAAGGCAAAGACAAAGAGTTGGTGGGGTGATGGTAAGTGGGAATGACGGAAGCTAGTGTTGGGTCCTTAGCTTTAACCCTTGAGTTTATCTGAAAAGGGAGGAAGTGAGAGTTAGCCAAAGTCAGCACACAAGACAATGCTACCTTGGATTTTCCATCAGTGGGACACTGAAAGGGGGGTATGTGGGGGGGATGACTTCATAAACATATTTCAGTCTGAAAGGAGAACTTACAGGCCTCAAAATGCTGAACTACTGGAGTTCCAGCTCCTTACTGTCCCCTCACTCTTCTCTTTAATTAGTTGGAGCTTCATTTTGATTTCCCACAGGAGACCAAATAATCTACTTTGGGAAATGCTAACGGCACTCTTCAGAGAATGTGGGGCATCGAGTCTCCTCTTTTCTGAAGCACCATTCCAAAAGGTCCCCCCAAACTCCACTCATTGAGAGAAAAGATGAAAAGGTGCGGCTTAGTGGCAGTTATTAGGCAGTCGACTCCAAACCAGTCACTCTAAATAGTTAAAAAGTACACGAAGAGCACCGAACAAAACCGAAGATTGATGAGTATGTTTTAGACAATGCTCGCACCCACTGATGGCTTGTGCAGGAAAGACGAGGGAGAAAACGGCCTGCGTTGGGGCGAGCAGGCCGGGAGGCACGCGGAGACTCCACCACCCCCAAGTCCCCCTTCGCATTTGAAAAGTCATATGAGACACAGAACACTATTTACTAATCAAATACATCCGCTTCCTTTCTAAAAACCCAGGTGGACAAACCCATGAGCCAGTTTTTACTTCTTGTCTATCTCATACCCACCTGCCTTCCTCACTCTGGAACTGCAGTTCCTGTAGGTCTTCCCCTCCCCCTCCAGCTCGATGCAGTGGAAGATATGTTGAAGCAACGTTTCACAAAAAGTCCCGATCTTGATCTTCTCCCTCCCTCGCCAACCCCTGGAGGCTGTAACGGCGACCGTCCGGCGAGAAGCATAGCGGAATACTGGCTCCCTGGCCTTGCGCTCCGCTCCTCCCCGCCCGCACCCGCGCGCCTGCCCCGCGCTCCTTTGTCGCCCGCGCCTGCCGAGCGCAATCCTCCTAGAAGACTTGCTTTTAGATTTCATTTCCGGATTTTCCCCTCTTAGAGTTACCTTTTAAGCCCAGATGTCTCGTGTTTGCACATCATGCCGGAAGCAGGCATACAGATCAATATTTTGGGGCTAAGAGGTCATCTGCCACAGTGAAGGCGGGAAAAAAAAGCCCAGTTAAAGGTTTTCAGCTTATTTGTTTAAAGCACAGCTCAGAGTTAAAAGACAGGGGTGTGTGCAGGTGAAGTTAACTTGAATATTCAGTTACATGGAAGGGGTGATGGGGGAGAGCAGTTATAACCCTATTTCTCTCTGGTCCTTTCGAAGGAGGCGAAGGCAGGGAGGAGAGAAGCGGCCAAGGTAAGCCAGATGCAGGATAGCGGCAGGAACAAGTGACCGTTATCATGTGCAAACAAAACTACTTTTCCAGTTCAGAATCTACAAAAAAGGTAGTGGTGATGATGGGCGGGAGAGGGACTTTAAAAACTATCCTAGATAGGTTCTTGTTTAGCATCTTCCATCTAGGCTTGTCCTAAGCACTCAGGAGAGAAAGTACCCGTTCAAGAAAAAAGCCGTGTCGGCAAGTTTGGCTCCCGAGCGTGTGAACTATGAATCACCACGGTGAAGATCTTTTCCTTTTTTTCCCCCCCTCACCCTATTCTTTTCTCTTGGAGCGTGAACTTGTTAGATAAGATAGATGAGGCCACAGGGAAATGGGATCGCTGAGAAAACCCGGCTCCTTGGAGAGCAGCCTTGAGGCTGGCAGGCGGTCGCTGAGCGCTGCCTTGGACAGAGCTGAGGGGCTCGGGGCTCCCTCCCCAGCGGTCCCAACTCAAGTCCCCGCAGCCGCCCGCGGGCGGCACTCTGCGCTGTGGTCGACGCCTAGGTAGGCTATCCTTTGGCCTTAGAGGAAACACCCCAGAAGACGAAAAGCCCCTAGCTGGGCTGAGTATCTGCTTTCCGGCTTGGAACAGTGAACGCGGCCCGCAGGTTTTCCTAGAAATCCGAAGTCCGGATCACAAAGCAATCGGAGGGTGGGAGACACTAGATTTTAAAGAAGTCTGGAGTCACGCGTGAACACTGTTTTCCCCACTGATTAGAAGTGGCTCTCTTTTCCTATTTATATATACTCCACATGCTATTGATTACACGGCGATTTACTTGAAGAAATGCTTAGAGTATCTTTAGTACACGCTCCTCTCTGTCTTTGTCCCTCTCAAAGATTTCAGCTGATAGTGTGGCTGGTTGGGATCAATTAGCACTGGATTTTGCCCTGGGATTGCTCCCCAGGGCGGACAAATGGAGCCAACTCATCTCCAGCGACTTTTTTTTTCTTCTCCCACGTGCGTATCCACGCCAGAGGTTTAGAAGCAGTTCAAAATCCCCAGCCTAGGTTTCACTTGATTTTGTTGTTATTGTTATATTGATAAATATTGGGTCATACACAGCCACTTGTCAGAGTCTTTGGCTCCGACTGGCATTTGTAGCTCCTAGAGGGGCATTTGAGTTGTGTTCTAGGAACTGGAGAGATTTGTTGGGAAAAGCATTGCAGTCTCTGCTCTCTTAGTTGCAGACATGGCCCCTTAAAATCCTACTCATTCCTGTCTACTGTCACGTTTATTTCTTTATTTGTTCAGATATGTGAACGCTGGGTATATGTGTCACCCTCCCACCAACCCTGTATCTTGTAATTGAAATTATCTTTAAAACAAAAAACTATTGATCTCAGTTTTCTAAAGTATATCTGAAACTAAAAAGAACATAGGCGAATAGACAGATAATTGTTGTAATTGCTGGGGGATGGTTGGGTAGGTAGGACGTTTGGGGGTTGTGTAATTGGAGTAATATATACAGTTTATCTTTCCACGGTGCTGTATATACTCTTTCCCTTGATACTTATTGCACACAGACTGAGCCCATGGTCGGCTTGTCTTGGCATGTTTGAAGCCCCAGACACCCAACAGTATCATTACAGGAAAGAGACAAAACCCCAAAGACTAGAGGCAGNCCTGTCCGCCAGCTGTTGACTGCGGGGCCTTTACTCTTGAATTCTCCCCGGTCCACATCACGCCCCTCCCGGCCGCAGACGCGGAGCTGCGCGGCCCGGGTTCTTCTCTAATCGAACCCTCGAGCCCAAAGAGCCCTTTGATTTTCCTAAATGGGTTGTTTGAAGTTCTGAGGTAAAGCTGTTGGGAGAAAGCCATGTTCGGAGGGGTCACCCATGTGGCCCGGGAAGGCCGAACCAGGAGAAACCCCAGGTCTTTACACTGAATCCTGGAGTTCGCGAAACGTCCACGTTTTGCAGGGTAATTTGAGACTGGACCCCGAAGGGACCAGGGACGTTTTCGGATTTTTGTTTTGGTGGCTCCTATCTATCGGCCGAGGAGGTAGATCTCCTATCTCATCACACAAACAAAACCAACTTACATCCGGATCTTGCCTGCTACTCCCAAGCAGATCTTGGGGAAAGGAGATACTAAGCGGGTGCGAGGGGCTAGGAAAACTGAAGTTAGGGGGGTGCCCTGCGTGGTAGCCAGCGAGCTGTCCACAGCTGCCTGCCGACCCTGCATGCGTTTCTACCCGCCCCATCCGTCCAAAGTTTTGTTTTGCTTTTCTTTATGTACCTAGAACATTGTTCAAGCTGAAAGTTTGCTAGAAAGCCGAGGGAAAAATACGCTGAGTTCGTATGGGGCAAACCCCAAACCAAAACCCTACCCTGTTAAATAATTGGACTTTAATTTGGTTTCATTCCTTAAGTTTTCCCTTTCTTTTCTTCCTCCCCTCTTTACTTCCCTTTCCCAATTTCTCACCTTCCCCATGCCTATCTTTATTTCTGTCTGTCTCTGCAACCTATCCAAATAGTGCGACAGGGAAGACGCAGCGCGAGGTGGGTGGAGGTGACCATTTCTATGCTGAGCTTCTCAGAACCTCTCTCCTTGTCAGTTCTCAGCCCCGACGCTGCCGGAGTTTAAAGGAGACATCCCAGAGACCTCGGAACCATGGACCTCTTCTTCATACCGCAGAAAGTATTTTCTAAATAGTCGAAATACAGATACAGCTCTATCTCTCCTGAAACGGATGGCCTAGTACATGCCTCCCCGGTGGTGTGAGGCAACGCCCCAGATCTAAGAACTTAAGTCCCCAGAATCTTTTCGTTTTGTTTTCCATCAAACTAGCGCTTCCACTCTCAACTCCCAGGTCTATCATTCCTTTCCCGCATTACATTAACAGGCGATGTTAGCCTTCCCCTACGTGTTTAGGCTGCTAATGCAGTCCACTTAACGCAACAAAAATGCTCATCTGTGGAGATTTTCCCATGGCTAGCCGCGATGCTGGCTCCTTCTCTTTTCAGGGCACGTCCATTCCTCCCCCCGACTCTTCTTTACTTGAGGTGGGGACTGAGAAGGGGGTCCAACCACTGTGTGCGAGGGTGGGAGAGCTCCCCTCCCTCTATCTCCTGCCTGCCAATACACCCGAGGGATAGTGAATTTTTGGTTTTCTCTTAGGAGCCGAAAAATCTGGAAGCTTCAGCCGTGGCACTTGGTTGCCTCTTTGGTTAACTTGCCTTTCTCTTTCTTCTCACCTCAGTGTGTGAAAGCAGTTCAGGATTGCTCACAGCCTCCTCTGCTTCCTTCTTAGCTCCTGCCTTCTGAAGAGAACTCTGCTGGCTTTCTTTTCTGTTTTGGCAGGAAAGCTGGGTTGGAGATGCTCTCTGTATCAGATATTTAAGTGTTGTGAACGCTTGTCTAGTTTTAATAACTTCATGAAGGAGACTGTCCTGGGCTTGCTGGCATTTCCTCCCCCAACCTCTCTTTGTAGGAGACTGTCCTGAGGAAGGAATCACCTGAGCTTAGCTGATGGCCTTTGTCAGGTTCTCTTACTTCTTAAAGTCTGGCCTGAGAAAGTCCTGTGTCATCAGGATTCGTATGTATCCAGTTTCCAAGCAGAAGGACATTACAAAGAAAAATAAAATTAATATATAATAAGCATTTTTTTCAGTTTTGGTTTAAAAGATGATTACCTTTATTGCTCCCATTTAAAATATTTTAGTTTTTTTTTTTTTTTAAACCTAAAAAAATTATATAGATGTTAGAACAGAGCTTTGTAGCTCTGGCTCTAGCATGCTCTTCTTGTGGCTCCTTAGCAAGTTCCTTCACCTTTATAGTTTTTTTCCTTCATCTGAAAAATAAGTGATCTGCATTCATTAATATAGAAGATATCATCCACTCATCAAAATCGCAAAAGCAGTTAAAAACAATTTCCCAAACCCCAAGAATTTTTTTTTTTTTTTGGAAGAGGTTAAAAAAATCTTATTCAAACAGCAGCAGCGACATCTAGTGACCATAGTGCTCAATAGTAACTGTGGAAAGTTGAGGAGTGGGCTTATAGAATGAAATGTCTGGGGTTTTCTAATAAATCTTAATTGTCTGGCAAACAGTACCCTTGTATTTAAGGAGATCTTATGGAGTATAGATTATGGCAATGAGAAAAAAGATGTTTACCAACCTCAAGTGTGCATATACGGCAGTTAAAAATGATTAGAAAATTCTTCTAATGTTTTAAATTCCGTGTCAAGAGACTGTTGTTATTGTTGTTCAGTTGCTCAGTCATGTCTGACTCTTTGCAGCCCCATGGACTATAGCACACCAGGCTTCCCTGTCCTTCACTATCTCCTGGAATTTGCCCAAACTCATGTCCATTGAGTTGGTGATGCCATCCAACCATCTCATCCTCTGTTGCCCTCTTCTCCTCCTGCCCTCAATCTTTCTCAGCATCAGGGTCTTTTCCAATGAGTTGGCTTTTTGCATCAGGTGGCCAAAGTACTGGAGCTTCAGCTTCAGCATCAGTCCTTCCAATGAATATTCAGGACTGATTGCCTTTAGGATGGACTGGTTTGATCTCCTCACTATCCAAGGGACTCTCAAGAGTCTTCTCCAGCACCATAGTTCAAAAGCATCAATTCTTCGGCCTTAGCCTTCTTTATGGTCCGACTCTCACATCTGTACATGACTACTAGAAAAGCCATAGCTTTGATTATATGAAGCTTTGTCAGCAAAGTAACATCTCTACTTTTTAATATTCTGTCTAGGTTTGTCATAGCTTTTCTTTGAAGAAGCAATTGTCTATTAATTTCAAGAGATTAGTTCTAAAAAAATAGTTTTATGGATTGTGCTTTATTTAGCTAATTTTCCAAATTAAAATCAATTGTGTTACTGCACAAATTAACAAAATTGGAAACAATTAGAAATTTCCAATATTTCCTTCCATTTGGATGATTTCAGATTGCTGTCTAGTCAATATCATGGAACACACTAGAAATAACTCCCTTCTTTAAGTCACCATATTTATATACTCTGTGTATATCACCTTGCTTGAAATATTTTTAAATTCAAAGAAATGGGATTCCCATTACTAGATAGTCTTCATCTCTTTTTGTATCAAGGATTATCTGGGCAAAGGTGAAGTCTTAGTAATGGCAGAGAGACTGCATAGCCTAAGACATTTCAGAGTAACTATGTTAGCATTTTCTTGGCATTTCATACTTTAGACAGAGGTAAAGAATTCATCTTATTCTCTGTGACCTTATAAGTTGGCCACGTGTGTGGGCATAGTTTGTTCATGCACTCGGTGAAGTGCGTGTTTCAATTCCTAATAGCAAAACAGATGATGACTGCTGGAATGTATGGATCCATGTTTTATAACTTTAAAGGAAGCCAACTTTGTTTATTATATTTTACATTTGACCAGTACTTTCTGCACTTTTACTATGTAGTTTTGCCACTGATTGACTTACTAGATATTTTACCCAGTTAGTATTCTAGTTTAATAAGACAACTAGACACATAATTAACCCCAGGGAGAACCTAAGCTAGTCACATCACTTTTAAAAAATTATTTAATTTATTTTTAGTTGTGTTGGGTATTTGTTGCTGCACATTGGCTTTCTCTAGTTGTGGTGAGTGTGAGCTACCCTTTGTTGTGATGTACAGGCTTCTCATTGTGATATCTTCCTCGCTGCAGAGCACAGGCCCTAGAGCATGGGCTTAGTAATCGTGGCACATGGGCTTAGTTGCTCTGCAACATGTGGAATCTTCCTCAACCGGGGAATGAACTCATGTCCCGTGCATTGCTGGTGGATTCTTATACATTGTACCTGCAGGGAAGTCCCATGCTAGTTTCGTGACCTTAGCTTCCTTGATTACGAAATGAGGAGGTCGAACACCCCATGTCCCTTATTGCTCAAGACAACTGTAAATCAATAACTCTCCAATCCTCATTTGCCAGGACCCTCTTTGGGTAACTGTGGTCATTTGTGATCTTCAGTGTAGATTCTGAATTCTCCAGTTAGGCATCTTGTCAGAAATTGCAATGAAAGGAACTGAGGAATCCTAGTTCTTCATGTCCCGCCCATCTACCCCTTTTGATTTTTAGAAATGGCAAAAACATTAGACTTTCCAGGCAACATTTACCAGTTCGTTGGCATTCACTCAGCCCTCTACTGTCCATCCAGAAAAATCACAGTGCGGGAATGGAGCAACTGAACACAAAGCTGGGGCAGCTGTATTTGAGTTTATCTAACATGTTCCCATATCCTCATGGTAATGATTATTTATTATTATTATTATTATTATTATTAGCCAGAGCCAAAGTATTCTGGCTGCAAGCAGCCTACATTTCCTTCCCGTTTCTGTAGCCCTATGAATACATTTCTTCAAGAGATGGCAGTAAAATGTCTCCCGTTTCTATGTGGCTTAAAATATCATCACACATTCTTCTCAAGGAGAAGATTGGTCACGGGAGGCACATATTACCCTATGATGCAAATATGGCGTACTGGTTTATTTGCTAAGTCATGTCCAACACTTGTGACCCTATGGACTGTAGCCCACCAAGCTCCTCTGTCCATGGGATTTTCCAGGCAAGAATACTGGAGTGGGCTGCTATTTCCTTATCCAGATGCAAGTATGCTCAGCATTTAATATAGGCTCCAAGGAGGCTCAAGACATATATGAGGAGAATCAAAACTATACTGACCTGGGTTGACAGAAGGAACAGTTTCATCATAAAGAAAATTCTGAATCTCTCAAGGGCTTATATTTAAGATGCTTTTTGCTTTCTCTTTTCTCACCTCTCTAGATGTCCTCCTGCTCTTCATACAACTCAGACTGGTAATAAAAATACCCTACATTGGTGTAAAATTAGCAAGGCATATTTTCTTCTGTGAGTTCCTCTCAGATTCAAGAGATGGGTATTATTTTACTTTAGAAGTGAGGAAATTGGCCAAGAGAGACTAAATTACTCACCTGATCTTGTACCTCTAGGAAGCCCCAGAGCAGCAGCATGAATTCTGGCCTTTACTTGGTTGCATCTTACTGCGGGTGGTCCTCAGGGTTGAGGTCCTCATACTGGGAACCAGGGTTACTGACTGGCCTGCTGCTGTTCCTTAGGCCTCACCAAGATCCTACCACATATATTTGAGAAGTCTCAATTTTTAGGGGATTATTGGGAACCTTGAACCATGATAGAACCTGTACTTGCTACTCTTCACTCATGTATGATTTTCTCCTCTTAATGCTAACAATTTTATATTATCTATATGGTTTATGTTTTCTTCTTGAGGGATAATCTTAGTAAAAAGATAGCAAAATAATGTTAAAATATAATATTTATATTCTCTACAGGAGGGACAATCAATGCAAAAAGATTATACTCAAAACATGTTTGTTAATGACTTAGGATCCTAGATTTTGGAACTGAAACAGATGTAAGACATCCTATGATTCAGCAGCTCTGGACAGAGATCTCTATCTTAATCAGTGGCTCTTGGGATCTGTGCTGAGTCCCAGTTTGAATTATTCTGAATGTTCTGGCCTTGTTTCTTGCCCATCTCCCTTCCTTCTTGGCTTTATACATTAATGTATTTGGGAATTCCATTCTTGCTGGCTACCGTGTGGGCTGGCTTTCCAAATGGGCTGCCTCTTCAGTAGCAGGCTGTAGATCTGGCGTAGGACCCTGCTCTCAGCTGGGAGCTGTTTTCTTCCTCTTAAATGTTATTTTGTCTGAAGTAGCTCTCTGCTGCCCTCCACTGGCACTCAGCCCCTAGAGCTAGCAAGCCTTCTGCTTCTCCACTAACACTGCATCTAACTCTCCAGATGTATTACTAACTACGGGAAGTCCAGCACTATGTGTAGTTTTTATAGCATGAAACATAGGACCCAGGCCTCTTCATGTCCACTTATACCTCATGTTCTCGCTTTCTGAGAAGGAATATGCTGATGGGCTGTGCATGAGTATCTGACTTTTACTAATTTCAAGTATTTGTGCTGAAGTATTTGGAAGGGATTACTTAATTACCAAGCTGAAATACACTTCAATGTATTGAAATGTATTGAAATACACTTCAAATGATACTCAGCCACAAGTTTCTGAGCGTGCTGTACTTACTCAGTCTTAAGTAATATTAAGCAATTTTATCTTGTTGCTATAAAGATATAGTGAATTGTTTGAAATTCCTAAATGATATGTACAGTTTTCATTTATTCAACAATTATGTATTAGACACATGCTATGTGCCAGACACTCTTCTTGGTGCTGAGAATACAGTGCTGGATAAAGGAGATGCACACTATAAAAACGCCTTCTGCCTTTACCGAGCTTGTTTACTAGCTGAGAAAGATAATTATTGAATGAATTAATAAGCAAAATGCCCTTTTGATACTACCATATCAAATAATTCCTGCCAGAAAAACATTTCAGGGACTCCACATTTTTAAGAATATCAGTATTAAGATTGAGAGTCATAACCAAATTTAGATAGGGACTTTTGCCACAAATATTTAATGTGTTATTCCTTCATTCATAAATTTATTATAAATTGAGTATGGGTCTATTAAAGCAATTGATGCACATGAATGTATGAATCCTTCAGCTGCAAAGATATTTCATCTTTTTATTCTATTTTAATTTTCTCTTCTGTTAGAATGTCTGATGTTTGCCATCTTGTCACCCCCTGTAAGAGCTATCATGGAAGCCCCTGCTATTGCTGCCTTGATTATGGAATCTATTACTGTCTTTCCTTTTTCCTTTGTTTTAAAGTAAGTTCTCTTCCTCTGTTTTTTGCTTAGATACACTCTAACACTCTAGATACACTGCAGATACACTGTATCTAATTCACAGATACACTCTAACAGAGGCTTGCATGTGTGCTCCCTTCCATTGGGTCTGACTCTGTGTGACACTTTCTCCAGGCAAAAATTCTGGAGTGGGTTGCCATACCCTCCTCCAGCAGATCTTCCTGATCCAGGGATTGAATCTGCGTCTCATATCTACCTGCATTGGCAGATGGGTTCTTTACAACTAGCACCATTTGGGAAGCTCAGTCTAACAGACATCACTGCTGCTGCTGCGGCTGCTAAGTCGCTTCAGTCGTGTCCGACTGTGCAACCCCAAAGACGGCAGCCCACCAGGCTCCTCCGTCCCTGGGACTCTCCAGGAAAGAACACTGGAGTGGGTTGCCGTTTCCTTCTCCAGAGCATGAAAGTGAAAGGTGAAAGTGAAGTCACTCAGTCGTGTCCGACTATTAGTGACCCCAGGGACTGCAGCCTACCAGGCTCCTCTGTCCATAGGATTTTCCAGGCAAGAGTACTGGAGTGGGGTGCCATTGCCTTCTCCATAAACAGGTATAGTTACTTGGTCTTCTGTAATATACCAGGTCTATTTGAAATGAATGTCTGTCCCAAGTTAAACACAGATGGTTTGGGGAAAAAAAAGTAGTATTGATATTAATTACAGGTACAACTTTCAAAAAAATTCTATATTGGTTGAAGAGGTTTTCCAAGTGTGATGTCAGGGACCGAGGGTCACAACAAGCTGCTTGTCCTTCCTCAGGAATAATGCAGTTGACTTCACCCAGGTTCTGAGCCATCCACTAGAGATATATAAAGTACTTTTCAGAAAAGCAGCTTCTAGATCATGGCATCTGGTGCCATCACTTCATGGCAAATAGATGGGGAAACAGTGGAAACAGTGGAAACAGTGGCTGACTTTGTTTTTCTGGGCTCCAAAATCACTGTAGATGGTGATTGCAGCCATGAAATTATAAGACCCTTACTCCTTGGAAGGAAAGTTATGACCAACCTAGACAGCATATTAAAAAGCAGAGACTCTACTTTGTCAACAAAGATCTGTCGAGTCAAGGCTATGGTTTTTCCAGTGGTCATGCACAGATGTGAGAGTTGGACTATAAAGAAAGCTGAGCACCAAAGAACTGATGCTTTTGAACTGTGGTGTTGGAGAAGACTCTTGAGAATCCTTTGGACTGCAAGGAGATCCAACCAGTCCATCCTAAAGGAGATCAGTCCTGGGTGTTCATTGGAAGGACTGATGTTGAAGCTGAAACTCCAGTACTTTGGCTACCTGATGCGAAGAGTTGATTCATTTGGAAAGATCCTGATGCTGGAAAAGATTGAGGGCAGGAGGAAAAGGGGATGACAGAGGATGAGATGGTTGGATGGTATCACCAATTCAATGGACATGGGTTTGGATGGACTCCGGGAGTTGGTGATAGACAAGGAGGCCTGGTGTGTTGCGATTCATGGGGTTGCAAAGAGTCAGACACGACTGAGTGACTGAACTGAACTGAAACCAGCTCAGTCAAGTAGGAAGCTAGATAGTTTCATTCCCTTATTTTTGAGTGAGCTTAGCTGTCTAGCTGGAAAAGGCAATGGTAACCCACTCCAATACCTGGAAAATCCCATGGGCGGAGGAGCCTGGTAGGCTGCAGTCCATGGGGTTGCAAAGAGTCGGACACGACTGAATGACTTCACTTTCACTTTTCACTTTCATGCACTGGAGNGTCATAACTTTTCTTCCAAGGAGGAAGCGTCTTTTAATTTAATGGCTGCAATCACCATCTGCAGTGATTTTGGAGCCCCCCCAAAATAAAGTCTGACACTGTTTCCACTGTTTCCCCATCTATTTCCCACGAAGTGATGGGACCAGATGCCATGATCTTAGTTTTCTGAGTGTTGAGGTTTAAGCCAACTTTTTCACTTTCCTCTTTCCCTTTCATCAAGAGGCTTTATGCTACTTATGGTGAGCCATTTCTTGGTATGTGGGAGGGGGAGAGGCTTTAAAAATTACTTGTTTCGGGACTTCCCTGGTGGTCCAGTGGTTGATGGTCTGCTTTCCAATGCAAGAGACATGAGTTCAATCTGTGCTTGGGGAACGAAGATCCCACATGCCGTGGGGCCAACTAAGTCCATTCACTGCAGCTAGAGAGCCCGTGCGCTGCAACTAAGACCTAGCACAGCCATTAATTAATTAATTTAAAAAATTACTTAGTTTGGAAATAACTCATTACAGGTTTTACTACTTTACAAATGACTGCTAATTGAGACCCGACAGGATACATGTGTTTTAGTAGTTGAAAAGGACTAGAAACCATCATTTAATAGAAAGACCATTGAACATCACAAGACTTAGACTCTATTCATTATTGGTCTTTCTAGTGGCTCAGACAGTCAACAATCTGCCCACAATGCAGGAGACCTGGGTTCGATTCCTGGGCCAGGAATCCCCTGGAGGAGGAAATGGCAACCCACCCCAGTATTCTTGCCTGGAGAATCCCAAGGACAGAAGCCTGGTGGTCTACAATCCATGGAATCGCAAAGAGTCACAAAGAACTGAAAAATTAACATTCTATTATTAGAATAGATACTTAATAACTCTGTGATAAACAGCCTCTTCTTCTAATCTTTCTTACTTTCCTTTGACCTAAAATATATTTTGAAACACCTGCCAAGTCTAGCTCTGAAATTTATTCATAGCAAGTGAGCAAGTGAGATGTAATGATGGGGTTTTGTAAACAGAAAAGTTAATATTCTGATTTTACTTTTGGATTTGGTTTATGTTAGGACTCTGAAAGTTGCATAAATATTCCAGAAGATAAGAATATTTATTGTCACCAACTACTCACTGTTGCTTGATCTAAAGTCCTCATATATTCTATAAGCACGCTGAAGTCATTGTTTGATTATGACACTGTTCCTTATGTACTCAAAATAAATATCATCAGAAAATATTTGCAACTTAAAAAATTTGTATACTTTATATGGTGTCTAAAACTATTCATGCATTTTAATAAAAGTGAGTCACTCTTAAAATATGAAGTTTTAGTATAAATTCACACAACAACTGGGAAGGCACAGTTTCAATGCAGCTGCTGTACATTTTCTTCCCAGATTATTTGTAACGTCATTAGTCATTGTGAGGTCTATTAGTCAGAAGTTTCAAATCTATAAGGTGGTTGTCATATTTAGTAATTATTTTTTTAAATACTGACATGCAATTAAGTGTCTTGAAATTCAGCTTTATTCATAGACTTTCCCTTCTGTTCTTTTGCAAAATCAATTTAGATAATCTCAAAATAACGGTGCCTCTCTACACTCTAAGCATTTTAGATGTGTCATCGTATTAATTTTTTGCCCTTTACTACTTCCATTAATTAATTTTGCCCTTTAACTTTTGCTGATCAATGTGGACTAAATTGTAATTGCAACATTTCTATGAAATAATACCAAATTAAGACTGATAGTGTCATGCTGTGAGTTAGTGAGGGGTTTTTTAACATTTTTGAGCTTGGTGTGTTGATTTAAAACTGGATAGACTTAAAACCAACTTTAAAATATTTTTTGATTTGAATTATTTTAAAATTAAAAAATTTTGAAGTATAGTTCAAATGTATGTGTTACAGGAGCATAATATAGTGAGTCACAAGTTTTAATGATTATATTCAATGTGTAGTTATTATAAAATATTGTCTATATTCCCTATGTTGTACAACATATCCTTGTAGTTTATTTCATACATAATAGTTTGTATCCCTTAATCTCCTCCCCATATTGCCTCTGCCTCTTCTTTCTCCCCACTGATAACCCCAAGTTTGTTCTGTATATCTGTGAGTCTACTTCTTTTTTGACTGAGAACCACTATTTGATTTACATTTAAATTCTAGGTATGATGAATTTTGAATATTATATTATGCTTAAAATTCCCTGCAGTGTCTGCTAAACACTGGTTGTTTAGACGTGTAGCTTTATGTGATCACTAGCCCACTAGAGTTAAACTGTATGACAAGGGAATGAAAGAATTAAATATCTCATGAATGTTTATATTAATGCTCAAAAATGGATCAAAATACTGATTTTAATCTAGATTACCCAATATAATTGATTATTTATTAAGTGAATATATAATTATTACTTATTCTGCACCAGATAATGTACCAGGAGATGAGGGTAGAGTGATGAATAAAATTTAATTTCTACTTCAAAAGAACAGTCTAGTTGAGGAGATGAACACCTAGTTATTTGTGTACAGTAAAATTAGTGCCACATTGGAGGTATGCATTGAATACTATGCAAGTACAAAGGAAAGTCACTTAGATCTAAAGGTTGAGGAAGAATATGACACCCAAACTCCTTCAAAAAGTTTTTAAAAAATTATAAGTTGAATACATGAACATATAATAACAATTACACAATTTAGAAGAGTTTGTTATTAAAGTAAAAGAACTGTTTTTATTCAACAGTTTTTTGGTTTCCTAAAGGCAAGCTCTTTTGAATATTTTGATTGTATTTCCTCTGGTGGTTCTCCAGAATATTAAATCATATGATTATACACTCTCTGTGTATTTTAGGGTTGTCTTTCTATCACTTCTGAAGGTTAGGTTTTTTTTTTTTTTTACAATAAACAATATACTGATGCACTACTAAGAGGTGATATTATTGCCTGTACTATTTTGTTCACTTTTTTACTTTCATCAGTCTCCACCATTTATGAACTGCCTTGTATTTTTATTTTTTAAGATTGAACAAGAATATATATATTCATATGTATAACTGAATCACTTTGCTGTACACCTAAAATTGATGGCTCAGCTGGTAAAGAATCCACCTGCAATGTGGGAGACCTGGGTTTGATTCCTGGATTAGTAAGATGCCCTGGAGAAGGAAAAGGCTACCCAGTCTAGTATTCTGGCCTGGAAAATGCCTTTAAAAAAATATGTCAGAATTTAAAAATACTGAAAATTTTCTTTGAAAAAAGCTTCTTAAATAGTGAAAAAAGAGATTGTTATATTTCTAATTTGATATGAAACAGCAATCAACAGAATCTTTTCATTCTTTATTCATAAATTGACTCTGAAAATTTTCACTTTTTAGCTGTGTTGGGTCATGTACTGTGCTGTGGTGGAATGGTGTTTCTTTTCTCCTTATCAGTTGGCTAAGATCATGCCAAAGGTTTACTTTCTCTGCATTTGAATTATGGCTTTTTACATAACTTTGCTTTATTTTTTATTAAACTATAGTTGATAGTTTACAGTATTTTGTTAGTTTCAGGTATATAGCAAAATGATTCTGTCATATAGATATTTACTTGTATGCATGTAATACATACATTTGTAATATATTTATATATATTTAATACATACATGTCCTTCCTTCTGGAGAAGAAAATGGCAACCTACTCTAGTATTCTTGCCTGGAAAATCCTGTGGAGTAGCCTGGCAGGCTGCAGCCCAAGAGTTGGACACAACTTAGCAACTAAACCTACCTAATACATACATATTCTTTTTCAGATTCTTTTTCATTATAGGTTATTGCAAGATATTTGGTACAGTTTATTGTGCTATATAGTAAATCCTTGTTGTTTATGTATTTTATTTATAGTGGTGTATATCTGTTAAGTGGTATGTATCTTGGGGAAGGAAATGGCAGCCACTCCAGTATTCTTGACTAGAAAATTCCATGGACAGAGCAGCCAAGCGGGCTATAGTCCATGGGGTTGCATATGCACAGAGCTGGACATGACTAAGTAACTAACACAAGGAACCTCCATACTGTTGTCCATTTTGGCTGCGCCAATTTTATATTCCTATCAACAATGTAGGAAGGTTCACTTTTCTCCACACCCTCTCCAGCATTTAATACTTGTAGACTTTTTTCCTTGGCTGCGCCTCATGCAAGATTTTAATTCCCTGACCAGGGATCAAACCTGTGCCCCCTGCGTTAAAGCACAGTGTCTTAACCACTGAACAGCCAAGGAAGTCTCTATTTGTAGGCTTTTTAAGATGGGTATTCTAACTGGTGTGAAGTGATACCTCATTATAGCACAACTTTGTTTTTTCCCCTTTGGGTTAGCAATTAACTTTTCTCTTTTGTTTGTAAAAAAACATTATATGCATCTTTCATTTTCATATATGTTACTTATATCTTCTCAAGCTGAGATCTTTTCCCATATGCCTTCCTCCTAGCACCATCAATTTATCTACTCTAATCTGAACCAGTTGCTTTCTAAGACTACTGAATGGGCTTTTTCCAAAAGTTTCCTTTGTTACTTTCCTGAGTGGGAACCACAAATTCTAAAGCCTATCTCTCCTCTTTCTCTTTTTAAATTTTGTCCCTTATTTTTGTAGTCAGCATCATAAAGTAACTGTTTGCATAAAGATATATAGTAAATACATATTAGCAAATGTCTGTATTTTGCTCTCACTGTGTGTGTTTGCATGTCAGTGTGTGTGTGTGTGAAAGAAGGAGAGACTAGATATTGGATTATATCATTGTAGAGTCAAGAAATTTTGCTGTAACCTGAAAGACATTTATCAGTTTTCTTGACATGCAATGGTGGTGATAGACCTAAGTCAATACATCCTAATTCTATTTTAGATAAGATGTTTTTAATCTTGAAAACTTTTAGAATCGTGTCTAAGTGTGGGTCTTAATTACAATCATTGTACTGTTACTTTGTAGTTTAAAAAATTATTTTAATATAAATTTATTTATTTTAATCAGAGGCTAATTACTTTACAGTATTGTGTTGGTTTTGCCGTACATCAACATGAATCTGCCATGGTTGTACATGTGTTCCCCANAGATAAATTAGAACTGATCATGCCCATTAAAAGAATTTATTATGTACAAAAGTCATTAAGCAGTCCCTGAAGTTTTAGCCTTTGTTTTGAGTTAGAAAATCACTATTGCTGATTTAATGAAAAAAAACACCCTCATTTACTAAAGCACTGTGACAGTGCATTACTTACCTCGACTCTTAGCTTGTTGGGATGGCAACTGGGACCTGGTGTCTACTCCTGTTGCCTGTGCCTGCTGACCTGTAGCCTCCATGCATGACTGCATCTCCATCCACCTTGGCCAGGTTGGTGTCCAGATCAGTAGTGTCTGCTGGGAGCTCTACTGCCTGGAGCATGGCATCCAGCCTAGTGGCCAGAAGTGCAATGACAAGACTATTGAGGAAGGATATGACTTCTTCAACACCTTCTTCAGTGCACAGGCACTGGCAAGCATGTTAACAGCACAATGTTTGTAGATCTGGAACCCACAGTCATTGATGAGGTTTGAACTGGCACCTACTGCCAACTCTTCCTCCCTGAGCAGCTCATCACAGGCAAAGAAGATGCTGCCAATAACCATGCCCAAGGTCCCTACATCATTGGCAAGGAGATCATTGACCTTGTCTTGCACTGAATTCAGAAACTAGCTGACCAGCACACAGATCTTCAGGGCTTCTTGGCTTTCCACAGCTTTGATGGGGGAACTAGTTCTGGATTCACCTCTTTACTGATGAAACATTTCTCTCTGTCGATTATGTCAAGAAGTGCAAGCTGGAGTTGAGTCCTACCCCAGCTTTCCACAGCTGTACTTGAGCCCTACAATTCCATCCTCACCACCCACACCACCCTGAAGCATTCTGATTGTGCCTTCATGGTAGACAATGAGGCCATCTATGACATCTGTCATAGAAACCTTGATATTGAGTGCCCAACCTACACAAATCTTAGCCACCTTATTAGCCAGCTAGTGTCCTTCATCATTGCATCCCTGAGGTTTGATGGAGCCCTGAACGTGGATCTGATAGAGTTCCAGACCAAGCTGAACCTGGTGCCCTATCCCGGCATCCACTTCCCACTGGCCACATATGCCCCATCATCTCTGCTTGGAAAGCCTACCATGAACAGCTTTCTGTAGCAGAGATCATCAATGCTTGCTTTGAGCCAGCCAACCAGATGGTGAAATGTGACCCTTGCCATGGTAAATGGCTTGCTACTTGTACTGTGGTAATGTGGTTCCCACAGATGTCAATGCTACCATTGCTACCATGAAGACCAAGTGCAGCATCCAGTTTGTGGACTGGTGCCCCACTGGCTTCAAGTTGGAATCAATTACCAGTCTCCTACTGTGGTACCTGGTGGAGACCTGGCCAAAGTACAGCAAGTTGTGTGCATGCTGAGCAATACCATAGCCATCACTGAGACCTGGGCTCACCTGGACCACAAGTTTGACCTGATGTATGCAAAGCATGCCTTTGTTCACTGGTATGTGGGTGAGGGCATGGAGGGAGGAGAGTTTTCTGAGACCCGTGAGGACGTGGCCTCCTCCTTGAGAAGGATTATGAGGAGGTTTGTATGGATTCTGCTGAAGGAGAGGGAAAGGAAGAAGGAGTAATACTAATTGCCATTTCTTCGAGCCCTGCAGCATGTCATACTCAGAGCATCAGCATTAGGTGACAGGTGTAAAAACTTTCTGACTAGATTGTCTTAGCTTTCAATGGTGATCACGTATTGCTTTTCCATGTGTACTTGTAAGACTTCTTACTCAAAAGTAAAAATTTTAAGAAAGAAAAAAAGGCACTGTGAATTGAAAATAGCAAGATTTACTTTTCATCAGTTCAGTTCAGTTGCTCAGCCGTGTCCGACTCTTTGCGACCCCATGAACTGCAGCATGCCAGGCCTCCCTGTCCATCACCAATGCACGCAGTTCACTCAAACTCATACTTAGTGTTCATAAATCATGCTAAAAGTTTTGATAAAGGGATATGAAAATTTATATATCACTTTAAGGATGAAATGTATTGATGATAAATCCAAAGGGCAGGTGAAATAGAATTTAAGTAACATACATTTGTTAATAAGGATTTTGATCTACCATTGATATTCTGAAGATGTTATCAGTCAAATGTTAACATTTATTTTCAGCCCTTGGCCTACTGAGTTTTCTACTCACCAATTTTAATTTGTTTTTAAAATTTGGAAGTAACGCTCCTTGATGATGAGGGAAGAGCTTTTCCCCTAATTGGGCAAAAAAAAAAAAAAAAAAATCCTAATGTTGTAAGATTATTTGAGTGTTTAGGTCTTTGTAAGCTGCAAAAAATGAAGTTGTAAAATTTGTGTTAGGTAAATCTTTCACTTTAAATTGTATCCAAGACATGATCATGGGTGCCTTAATTGTAATAGTGTGATTCCTTGAACTCTACTTTGGATCTAATTGACAACTATATTGTCAACTCTTGTACATGGACCATGTTTTATTGGCTTCCCAGGTGGTGTTAGTGATAAAGGACCCACCTGCCAATGCAGGAGACATGAGACGTGGGTTTGATCCCTGAATTGGGAGGATCCCTTGGAGGAGAGCATGGCAATCCACTCCAATATTCTTGCCTGGAGAATCCCCATGGACAGAGGAGCCTGGCAGGCTGCAGTCCATTGGGTCACACAGAGTTGGATATGACTGAAGCAACTTAGCATGCCATATGGATGTTTTATTAAACTCTCTATACCTAGTTCTTGGTATATAGTAGATAATCAACAGTTTAAGTGGACACTCAATAATTCTTTAATAGGTTCATAGTCAAAATTAGTTCATAATTATTGATTCATTTTTTCTGTGTTATGTGATAAGAGCTAAAGATGAGTAAGACAAATGGTCTGGTTAATAGAGGAGAGGAAATTAGAAAAGGGCAAACATAACTACATAAAAAGTGAGGTAAAGTGAGTGTCCTGAGATAAATGTAAACAGTGTAACAACAGAGGTTCGAGGGGAAGAGAGTTTGGAGATTCAGGAATGCCTTCAGGAGGCTGTAACATTTGAGGTAGTCATGATGGCAGAGGACACATTCCATATAGATAGAGGATCAGTGCAAATCAGACTGTTTTCTTCCCCTGAAGTGCCATAGATATTCCACAGCTCTTGATTCATAATACATAATAATGATTTTGTGCTGAGGTTATTGCCCTCATTCCCTTCACTAAAATATAAACTTTTTGAGGGTTGTATGTTGATAAAGCTTGTGCCCTCTGTTAAATGTATGAGTGCCCTGTGCCCAGTAATATTTTAACAATTTGCCTGTCTTTCAAACTACCAAAAATTTTAGTTTTGCTAATTGTGTTAAATCCGGACCAGGTGAATGTCATCTAGTGACCTCAGCTGACTTCATGTGGAGTTCAAGTATGATACTTATCCCCTACCTGATCCCTTGACTTGATTTCATTAATCATGAAATATAATAAATGGCTATTGTTGTAAAATACCAAGTTTTCTGTTAGTTTGTTACATGGCCACAGAGAGGTGGAGCAGGCTATTATGAAGATTAAGTGAGTGAACTTATATAAAAACTTAGCACAGTATCTAGTACACAGTAAATAGTTAATAAACATTTGTTGTGCCATAACCACAATTATGAAATCTGTGTTTGTGTGTATGGGTCTGTGTGTTGTATGATTTGTAAAGTGAAAATGAACTTAAAATGAAAGGCAATAAAATGATACAGCTTCATACAGAACAGGCTTTGAAAAGTAGTCATTCAATAAGAAATTCTTGCTTTTTTCTGGCTTAGCATTAAATAATGAGTTCTTTTTTCTTCAAGGTGTTTATTGTTTCCTAGACTTTTTCTCATATCACTTTACACTGGTCCTCTGAATAGCCCATCTGAATAATCTTCAGTACTTTCTTGGCTTCAGTTCCTATCATTTGTTCATGAACCCCAAGTATTTATTTTTAGCCCATCTTATTTTTGGCTAGTGCAGAATATTCAGATGTGAATATTTAATTGCTTACTGAAAATCTCCCAAGTGGTAAAAATGGAACCCATTCAACTCCTCATCTCTTCTCAAATTTCCACTCAGGTGTTTAAGTCAAAACCTGAAAAAAATCTGGTCTAAGACCGCAAACCACATTGATTGTATGTTCACTAAAACAGGATCCTATCTGTAGGTGGTAACTGAAAAGTTTGAAGTCTTCATAACAAAACTTATGTGCTGAAACTTCTAGGTGTATGAAACAGCAATGCATATAGATAGTGAAGAACATCTTATAAAGTATTTGATATTTGGGATATGCTAAGAAAACTGTAATAGCTTGGAAAGACTTCAGATTTAGACCTTTTTTATTTCTGGTTTGTTCTTCTTGCTCAATCCTTATTGAAGCTTGTGACCATATTCCTTAATTGAAATGTAATCTGAAGGATGTCAAACAGGCAAATATTCATCATTTGCCCATATACTTCTTAATGATTTGGTACCTTTAGCAGTAATAAAGCCCATGGCTTTTTCCAGCTGGCACACGACACCTTTCCTCTCCTCTCCATAACCTTGTCAAGATCAGCCATTATTCTACACTAGCCACGTGCCCTGAACTGTGCTGTGCTTAGTTGCTCAGTTGTGTCTGACTCTTTGTGACCCAATGGACTGTAGCCTGCCAGGTTCCTCTGTCCATGGGGATTTTCCAGGCAAGAATACTGGAGGAGGTTGCCATTTCCTACTCCAGGGGATCTTCCTGACCCAGGAATCCAAGCCATGTCTCTTGGGTCTCCTGCATTGGTAGGCAGATTCTTTACCACTGAGCCACCTAGGAAGTTTCACATAAATATTCTAAATCAAATTTAATAAAATATTTATATTTAATTATATTCTGTCTCCTTGTGTCAATTTTTTCTGTATCATTTTTCATGTATTTTAATAATATAACTTTTGGTCATTTGTGATGCTCTTATCTTTAATTCCTGAAAATAATTTTAGCAAAAATTTCAGTGACTTGAATTGGGGAAACACTGTATCTTTCTGTTGAAGCTTTACCATATATGATAACATGCTTAAACTCAAAAGTAAGGATTTTCAGGGAAATTATACTTGTTTAGTTTGTTCAATCTAGTGGTTGCCAGAGAACTTAAAAATGATAACATTTGTCATGCTGTTTATTCTTTAGTTGGAAAGACTTAGAACTTAAAAATTGATACTTTAGTTAACTTCATGAATGCTTTTTCTAGTGCATGAACTAAGTGGGAGGGGAAATCTTTCATATGTATACTTTCCACTTGGTTAGACTACATAAGAGGCTTTTTTTTTTTTTCTCTTAAATGGCTTCCTTAGGTGTTCACTATCACCTCAGATGATTTCCAAAATTCCTTGACAATCAGTCTTCGGTGGGTTTGCTTTCTGAAGGTGAGATTCTTCCCTTCCATTGTCCTCATTGTTAATTTACTAAATCTGTGTCTCCTGTTTCTTTTGACTCTTTACCTTTTTTCTTTCTTTTCTTATGCTGCAGACTTTGTCTTGCCAATGTTTCTTCAGCTTTATGGGTGTATTATTATGTTTGTGTTGCCACAATGATTTTATACAAATTTTATCTGTTAGAGGAGAGATGTTTACCTCAGAATGTTTCATTTGACAAAATTATTTTTGCATAGGCTTGTGGCTCAGACAGTAAAGCGTCTGTCTACAGTACGGGAGACCTGGGTTTGATCCCTGGGTCGGGAAGATCCGCTGGAGAAGGAAAAGGCAAACCGCTCCAGTGCTATTGCCTGGAAAATCCCATGGACAGGGAGCCTGATAGGTTACAGTCCATGGGGTTGCAAAGAGTCGGACACGACTGAGTGACTTCACTTTCACTTTAACCTGAAACCTTCGCTGCTCCTCAGATGGGTTCTAAATATCCTTGACTTTTCAGAAACATCAGTTGCATAAAATGAAGCATATCTGTAACATGCTTATAAGCATGTGCTAATGTAATAGGACTAAAGGACATAGAGTGTTTTGGAAGAGAAACTTTTAATTAGTTGCTTTCGTAGAAGCAGCTACAGCTCTCCTTTCCACTTGCCATAGAAAATGGACTTTGGTCTTTAGATCAGCTCATGTAAGACAATTAACTGGCAGGAAAGTCGGCGATCTTTGCTGCATGAATCCAACAATATCAGGGAGGTGTTAGAATAACTTAAACTTCCCCAATGAACTTCAGGCTTTAATGAGAAGATTTTCTATTCTTGTGTGATTAATATTGCTCTGTAAGAGGAAGAGGACTTTTTCCCCCCTTGAAGGAAATGTAGAGCAAAAGACTTCATGATAAATGATTAAAAGGAAGTTTACAAGTGGTTAATTCCTTAGAGCCCATAGGGAATTAATTATTTTTAACCAATAATAGCCATCAGCATGTATAACCTCTCCAGATAATTAGTCCAGACTGCAATATATTAACAAAAACCTCTTTTTAAACTACAATCATTTTAATTGTTTGTTTTATAAGTTCAGAAAATCAAGAAATCCACGCAGACTGGCTATATAATTGTGTAAAACTGTGAACCTGTATCATGGTGGGGTTTTTTTTGTTGTTGTTGGTTTGTGGGATCTTAGTTCCCTGACCAGGAACCAAACCCAGGCCCTGGCAGTGAAAGGGCTGAGTCCTAACCACTGGACTGCCAGGGAATTCCCTTTATTCTGTATTTAGTGACACTATTATTATTTATAAATAATACTGTCTGTAAAAATAGTCATTGTGAAAAAGTGAAAGTGAAAGTTGCTCAGTTGTGTCCAACTCATTGTGACCCCATGTCCTATATAGTCCATGGAATTCTCCAGGCCAGAATACTGGAGTAGGTAGCTGTTCCCTTCTCCAGGGTATCTTCCCGATCCAGAGGTTGAACCCAGGTCTCCTGCATTGCAGATGGATTCTTTACCAGCTGAGCCACCAGGGAGTTATCACTGAGTCAAAATGGACAAACTGACCATGTGTGTATGCATGTTTTATGTGTGTGTGTGTGTGTGTGTGTGTGTGTGTGTGTGTAGGAGCACAGCTCTGTATGTGTGGGTACATTTTGAAAGTCAGTATGTTAAGAGGAACAGGATGGGAATGAAAGAATAAGAAAAAGAGTGCAAAAGAGTCGCTGAACTAAGATATTATTGGGATATGTGGGCATACACAATCAGTGGCTTTTTTGCATAAACACAACTCTATTTTGCATTATTGGTTTTCATTGTCACTTACACACTAAAGCAGATTTTAAGATGTCAAGAAGAAGTGAGAATTTAATAAGTAGAAACATCTAAAAGAAGTGGTGACAAGAAGTAGCAAGGATGTCAAGGGGAAGTTTGTGAGAGAAGTAAAATGCAAGTAGGTATTAAGTAGATGTTAACCATGCATATTGAGCAAAAAACTGGCCAGAAAGTTGATGAGGCTTAGGAGACTAGGGTGGATACTTAAATTTTAATTCGGGAAGTGGTAGTTATAGAGAAAAAGGA
>SJYV01023408.1:8973-19551 GCA_006410875.1 Neotragus pygmaeus | reverse complement strand
TTGAATAACGTTAAATTCTATTTTAACTGACACAATTCAGTTAAATTCAGTCACTCAGTCATGTCCGATTCTTTGCAACCCCATGGACTGCAACATGCCAGGCTTCCCTGTCCATCACCAACACTCAGAGCTTACTAAAACTCATGTCCGTTGAATTAGTGATTCCATCCAACCATCTCATCCTCTGTCATCCCCTTCTCTTCCTGCCTTCAGTCTTTCCCAGCATCAAAGTCTTTTCCAATAAGTCAGTTCTTCACATCAGATGGCCAAAGTATTGGAGTTTCAGCTTCAACATCAGTCCTTTGAATATTCAGGACTGATTTCCTTTAGGATGGACTGGTTGGTACTCCTTGCAGTCCAAAGGACTCTCAAGAATCTTCTTCCACATCACAGTTCAAGGCATCAATTCTTCAGCTCTTAGCTTTCTTTGTGGTCCAACTCTCACATCCTTACATGACTACTGGGAAAACCATAGCTTTCACTAGGTGGACCTTTGTTGGCAAAGTTATGGCTCTGATTATTAATATGCTGTTTAGGTTGGTCATAGCATTTCTTCCAAGGAGCAGCCATCTTTTAATTTCATGGCTGCATTCACCATCTGCTGCAATTTTGGAGCCAAAGAAAATAAAGTCTCTCACTGTTTCCATTGTTTCCCCATCTACTTGCCATGAAGTGGTGGGACCAGATGCCATAATCTTAATTTTCTGAATGCTAAGGTTTAAGCCAACTTTTTTTTACTCTTCTTTTTCACTTTCATCAAGAGATTCTTTAGTTCTTCTTTGGTTTCTGATATAAGGGTGTTGTCACCTGTCATCTGCATATCTGAGGTTGTTGATATTTCTCTCGGCAATCTTGATTCCAGCTTGTGCTTCATCCAGCCCAGCGTTTCTCATGATGTACNAGAGATTCTTTAGTTCTTCTTTGGTTTCTGATATAAGGGTGTTGTCACCTGTCATCTGCATATCTGAGGTTGTTGATATTTCTCTCGGCAATCTTGATTCCAGCTTGTGCTTCATCCAGCCCAGCGTTTCTCATGATGTACTCTGCATATAAGTTAAATAAGCAGGGTGACAATATATAGCCTTGACGTACTCCCTTCCCAATTTGGAGCCAGTCTGTTGTTCCATGTCCAGTTCTAACTGTTGCTTCTTGGCCTGTATACAGATTTCTCAGGAGGAGGGTAAAATGGTCTGGTATTCCCATCTCTTGAAGAATTTTCCAGACAAAATGGGCTTAAATCAGAGCCAAAATGTAATCATATTGACAAGAAAAATGTCCCCTTGTTGTTATTATCTGTAGTCATTGTAAAAGAGGTCCCTCTTCTTTATCTACCTCCAACATCTATCTCCTTCCCTTAAGTCCTTCTTTATCCAACCCATGCAAACACAGTTCATACAGTTTTCTGCAATAAACTTCAGCTCCTTTGCTCAACTGTACTTTTGCCTTACCAGTCTGTCAGGCAAAACCCAGAGTGGTTGCATTCAAATTTCTACTTTCTCTGCTGCTGTTCCTGAATTGCTAAAAACTGCTGAATATAGTAGCCTGGGTCCATTGCAAATTTANTTGTTGTTATTATCTGTAGTCATTGTAAAAGAGGTCCCTCTTCTTTATCTACCTCCAACATCTATCTCCTTCCCTTAAGTCCTTCTTTATCCAACCCATGTAAACCCAGTTCATACAGTTTTCTGCAATAAACTTCAGCTCCTTTGCTCAACTGTACTTTTGCCTTACCAGTCTGTCAGGCAAAACCCAGAGTGGTTGCATTCAAATTTCTACTTTCTCTGCTGCTGTTCCTGAATTGCTAAAAACTGCTGAATATAGTAGCCTGGGTCCATTGCAAATTTATGATCTTGACCTTAAAAGGGCTCCCAACATCACCAACAACCGTACTGCACCTCTGGACTGCTTTCCCCCTCTCAGCAGTGCCATCCCCAACCCTCTGTTCTGTCACAAAACCTCCAAACCCCCTCTTTCACCCTCAAAAGATGACCTTAACCTATGGTTCAGAAAGATAACAGAGATAAATGCATGGGCATCATGCTTTCTGTATGTAAGTTACTAGTCTGTAAAACTTTACATAGATCTGCTAATTTAACAATTATAACAGCCCAAGGAAATGGGGATTATTTTTATCACCATTTATTCTGTTAAACAACCTAGCAAAATTGTTCACATTCGCATTTCCCTCATTCCCAGAGCTGACAGTTGAGTTAGTTTGGTAGGGCTACCATGATTAAATGCCACGCTATGTGGCACTGTATTTTCTCACAGTTCTAGAGTTAGAAGTCCAAAATCAAGGTATTGGCTAAGTGGATTTCTCCTGAGGCAAATGTTTTGCTGAAAGTTTTACTTTTGTTTTAGGTTTGAAGGGTTCATAATAAAAGAAACCACTCATCACCCACAATAAACAATTTCAATATTTAATAGAGGGTTGATTAACTTAGTTACCATTTATTGTCTTTCAGATTTCAGTGTAAAACCTCATTTCCTTGAGAAGGTCACCCCTCTCCAGATCAAGTCTCCTTCATCATATTTGACAGAGGACACTTTTGCACTTGATTCTGGGATTAATGCTTTTCTCTTCTACTAGAATGTAATTGCATGAGAGTAAGGACCTTGTCTGGTTTTCTTCAACATGGTATCTACCATGACTGGTCCAGTGTCTAGAAAATAGGCACAAAATAAAACATGTTAAGCAAACAAACATAATGTTAAATACCATTCATTTAATTCTATTGCTTTTTGTGGATCTCCCAGCCAACAGCTTTACTTGTTGGAGCTTTGCAAGTTCAAAGTGGCATGGTGCTGCTACTTCCTACAACCTGAACTTCTGTCAAGTGTTTATGAGACTAAGTTATCTTTCTAGTACAACATTTATTAGGAACAGACTACAAAAAGCATTTCTTAATTTATAATGCCATTTAACTCTTCTGCAAGAAATCAGACTTGACTGGGTGACTGAACAGCAACCACAGCAACCCTTCTGGATTCATGGCAAAGTCATAATGGACTAAAAGGATAAAACTTGGTATTTCATATGGAATTTATCTGGCTCAAAACATTTACCCAAAAAATTAAAGTTATTAAGATTTTTTAATTTGAAAATAGCACTTCTTATTTTTAGAAAATCTATTTTACACAGCTGGGTGACAGATGTATATGTGTCATAGTCTTATAGGGAAGGAAGAGCATGTTTGCTTTGTCATCACATTGTTTTGAGTGGAAAAAATTTCTAACATTAGCCAGCATCATGCATTCCATCTGGATGTTATGGAGACCAACATTGCCTATGTGTCACATTTTGTGTGTGTGTAAATCGTGAAATTTCTTTGATACATTTTTCTTACCATTTGTGTGTACCTAAATTTGGGCAGTTATACTTCCAGCATATTAAAACTATAGGCAAATATTTATTCAGAGTGAAAGGAGATTCTCGTCATGTTTATTACTACTTGGTGGTAGTTAAATGAAAACTTCATTTAAATGTGTCTGTATTTTTTCAACTCTGGCTTCCTCTCCTACTTTAATATTAGTTGTTTTCACATGAATTTAAATGAGGCTATGTGCTGTGCTGTGCTTAGTCACACAGTCGTGTCCAGCTTTTGCGACCCCATAACCTGCCAGGCTCCTCTGTTGGTGGGGATTCTCCAGGCAAGAACACAGGAATAGGTTGCCATGCCCTCCTCCAGGGGATCTTCCCAACCCAGGGATCCAACACAGATCTCCCACATTGCAGGGAGATTCTTTACCATCTGAGCCACCAGGGAAGCCCAAGAATACTGGAGTGGGTAGCCTATCCCTTCTCCAGAGATCTTTCCAACCCAGGAATCAAACCAGGGTCTCCTGCATTGCAGGAAGATTCTTTACCAACTGAGCTATGGAGGGAGCCCAAATGAAGCTATGCGTGTAATTTAAGTAAGCTAATTGGACTGGGTGCTATTTCAGTAATCTAATGGCAGAGTATTTGGTACTGTCATATGATAGATACTCATATGCATTGATAGAGTGGTAATAAAGGATAATAGGGACTGGGATGAACTGGATAATATATGTCTGGGTTTTTTTCTTAATTTTTACTTTATTTTACTTTACAATACTGTATTGGTTTTGCCATACATTGACATGAATCAGCCATGGGTGTACATGAGTTCCCAATCCTGAACCCCCCTCCCACCTCCCACCCCATATCATCTCTCTGGATCATCCCCGTGCACCAGCCCCAAACATCCTGTATCCTGTATTGAACATAGACTGATGATTTGTTACTTACATGATAGTATACATGTTTCAATGCCATTCTCCCAAATCATCTAAAGGGAAGGTGACATTATTTAATCCCCTAATTTTGGGGTTGATGTTTCTAGATCTTCTGACTTTTGTCTGGAGAAGTCAGAAATCTGGATCTTATGTCAAACACTTCAGCGTTAAAATAGTCTTTTAAAACTTTGCAAAATGATTCAAATAAATCCATGGGGCTCATATGAAATAAAGGTCCTTAGACTTTTCTGGTATGGTGACAATATTGTGTATAGGAAAATGCATGGAATTTGGAGATAGACAGACCAGAGTTGAAATTTGGGTACAGACCTAGTGACTTGTATGGCTGGATAGTTACTTTAGCCATTTTGAAATATTGTGTCCTAGTTTTTGAAATGAAAACATTATAGTGTTGTTTTTTTTTTTCTAACATCTGTAAGAGAAGTAATCAATAAACAAAATTTTTTTAAATTATTGTAACTAAATTATCTTCTCATTTCCAAACAGTCTCCAGTCTTTAATTATTTGCATCTAGACTTCTTCCAAAAACCCTAAAGTATGGTGACCACATAATCATAATTATTCATCTTATCTTGTGCATCCAGCCAACATATTCCACACTTTGATAACATCAAATAAGTTTTAAGTTGAAAAAATGAAACAGATTCTTTAATTGATGCATCTGGAAGATGCTTTCCCAAGGGGAAACATCTTCAAGTACTTCAGTTCTTTTCATAGGGAGGATGGTGACCTAATGTGTTTTATCATCAATAAGGAATGATCAAGTGGAATGAACAAGCTGTGGCACTAAAGAATAAGGATAAATATGCATGGATGAGGAATACAGGTCTATGAACTGTTAAATATCAGCTGTATTTTTTGGTAGTATTGGAACTGATTCTGCCAAGGATCCCAAAATCAAAAATCAAAACTTTTATAGGAACCAGGTTGTCTGTCTCATCCTCAAGTTCAACTAGGGTATTCCTAGGACCAGTTAGTGAGATGAATTTTTCTATAAACTAGGCTCACCAAACTTTAGGTGTTTCATTAAAATTTCAATCAGTTCTTGAGAAATTACAAAATAATGCAATTCAAGCACAGATATTAGACAGAAGACCCTTATTAACATAAAAATGGTTACTGGGAGCTAGATACAAACTAATATGTTGATTGGCCAGGCCTGTGCAGTGGTGCTTAAAGTGTCAGTTCAAATATGTCCAAAATCCAATTCTTGTAGGTATCTGGTGTCAAGGAGACAAAACTCTTAGATGACTGGATACATGATTTTATTAAATTGATTCAACATTCAACAGACACATCCTAAAGTAATCTTGGTCTATGTAAAGTGTAAATAGCAAACTCAACAAGTCTAATTTAAGAATTCTTAGAGTAAACTAAATTTTAGAAACATTCTGGTTTAATCCCTACATTTTACAGATGGAGAAACAGAGTCTTAGAAAATTAAAGACTTAGCCAAACATCAAATAACTTAGAACCCTACTTCTTATTTTAATATACTTTCTACTATAGTTGAGCTGATCATATTGATAGAAGAGGGCAAAAGGTTAATGGAAACTAGGTCTCCTCCACTACAGGCAGATTCTTTACCATCCAAGCCATCAGGGAAGCCCTGGGAAAAAAAAAAAAAAAAAAAAGCCTTTCCCAAAGGAAATTGATTAGTGAATGTGAGTCAGAAAATAAGATAAACATATAGAGAAAAGAGAAGATGAAAACCAATGAGAGGATGGACTGGAGAAAAGAGAAAATAAAGCCACAATAAGGGGAATAATAAAATTATGATTAACCTGAGGTTAATCCTTTGTTGAAACATTTCCACTTCATGATTTGAATGAATCTTCTCAGTCAAAACATGGAACTGAAACAGGTCAATATAAGCTCTATAAACCAAGACACCAGCACAGGAGGTTTTAACTTGCATAGTTTAAACAAGTGAAATAATTTTTTAAGGCCATATGGAAAACACCCAAAATGTATTTGCCATGTTCAGACATAGACATGATCAATTCAATAAAAAATTCTTTTCTTCATCCAGACATTTTTCCTATTTTCTGCCAATGAACCTACTTGACACAGTTTCAGACCTAGTAAACAGTGTAATAAAACCAAAGTCTTAAAGCCAGTGATTTAAAAGACAAGTTTTGTAGTCAGGATGCCTTGGTTGGAAGCCTGACGCTACACTTTTGGTAAGTGATTTAACCATTCCCTGATTGCTTTTTTCATCTGAAAAAATGAAAATAATAACAATATCCTCACCAGGTTTTTTGTGAAGAATAATCTATCTCATGTAAATAAATTTGGACAATATTTAGCACACAATGTAGCATTGGTTATTATTTTTATTAATTTTCATGTAAGTGATAATAAATACTAAATATAATGTAACAATAGATCAAAATTTAAAAATACACAATCCATATCCCCAAATTAATATAACTGAGGACATATTTACAAACAATAGCACTAAGATATAAATGGACAGTTTTAGCATCTTTATTTGGCCTATAAAAATGTGGTCTTCCTCATGTGTCTGTACCTTGCTAAATAAGAAGCAAAAAAAAAAAAAAAAATCTAATTTTTAACCTAATTGGCAAATGTAGTTCCTTTAGTTATTTTAAACAGCTTTCTTTCATACCTCCATCCCCAGTCCTGTTCTTCTTCAGGACAAAACATCAGTTTAGTGGCAGGAGATTATGGAAACTTCTGGCATTGATAAGGGAGGGTCCTGAGATCTGCACTGTGTCCTCTGGGTCCTCTGGCTTCTAATACCTCTGCAGCTGCTGCTGTTAAGTCGCTTCAGTCATATCTGACTCTGTGCAATCCCATAGACGGCAGCTCACCAGGCTCCTCCATCCCTGGGTTTCTCCAGGCAAGAACACTGGAGTGGGTTGCCTTTCCTTCCTCAATGCATGAAAGTGAAAAGTGAAAGTGAAGTTGCTCAATCATGTCTGACTCTTAGTGCCCCCATGGACTGCAGCCCACTAAGCTCCTGCATCCATGGGATTTCCCAGGCAAGAGTACGGGAGTGGGGTGCCATTGCCTTCTGCGTCTAATACCTCTAGCTATCTGATATTCACCTGCCAAGGCAACATCTGTGTTAACTGTGTCTTGATGACTCCTGTCTTGACATGAGACATAAAGTCCCCATTGACTGATTCAGCTTTACTGAAGAACTTGTTATGCCTGACTGTGACACCCATTGACCAGATGATCCCACACATGACCCCTGCCTCCTCCTTGAGAGCAGCCTCCTCAGAAATCTGCCTTTTCAGGTGCTCATCTGCTTCTTTTTTTTAAAAAAAATTAAAAACCAATTTTTAATTGAAGTATAGTTGATTTACAAGGTTGTATTGGCTTCAAATGTATAGCAATGTGATTTGATTATATCTATGTTCCTAACATCTAGTATTTAACTCGGAGAAGGCAATGGCAACCCACTCCAGTACTCTTGCCCGGAAAATCCCCATGGATGGAGGAGCCTGCTAGGCTGCAGTCCATGGGGTTGCTAAGAGTCGGACATGACTGGTTGACTTTACTTTCACTTTTCACTTTCATGCATTGGAGAAGGAAATGGCAACCCACTCCAGTGTTCTTGCCTGGGGAATCCCAGGGATGAGAGAGCCTGACTGGCTGCCGTCTATGGGGTTGCACAGAGTCAGACATGACTGAAGCGACTTAGCAGCAGCAGTAGCAGCATATATGTATATATCTATTTTATTTGTGATTCTTTTCCCTTGTAAGTTGTTCAGTTCAGTGGCTCAGTTGTGTTTGACTCCACGGTGACCCCATGGACTGAAGCATGCTAGGCTTCTCTGTCCATCACAACTTCTGAGCTAGCTCAAACTTATGTCCATCGAGTTGATGCCATCCAACCATCTCGTCCTCTGTCGTCCCCTTCTCCTCCTGCCTTCAGTGTTTCCCAGCATCAGGGACCTTTCAATGAGTCAGTTGTTTGGATCAGGTGGTCAAAGTATTGGAGTTTCAGTTTCAGCATCACTCCTTCCAATGAATATTCAGGACTAATTTCCTTTAGGATGGACTGGTAGGATCTCCTTGTAGTCCAAGGGACTCTCAAGAGTATTCTCCAACACCACAGTTCAAAAGCATCGATCCTTCGGTTTTCAGCTTTCTTTATGGTCCAACTCTCACATCCATACATGACTACTGGAAAAACCATAGCTTTGACTAGATGGACCTTTGTTGGAAAAGTAATGTCTGTGCTTTTTAAACTGCTATCTAGGTTGGTCATTGTTNGAAGCATCGATCCTTCGGTTTTCAGCTTTCTTTATGGTCCAACTCTCACATCCATACATGACTACTGGAAAAACCATAGCTTTGACTAGATGGACCTTTGTTGGAAAAGTAATGTCTGTGCTTTTTAAACTGCTATCTAGGTTGGTCATTGTTTTTCTTCCAAGGAGAAAGCGTCTTTTAATTCCATGGTTGCAGTCACCACATGCAGTGATTTTGGAGCTGAAGAAAATAGTCTCTCACTGTTTCCATTGTTTTTTCATCTATTTCCCATGAAGAGATGGGACCAGATGCCATGATCGTAGTTTTCTGAATGTTGAGTTTTAAACCAACTTTTTCACTCTCCTCTTTCACATTCATCAAGAAGCTCTTTAGTTCCTCTTCACTTTCTGCCATAAGGGTGGTGTCATCTGCTTATCTGAGCTTATTGATATTTCTCCCAGCAATCTTGAGTCCAGCTTGTGCTTCATCCAGCCTGGCATTTCACATGATGTACTCTGCANAGCTCTTTAGTTCCTCTTCACTTTCTGCCATAAGGGTGGTGTCATCTGCTTATCTGAGCTTATTGATATTTCTCCCAGCAATCTTGAGTCCAGCTTGTGCTTCATCCAGCCTGGCATTTCACATGATGTACTCTGCATATAAGTTAAATAAGCAGAGTGACAGTATACAGTCTTGGTATACTCCTTTCCTGATTTGGAGCCAGTCTGTTGTTCCATGTCTTGTTCTAACTGTTGCTTCTTGACCTGCATACAGATTTCTCGAGAGACAGATGAAGTGGTCTATTATTCTCATCTCTTGAAGAATTTTCCACAGTTTGTTGTGATCCATGCAGTCAAAAGCATTGACATAGTCAATAAAGCAGTAGTAGTTGCACAAGAAGGGCAGAAGTGGGCTCTATAGTGGGGTTAATGGCGACCTCCTACAAGAGAGCTTATGCCACACAATGAGTTACTCAGGTCTGCTACAACAGAGACTCTGCCCCTGTGGCAGGCCACTGCTGACCTGTGTCTCTGCAGGAAATAGTCAAACATTCAAAGGCAGGTCTGGCTCAGTCTCTGTGGGATCTCTGGGTCCTGGTGCACACAAGGTTTTGTTTGAGCTTTCTGAGCATCTCTGGCCAGGATGGAGTTTGATTCTAAAGGCAATTTCCCCCCTCCTACTGTCTTGCTGGGACTTCTCCTTTGCCCTTAGACATGGGTTATCTTTTTTTGGTGGGATCCAACATTCTCCTGTCAATGGTTATTTAGCAAAGAGTTGTAATTCTGACCTGCCTCTTGAGAAATCTATATGCAGGTCAGGAAGCAACAGCTAGAACTGGACATGGAACAACAGACTGGTTCCAAATAGGAAATGGAGTACATCAAGGCTGTATATTGTTACCCTGCTTATTTAACTTATATGCAGAGTACATCATGAGAAATGCTAGGCTGAAAGAAGCATAAGCTGGAATCAAGCTTGCCGGGAGAAATATCAATAACCTGAGATATGCAGATGACACCATCCTTATGGCAGAAAGTGAAGAGGAAGTAAAAGAATCTCTTCATGAAAGTGAAAAACAAGAGTGAAAAAGTTGACTTAAAGCTCAACATTCAGAAAATTAAGATGGCATCCGGTCCAATCAATTCATGGGAAATAGATGGGGAAACAGTGGAAACAGTGTCAGACTGTATTTTGGGGGGGCTCCAAAATCACTGCTTCTGGTCTTGTTTTTGTTGACAGTATAGAGTTTCTCCATCTTTGGCTGCAAAGAATATAATCAATCTGATTTCAGTGTTGACCACCTGGTAATGTCCATGTGTAGAGTCTTCTCTTGTGTTGTTGGAAGAGGGTGTTTGCTATGACCAGTGAATTTTCTGGGAAAAACTCTATTAGTCTTTGCCCTGCTTCATTCTGTATTCCAAGGCCAAATTTGCCTGTTACTCCAGGTGTTTCTTGACTTCCTACTTTTGCATTCCACTCGCCTATAATGAAAAGGACATCTTTTTTGGGTGTTAGTTCTAAAAGGTCTTGTAGGTCTTCATAAAACCGTTCAACTTCAGCTTCTTCAGC
>SJYV01023406.1:0-19556 GCA_006410875.1 Neotragus pygmaeus | reverse complement strand
GACTTTTGGCCTCTGAGGGAGAGGGAGAGGGTGGGATGATTTGGGAGAATGGCATTGAAGCATATATACTATCATGTAAGAAATGAGGCGCCGGTCTATGTTTGGTGCAGGATGCAGGATGCTTGGGGCTGGTGCACGGGGATGATCCAGAGAGACGTTGTGGGGTGGGAGGTGGGAGGGGGATTCAGGATTGGGAGCTCGTGTACACCTGTGGTGGATTCATGTCGGTGTATGGCAAAGCCAATAGAGTACTGTAAAGTAAAATAAAGTTAAAAAAAAAGATAAAAAAAAGAAGCAGAAAAGAAAGATTTTTTAATAGAAAAAATAGTGAAGAATTTAATAAAAGGGGATCCAGTAATATGCTACTTATAAGAAATATATCTTTCAAAATGAAAAGGGAAAACATATATACCAAGACACATACTTTAAAAAAAAAAAAAAAAGGCTTGAATAGCAAAGGGCTTTGAAAGCAAAGGGCTTCCCTGGTGGATGAGATGATAAAGAATCTGCCTGCAATGCAGGAGACCAAGGTTTGATCCCTGAGTTGAGAAGCTCTCTTGGTAAAGGAAATGGCAACTCAATCCAGTATTGTTGCCTGGAAAATCCCATGGACAGAGGAACCAGATGGGCTACTGTCCACGGGGTCGAAAAGAGTCAGACACAACTTAGTGACTAACACTAACTAACTGGGTAGCAATATTAATACCAGGTAAATTGCAACTTAGGGCTAACAAAGCGAGAAAAGAGAATATTTATATGAATAAACCTAACAATAGGCCAAGAAGATGAAACATGTAGCGTGAACTTTGTGTTCACCTGACAAGATAAACAGATCAAGGCCCAGTGAAGTTTCTTCAAATTCAGAAAAATCATACATTATACTGACTTAACCTTCTCTGATACCAAAAATGCAAACGAGGTAAGCTGTCAGTAAAATCTTGATATCGTGGACAAAAATTCTTATTATAAAAAATGTTTCTGCTGTTTAAGAACTTTGAAAAAAAAATTCCTTTGGTCTCATAGTAGGTGAGGGGCATTGCAGACACTTAAGTGATTTGTACAAGCCCCAACAATACCGACACAGTCAAGCACCCAGGTGTTCCAGTCCAAACAAAAGAGCAAACCCAGCTGCTGACATGTCTTATCAACAAAATCCAACTGGAGAAAATACATTGTTTTTTCTTTAATTATAAATTGCATAAGGGTGAAGCATAGCATGATATTAAACAAGCAAATGGAACACGGGCTGAGAAGACCCAGATTCTGCCATTGGTGCTGTCTCTCACGTAGAATAAAGGCCTCTGATTTCACAGTGAATTCAGGAAGGCTGGGAGAAGATTAAGCCCTGAAAAAATCACCAGATTTCTGGGATAATCTTGACTAATGGAAAGTGACAAGGAAGATGTAGTTCACGCTCAAGTTAAAGAATCATTTTACCAGTCTACAATGCTACAAAAGCAGCCATTTTTTCCTTGTTAGCATTTTGGTAAGTTATACTAGAAAAATCTGTATTCTTACTTTTTTTTCCTTTGAGGGCAACTTTTTCTCATATAGGTTTCAAATCTAGAGAATGTTGGTGTTGGGATGATCAGAGTCACATGTTATAAAGAGTAAAATAAAGGATAGAAAATCAATTGCCTTTACTAATGGGAAATCACTGTTATCTTGGAGAGACAACATCAGAAAAGATGAGGTATAAACCATGCCTCAAAGAACTTTTTATATGTATTAGCCCCTTATTGGTCATATCATTTACAAATATTTTCTCCCATTCAGTAGGTTGCCTTGTCATTCTGTCAATGTTTTCCTTTACTGTGTAAAATCTTTTAGTTAGCTTAATTTTACTTTTATGTCCTTTGCTTTAGGAGACAGATTCAAAAAATATTGCTATGATTTATGTGAATGAGTGTTCAGAAGCATTACTTACAATAGCCAAAATATGGAAGCAATGTAAGAGTACATCAACAATGGACATCAACAATGAATAGATAGAGAAGGTGTGGTAAGTGTGAATATATGTATATATATAGGTATGTGAGTAATATGCAGCCATAAAAAGAAGGCTAAGTGAATAGATCAGAGAAAGATAAATACTGTATGATTCCACTTACACATGGAATATAAAAAAATTAAAAAGATTAATATATAACAAAAAAGAAACAGATTCACACACATAGAGAACAAACTAGTGGTTACCAGTGGGAAAGGGAAGCAAGCAGGTGCAAGATGGAGAAGGGAATTAAGAGATAGAAACCACTGTGCATACAATAAATAAGCTACAAGGTCATGTTGTACACGATAGGGAACAGAGACAAGATTTTATAATAACTATAAGTGGGGTATAACCTTTTAAAATTATGACTCACTACATTGTACACTTGAAACATAATATTGTAAACCAACTATACCTCAATTTAAAAAATTAAGAATTGTATGCCATGTAAGAAACAATACCGCGCTAGACACTGGAGTATCACTGTTCAGGTAATGCAGGAGAAAGACGAGCACTTGTAGGATTTCTAACAGGTGCTACCTCTCGTGAATCTGAGCAGACTTGGGGAGACAGTGAAGGACAGGGAAGCCTGGCAGCCCATGGGGGTCTCAAAGAGTAGACACGGCTTAGTGACTGAAAAACAACTACCATCCTAGAAGATATATTTCACTTACAAAAGTGATTTGTAGTATTTACAAGATATTTTGCTTTCAGTTATATTCTTTATTAGTATCTCTTGGAGAATTATCATCAGCATAGGGATGGCACTTAAATTCTGACTTTTTATTTACAAAAAATAAAGATGTGCATATTTGTCTTTGGAAAAGATATAATTGATGACTTCACATTTTTTTAATTATTAATTTTTACTTTATTTTACTTTACAATACTGTATTGGTTTTGGCATACATTGACATNAAAATAAAGATGTGCATATTTGTCTTTGGAAAAGATATAATTGATGACTTCACATTTTTTTAATTATTAATTTTTACTTTATTTTACTTTACAATACTGTATTGGTTTTGGCATACATTGACATGAATCCGGCACGGGTGTACATGAGCTCCCAAACATGACCCCCCTCCCACCTCCCACCAAGCACTGCAGTCTGGAAACCCAAAACTATGCAAGTAAAAATAATTAGCAAAAAGTCAATGTTTTCTATAACCTATTTTTAACCTGAGCAGATTAAAAAAAATAATAATAAACTCAAAATTTTGAAGTATTTGTTGTTAGAAATGTGGCAACATTCGGTTTTAGTTTCTTTTGCTTGCTATTAAATTTAAGTAACATTGTTTATTTAAATAAAAAAATAACAAAAATTATAGACCATGAGTATGTCATGTGTGTAAACTATTCAGTGAGTGCATCATATGCCAGGCAGTGTGTTAATGTGTTAGTCGCTCAACTGCGTCCGATTCTCTGTGACCTCATGGACTGTACCCCACCAGGCTTCTCTGTCCACGGGATTTTCCAGGTAAGAACACTGGAGTAGGTTGCTGTTCCCTTCTCCAGGGGATCTTCCCAACCCAAAGATGGAACCTGGGTCTCCCACATTGCAGAGTGATTCTTTGCTATCTGAGCCTCCAGGAAAGTCCTATACTTTTAGTCTTTAAAAAAAAATTATTATTATTATTCTGAAAACAACTCTGGGAGACCTTTGGAGACCGGTATTACTATGCTTCTTTTTAAGTATGAAAATGTGAAGTTTGGTGCAATCTGTTGTGTAGGGAAGCTCTAGAATCAAAAGCTAGATGCCTGGTTTCAAATCCATCCTTTAAACCACTTCCAATGTTAGTCTTTTGGATCACAAAACGGGATGAAATGTCATTCCTTTTCTTGATGTATGTTTCAACCCTACCTGAAGCCAACTCAGTGACACAAGAGCTTTTCCTTACTCACTTGTAAAAGGACTGTGGTGGCGTATCACTGAAGGTGAACAGAAAAAAAAAAAAGAGAAACCTTCACAAAAATATTTATCTGACAATCCAGTTTGCAGTATGTTTTCTAGGCACGTGTAATAGATAAATGGATCCCTTTCTCTTAAATGAGAATATCTATTGAAAAATATCATTAGTGCAATCATTGGGCTAAATGAAAATTATACCAAATGGGCTCAAATTTATATGGATGCATACATTCAGCAATTTCATGGAAAATTGCTTCCAAAATTACCTTCCTTAAAGGAGCCCCCATTAATAATGTTCCTTGAGGCCACATAAATTCCTTCAGGATCTTTTGCTTTGAGCAATTAGAGACATTAGAAAGAATCTGACTGCTTAGAGTTAGGTTTAGTTAATAAAAGCATAGTGAGACTTTTTTAAAACAGTGATTTTCCAAGATTGCCAAGGACACAGTAGATGCTCCCACAACCGAAGGAAGATGTGTCGCCACTGAGAAAGTTTGACCTAAATCTATAAAGATATGATTGGGATAATGATAACAAATACATGCAAACAGTACTTTACTGTTTACTAAATGTTTCCAAGTCCATAAACTCTTGTCATCTTCAGACCAACTCTGAGAGGTGGATGAAATGTCTTTAGCCTTCTTTTTGTAGGAATAGAAATAAAGTCTCAAAGATGAAGACTGAGCTGGTTAAGGGTAGGATTAGTATATAGTATAGCTTAGTTGAACCTTCTTAATTATGAGAGGAAAGGAAATGAGACTTTTAAAATATTTATTGCGGATCAGGAGGTGGGTCAGAATTTCACATATTTCGTCCAATGCTTCACATTGTTTTAATGATGGGCTTTTTCATGAGGTCAAGGAGAGCGAAAGAAGCACAAGAGCAAGAATGAGTGTGGAAAAAAAAGAGCAAGAGATAAAGCAAGTTGTTCAAGATCACACATTCATTTAGTAATGAATATTTATGGAAATGCCATGACGTATTCTTGGTTAACGGGATACAGTGATAAACAAGAGGAACACACGACACATGTTTGTAAATGTAAGGATCATAATTAAACCCAGTCCATATGAACAGAAGCCTTCTTTTTCTTTCACTGACCCACAGAGCTTTACTATCTTCCTTGGCATTTCTTAACTAAAAGTATAGTATATCCTGTGAAACAACACAGATGGATATTTGCATTTCTGTAGCCTGACTGGAAGACCCCAAAGTGTCAACCTTTCAAGTCATGGCAAAACAGTGGCGACATTTGAAGCAGGACTTGGGGAATAGAATTTGGGCTGAGTGTACCTTGCGGTTACAGGGATGGAGCAAGACTGTTGTGACAATTCAGAAAGAATTAGGCGGAAGAAGATTCTGGTCAGATTTCGTGTCAGTCTCCTTGAACCTTCTTGATTATGACGTGTCTTTTCCGGTCAGAGCCCTTAGAAACTGAAGGTATCATTAGTTACAGAATTCAAGAAACTTCAGGGGGAAAACAGTGTCTTGTATATTTCTGCCTCATCGACTCTCCATCTCATTTCCAATCTCATCTGAAAACATATCTTTTTCTCTCCTGACCGAATCTGCTAATTGCCCTCTCCTACGGCTATTATTTAACTGGGATATATGTGATCACTTTAACAAGGGTATTTAACTTCACGGGGGTTTTGAGATGTTGTTTTTAATAGTTTTATGTTGAAAATGTAAGTGGCTGAGGTTCTTAACCAGGAAGGGTCTTTATGAAAGCCCCATCAAGCTTTTATCTAGGAATGAGTTCGCTAGTCTTTTAAACTCATGCCCCCAAGGAGACTGGCTGAGCTTTAAATTTATAGTTACTGCTATGAAAATAAAAGGATTTCATTTTAGTTTCAAAATAAGCATTTGCAATATTTGTTAATCTCTTCCAAATTATATAGCATTTGCCACCCCATTGTCCTGAAAAATTCCATCATGATCCCCAGCACCATCCAGTTCCAAATCTTGGCTTTACCACTTCATAGCATTGTGAACCTTGATGTGTTACTTTAACATGTCTCACATTTTTCATCTTCTAAGTGAGAATTATGTATTTATTTTGAAGGTTCTCCCATAATTAGATAAAGTTGTCTAGAACACTGACATCATGAAAGAGTTAAATTCATATCGGCCCTTACTGAGTGGAGGAGCATGTATGATTCTCACCCAACTTAAAATCAGACCAGTTCTTAGTACAATAGAGTGCAGACTCCTTGAATAATGAGTCATTGCTTGCTTAATGCTATACCCCATTACCTAGAATTATGGGGGGGCATATCACAGGCCATCAAACTCCTGTGAACAAATAAATATTTCTCACCATTACACAGTGCCTTTACAACTTATACAGCACCCACAAATCTATGATATCATTTGATCCCCTCAGCACTGTTGCACACAAATACAGCAAATCATTCTGAATGGACCAACAAAAAGGGTTAATTCACTATAAATCCTATTTCCTTGGGATTCTGCCCAGAAATCCATGCTAGGGTCTAGATCAGCCTTGATGCTGTCCTTCTCATCACCCACAGTCAGTGACCAGGTCCTAACAGTTCAGCATCAGCATCCTGCTTTTTTTTTCTCTTAAAATACTACTCTTGCCATCGACATCGATCAAACGGTTGGCAGCCCCTGGCACTGCTGCAGCCAGTTCTGTTGTCTGACTGCCTCCAGAAGGCATGATTCTACTGCCACTCACTCACGTGCTCATTCCGCATGGGAAGGAACTTCACTGGGAAAGGCACCTATTAGATCCACAGAGAAAGAGGTAAACCAGAGACGGCGCTTGTTCTTATGCATCTTCGTATATTCTAGAGGGTCTTCTTAGGACACTAGGCTGACCTGTCTCTGTGGTCTGGTGACTACCCTCATCCAAGCCCACCCAGGGTTTCTGGACCAGGACTCACAGTCTTCCGCCCTCGGTTCTCTCAGCACGTCTCCAGTGTCGTCTTAACAATCGAGTGGGCTTTCTGCCATGCACCTTGACACGTAACGTTCAATGCCCTCATTGGACTTTTGTTTTTTTGATTCCAAGAATATGCCATGCTTTCCCATGCTCCTGAATTTAGTGTTTCCTACATATGACTGACTGCTTAAGCCACGCTTGTGACTTCTCTATCAAAAGTAACTGTAATAACTACACGGTTTCTCTCTGAGAAGCATGGGGTTAAGTATCATGAGTGCAAGTGGATACACCCACATACACAATTTAATCATTTAATCCTTAAAAGACCATTTCACTTACGAAACATTGAAATGCAAAATGGGAAAGTAATTAACTTACCCAAGGTCACTCAGATAGCCAGTGGCAGAGTATCATTCCCAACCCAGCCTGACACTAAAACTCATGATCTTAATTCTTCTGCTTTGTGACAAGTGAGCTTATAGTCATCCTCCAAGGCGTAATCTGAGTGTACTTCATCTCTGAAATCTTTCCTGACTTTTCTGGGCAAAGAGAGCCATTCTGTCCTCTACATTGATTTATATGGATTTCTATGGGGCACATTTCGTATTTGTTGTATACGAACTCTTGCACTCATTATCTGCTTAAAAGTCTATCTCTGCCTGAAATCACTGATTTAGATGTATACATCCCCACAGTCCGTGAGTGTAGTACAGTGTATGGTCAATACTGGGTGCTCAATAAGTGGATGAAGAGTGAATGATCGGCTGAAGCAGCACTTCCTGTTGGGAGTGGAGAGTTAATAGTAGAAAATAAGCAGGAGAAGTAGATGGCTGCAGTGGATGAAGGCTCTGACTACCAGATCATCATGCATCAGTTTGACCTAATTTGAGAGAAATGCCCAGTCAAAAATTGCTTGGAGTAGTGGAGACAAAGCATAAAAACAAAAACAAAACCTCAGCTCGCTGCATTCTACATTTCTCATCCATTTGCTCTGGTGCTGTGCTGACACTCAGAGCTACAGGTCAGGGCTAAGTTCACCTGGGCTTAATTGGAAAGCGCATAAGCTTGTTTTGGAAATGCTCTAGGGAGCGGCTGACCAAGAGACCTTTGCTATCAACTTGAAACATAGCTGTATGAGGATTTTAAAAATAAACAAAAACTCACTGTATTTTTTTTAGCAATGTGCTTTCCATTTCCCTTGGCTGTTTTTTTTTTGTTTTGTTTTGTTTTTAGTTGAAGACATAGAGCGAAGAGAACGTACACTGATTTGGCCTAAAAGCTGATTCAGGAGTAATGCGAAAACAGTGCATCCAGCAGAAGACTGATCACGCGAATGACTCCAACCCTTTGCCCCTCAACCCATTCCCTTTGCCCTGTAGCTCTGCAGGGCCTCCCACTGTCTTTGGATCTGGTCATATGCCTGGGCGGGTGATCCACCTCCTGTTTTGCCCTGGACTGCTTTTAGCATTGAAGGTCTCACAATGTGGAAAGCTCTTCTGTCCCAGGGAAATCCCTCACTCATAAAATCAGCGTGGTTGATCACCCTATGGGCCAATGGGATATGACACAAGCAGAGACCAGGAAAGAACCACTAGGTAAGTTTGTCTTGTCTTGTGCCTCCTCTGTCTCCATGTAAACATGTGCAAGTTGTCTGGCAGGAGTATTAGAAACACAAGAGAGAGCCCAATCCTTCCCATTACCCCTGACCAGGCAGCCTAGGTCTGCTGCCAACCTAAGGACTCAGAAGCCCTGTGAAGAGCACAGAGATATATTAGCTATGGATCCAGGCCACAGAGACAGTTAAATATGCAAATATAAGCAGAATAATAAGCAGCATATGATTTCTGCCTTCACATACCTGAAGGATATCATTAGAAGAGAGAGAAGATTTATACTTTCTATGTTAGCTGGGTAAATTATGACCAGTGTGTAGACTCTAGAGGAAGACAAATGTAGATAAAATTTGATTTCTTTATGAGGAAGACATTTCTAGCAATTACAGCTATTCGATGCTGTCCAGAGTTGGCTCCTCAGGGAAGTAATGAGTTGGCCATTGGTGGGGAATGTTGATGCAGAAGCTGGGAAGTGAAGTGACAAAGTTCCTGCAAAGTATTCAGCTCAACTGATGTTTATCTCAAATGCACTGAGTATTAAACCAAGCTCTGGGCTATTCTGAGCACAGGACTTGTGCACCAGTCTTGTGCCCATACAGCTGGTCCTGGCTGGGAAGAAAGTATTCCTGACGGAGGAATTAGTATATAGAAAAGCATGGAGACATGGAGAGGCCTAATGTATTTGAGGACTTGTTAGATTATGGAGTGTGTTCATGGATACAGTGTGTATATGGGTTTGCAGGTGCTACTGTGGAGATGGGCAACAAAACCAAAGAGATGGTACATTTGTACTGTCTCATTTTAGGTAAGCAGGTACTGACTTCCCAAGGATTCCCTTCTCTGAAAATTCAGGGTTACTGTGGGCCACAAGAGACATCTAATACAACATTTGAAAGGAGGAAGTGAAGCAGTCAGCATATTCTGTTTAGACCTGGCAGGTCTGTGCAGGACACGGGGGGCCGCGGCCAACATCCACATTGTTGCTTATCTCCTAGTTTACACAGAGGCAGCAGCAGCCCTGCAGCTCCTTCTGCTCCCATCAGTTCTCCTTCAGTTGCTCCAGCTTCTCATAAGGAAGGGAACCAACTTCTCCCGCAGGTCACACACACAACCCTTCACAGCTGGAGATCTGGAGGCACTGAGTGAATGTGGGCTCTACATCGCCCTCGTGGGGTCCTTCGCCTTTGCAGGTTCCAATGTGTCCTTGCTCTTCCCCACTTCATGTCCCTTTTTCCCTTCCTTAATAGCCTGCCTTGCAGGCTTCAGGCCACAGCATCGTATTCCAAAGAAACAGCCTTACACAGGTTGCTTAACCAGCATCCAGAACTATATAAGGTCAGATTCCTATAATAACTCTTTAAAAAATATATAAATTTGTTCATTATTTGGTTGCGCTCAGCCTGCTGCTGTGCAGGCTGTTATCTAGTTGTGCTAAGTGGGCTTCTCATTGCAAAGGGTCCTCTTGTTGCAGAGCACAGGTTCTGGGGCTCTCGGGCTCCAGCAGTTGTGGCACGTGGGCTCAGTAATTGCAGCTTCCAGACTCCAGAGCACAGACTCAGCAGCTGCGGAGCACGGGCTTAGCCTCTCTGTGGCATGCGGGGTGCTCCTGAATCAGGGATCTAACCTGTGTCTCCTGCATGGCAGGCGGATTCTTCACCACTGAGCCACCATGAAGGCCCACGATAACTCCTTGATTCTGGATCACTTCTAGTAGTTCTGCTTCTCTGGTCAAACCTCATTTGATATTGAGAGGCCCCAGGACGTGGACTAGATGAGACAACTTTTTAAGGAGGCGGACGGCACGTGGTTAAGAGCACAGGTTATGGAGTCAGACACAACTTGAGTTTGTGAACCTACTTCCTAGCAGTTGCTCTACTAGTTCCGCCACCTTAGCTGTGGGACAGGCAGCCTCCCGTATGGCAACCAAAGGTCTCCACCTGCTGGTAAATGCCCGGGTACCTTCCTCTCTGACTGTTTCAGGATACTGGTATGCATCACTGATAGAGAATACTGCACACGTGATGGTCTATCACTTCTGAGTCAAGGTTGTGAAAGACACTGCTCTCTGTTTTCTTTTCCTTGTTTGGTTTCCTGACTTGGAGGAAAACCACTGCCCACCATGTTGTGAAAAGAGACCAGTGCAGTGAAGTTAGTCTCTTTCTAACAACCGTGTGACTGGATTTCAAAGTCCATCCTTCAATTCCAGTTGAGCCTTCAGATGATTTCAGTCCTGAGCAAACTTCATGACAAACTCATAAGAGATTTGGAGCCTAAACCACCTACCTAAGCCACTCCCAGATTCCTGACCCTCAGAAACTGTGTGAGGTAGTAATTATTATTTTAAGCCATTAAATATAAAGGTCTTTGTTATACAACAATAACTAACCAACAAGTAACCAATTCAAATGTCAATTAATTTCCTTGAAAGTAAGATGAGTTTAATTGTAATATTCATGTCTTTGGGTTGTTATCAAGATTAACAGCAAAATAACATACATAGCATTTGGTAGTATTTGACATATGGTAAATGCATAAATGGATGTTGTTCCTACTGCTACTGCTATTAGTGTTATTGTTATTATCTCTTCCAAACTTGGCATCCTAGGATTCCTTCACTTCAGCATATAGTGAAGACTTCAAGAAGGAGATGATAGCTGTTTTGCATCTGAAAACCTGCCCTCTCATAAATTTATAGTGTCTGCCACCTGAAAGTCACTGTGGGTATGGTGGGGGGCAGGCATGGAGAAGAACAGCTGTATATTTGGGTCCTGCTAAGTTTTGTTTTCTAAGTGGAAAAAGTATCCACAGGGCCTTTATCCCAAAGAGTCCTACCTTGGATTCAGATGGCAGCCAACAACATCAGCTCATGCAAGTCCATCAATGGCCCAAGCGCTGGAGGATGTTAGAGTCTGGGAATTAAAATCTGAGCCTGCTTGCCTGGAAGATTAACTCAGTTGGTGATGGAGAGTTATTGGAAAGTTATAAGAAGTGTGGACACTTTCCCAGGACTTGAAGGTGCAAACAAATTGAATGGCATTTAACATATCTAATTGTTAATGAAATGGAGTATTAATTGTAGAGTGTTAATTTCTTCCCTTAAGCAGTAGCTGCTTGCTTTGACTGGATGTGTTTGCAGCCAAATAATAAAACAACAAGGCTTAAAAAGATTTTCTAGGTGGGTTCAGCCCTCTACTTTTCCAAATGAGCAAACAGGATGGGGAGAAGTATAGATCTATAGATATGTATTCTCAATATCACAGCCTGCATATTAGGCAGAAATAAAATGTGTGCATATTTTAATTAATTAACTGGCCACCATGGGATCTTTAGCTGTGCCATGCAAACACTTAGTTCCAGCATGTGGGATCTAGTTGCCTGATCAGACATCCAACACAGGGCCTTTACCTTGGGATGATGGAGCCTTAGCCACTGGACCACCAGGGAAGTCCCTAGAGTATGAACAATTGTTGAGGATGTCCATTTGAATTAGAAGCTTTGCTTAAAATTTTATAGTGAATCAAGTCAAACTGCAAAATATCTAAAGTGATAACATTTCCTACAACAATCATCGCTTTTTAGTTCTGCTGAAGAACTGATGCTTTTTAACTGTGGTGTTGGAGAAGACTCTTGAGAGTCCCTTGGACTGCAAGGAGATCCAACCAGTCTATTCTGAAGGAGATCAGTCCTGGGTGTTCATTGGAAGGACTGATGCTGAGGCTAAAACTCCAATACTTTGGCCACCTCATGCGAAGAGTTGATTCACTGGAAAAGACCCTGATGCTGGGAGGGATTGCAGGCAGGAGGAGAAGGGGACGACAGAGAATGAGATGGCTGGATGGCATCACCGACTCAATGGACATGAGTTTGAGTGAACTCTGGGAGTTGGTGATGGACAGGGAGGTCTGGGGTGCTGTGATTCATGGGTCTCAAAGAGTTGGACATGACTGAGTGACTGAACTGAACTGAATCCTTGAGGACCAGGCCATCTTTCTCCATGTTGATTTAATACAATGGGAGAAGATGAGTTCAGGGATTCCTTAGTCAAAGAGATACCCATCAACAGAGGTTGGAGCCCATCTTTCCCATAGTTAATAACATGTACCCAGAGTGTTATTCTGAGCACTAGGTCTTTAGCAATTTGAGGATTAACTCTTCCTTGCTTTTCTGAGTCCTGCCATCTTTACTTTGCTTTTTTTCCTTGGTGAGAAGTCTTCTTCCTAAGGAGCTTGGAATCCTCATCCTATCAATGTCCCGCATTCATGTTCTTATTCTTTGGGAAATAACCAAAACTCATGTTCTTATTCTTTGTGAAGGGGTAGGAAGTATCACAAGGCAGAAACAACATGAAATAAAGAGGACGACAAAGGATGAAATGGTGGGATGGCATCACCGATTCAATGGACATGAGTTCGAGCAAGCTCCAGGAGTTGGTGATGGACAGGGAAGCCTTGCGTGCTGCAGCCCATGGGGTCACAAAGAGTCGAACATGACTGAATGACTGAACTGAACTGAACTGAACTGACAGAAAGACAATAGAAAAACAGGAGCTGGGGGCTGGATTGTGAGCCAAATTTAAGCCACAGAAAGAATTAGTGAGAAGAAGGCTGGATCCAGTGCAGAGAAATTGAGTCCTAAAAAGTTTGATAAAGCAGGAGCTCTAAAACTAGGTAGCAAACAAGACAGGGTTTGGGCATATGACAATCCACGTAATAACCCAAAACAGAACCTGCCAAGACTGCTTTGTGACTGTTATTTTTAGCAACTTTCCTGAAGGGGAAAGGAGATTCAAATGGACCTTGTTGAGAGAAGTCTAACATAAACAAGGAGTATTATTTGTGTTGCTTGAATTTATTCATCAGAAAAACTTAAAGCAGCCATTACTCTTTCCATTATCTAGTTGAGAAAATTCAAGCTCAAACTACTTTATTCCCTACTGTTCCATAATCAGTAAATATTGGAGCCAGTGTTTGAATGCTAGACCTATACCTGTATGAGTACAAAGCCTGGATTCTATATGCTATTTAAGGATAGAATTGGACTTAAGTTATCAATAGAATTGCAGATAGGAATCAAGCAGCTCTAGTTTGAAATCCATGCACAGTGGTATTGGGAGCAAGTAGAATTAGAATCAAGATGATAATCTTGTAGCAGGTTAGCAAACCTATCTTTAAGTAGAAAATGGCAACATCGTCCTTCTTTGTACCCCTCTAACTCTGTGGTGGCAAGACAGTCCATCACCATTCTTGAGAAATCATATTTGGGATGAAGGTTCAGAGTTCATGCAAGACTTTTATCTTTGGGGAAAGAATAGATTGCATTCATTTGAGTTGAATCCAGTACATTTTTGTTCACAAACTTTCCCATAGATGGTGGGAAAGTGGTGAAGGATGTTTAGAAAGATTTTAAGCAAAGAATAGATTAGGAAAATTTAATGTCATTTTCACTGGGCAAGAGACGAGAAGGACACTTCGGAAATTCTCTGGTGATCCAGTGGTAAGAACACTGTGTCTTCACTGCAGAGGGGCAAAAAAGCAGGATACTTGGATGGTTTCAAAAGTCCTGAGCTTGAATCCTGATTCTGCCATTAATCAATGGTGTCATTTGCAGCCCAGTATCATTTCTGTGTATTTACTAACCTTCTTCTTTAAAAGGTGGAACATATTTGCCCCACTTAATATCACAAAGTAGCAGTGAAGAAAGAAAATGGAGTATGTGTGAAATAATTTTTTAAACTCACTGTGCACATGTGGAGGTTGGCAACTTTCTTTTAATGACAATGTCCAAGGTCACCATTCCCCCAGATCTGGAGAACACCTGCTACTGCTAAGTCACTTCAGTCGTGTCCGACTCTGTTCGACCCCATAGACGGCAGCCCACCAGGCTCCCCCGTCCCGGGGATTCTCCAGGCAAGAACACTGGAGTGGGTTGCTACTTCCTTCTCCCCAGCTGTCTCTAGTTCCCCGCAAATACCAGAGCGAAACACCCAAGGGAAAAAGAAATCCGTGCTTTACATCTAGAGCCAAGAGGACAGCTGCATCGCCGGCGAGAACTGCGGACTGAAGGCCAACGTGTCTGAGTTGTTTCTCGTCTTGTCCACTCATCAGCAAGGGCGCCTAGGCAATCCTCCCTTCACCTCTCTGATCCTCACTTTGTTAAATAGGAAGGATAAGCTAGAATCTAGAGAAATCTCTCAAACATGGATGAAAAATGTTGTCTGCCCTATCAGTAAACAAAGAATGTTGCAGCCATCACACTTTCAGCCCCTGCAGCCGCACAAGCTGTACACTGGGAGGGAATTCTGGAAGGAGAAAAACAGGATGCTGGCCTGGGATAGAGGAGAAAAACAAGATGCTGGCCTGGGAGAGATAAGGGCCATATCAAAGACATGACTTCAGTGAGCCCAGACTCCTGCATCTTCCCACACACAGAAAAGTACTAAATTCATTAACTTGAGATGTCTGCTTTCTTTGTTTCTTTCTTTCCTTTTTAAGGCTGCCGTCTGCAACCAGGCATTGAATCCTTACCCCCTGCAGCGGAAGTGCAGAGTCTTAACCACTGCACTGCCGGGGAAGTCCCATGTTTTCCTTAATTAACAGTCATCTTTAGTCACCTGGAGGTTTTGTTGCAAAAGCTTCTATATGTCCTAGCTTCCCAGGTGGTGCTAGTGGTAAAGAAACCCCCTGCCAATGCAGGCTAGACATAAGAGACACGGGTTTGATCCCTGGGTCCGGAAGATCCCCTGGAGGAGGGCACGGCAACCCACTATGGTATTCTAACCTGGAGAATCCCATGCACAGAGAAGCCTGGAGGGCTGTAGTCCATGGGGTGGCACAGAGTCGGACAGGACAGAAGCAGCTTAATGCATGCATGCACACCCTGGCTTTTCTCTTACTTTTTCAGGCCAGCCCTTCAAAGATATCTGAGAGGATGTCTCTCAGCCATAAGTCCTCCATATATCTGTCTAATAAAACATAATTCTCAATTTTTAGGTTGTGCAATTTTTTCAGTCAGCACAACCATGGCTGCAAATTAGCTTGTCCGAGGGTGTCTTCAAAAGCCTTAGGTCCAGGAGGAACCCCAGATTAATTAAACCAGAAACTCAGAGAATAGGGTAGGTTAAGGCATTGGTATTTTTGAAGCTCCCCAGGCTTCAAGCATAGCCCTGTTTAAGAACCACCTATCATCCTGATGATTTTAAGGTCAGAGGAATTTCAAGGCTAATATTCTAGGATTTTCAGGGAAACTCTGATTAACTCTAGGTAGGTTTATCTCCAGTTCCTTACAAGAGTTAGTTTATGTCACTGAGAATCACACACAACAGGTGTAGTAGTTTCCAGGACCCACCATAACCAAGCACCACAAACCAGGTGGCTTAGACCCCAGAAATATATCGTCTTATAGATCTGGGAGCTAAAGTCTGAGATGAAGGTGTTAGCAGTGCTGACTCTTTCTGAGGGTGTGAGAATCTGTCCCCAGGCCTCTCCTTTTGCTTCTGGTGGTTTCCTGGAAATCGTCTTCCTCCTTTGTCTGGTGGAAGCATCACCCCAAGCTCTGCCTCCCTCCCTCTTCATATGGCATTCTCCCTGGGTATGTTGTTGTCCAGTCGCTCAGTTGTGTCTGACTCTTTGCAACCTCATGGACTGCAGCACACCAAGCTTCCCTGTTCTTCACCATCTCCTGGAGTTTGCTCAAACTCATGTTCATTGAGTTGGTGATGCCTTCCAACCATCTCATCATCTGTTGTCCCCTTCTCCTCTTGCCATCAATCTTTCCTAGCATCAGGGTCTTTTCCAATGAGTTGGCTCTTCACATCAGGTGGCCAAAGTATTGGAGCTTCAGTTTCAGCAGCAGTCTTTCTAATGAATAGTCAGGGTTGATTTCCTTTAGAATTGACTGGTTTGATCTCCTTGCTGTATGTCTGTGTCCAAATTTCCCCTTTTCATAAAGATGCCAGTCATCAGATTAAGAGTTCACCCTACTGCAGTATGACCACATCTTATCATCTACAGAGAGTCTGAAACCTACCCAGGTCCTTGACCTTCCTCAACCAATAGAAATTGACTAGAGGTCAGGCAAGAAATTCAGGCAAGGCTTTGTTGGGGTCCATGCTGCAGTAGACGTGAGCAAGAAAAAACAACAGGTTCATTTACTCTGTGAGGAGGGTGAGCTTGTTTCTTATCTGGGATGTGTCCAAGGCTCAGGCTAGAGGGGTGGCTGAGGTGGACTGCCCACCCCTTAGGTGGTGGTATGTACAGGGGCCATGTTCAGCACCCTGCTTTTGCTCCTGATTTTGCTCCAGCATCTTCAAAACAGACATTTGGGTTTTCCTGGTCTCTTTGTATCTTTTGTCCAGAATTTTTCCAACTGTGCATGCACAAAGTTATTTTTAGTCTCGCAGAGTTTCTCTGTATTTTGTTATTTGAGGAGAGGTGTGTCCAGGTGTAAGCACAGCTGCACTGCAGCAGAGTTCCAGGTCCCAGGCCTGTCTCAGCTCTATTTCTAAATAAGGTCACAATCTGTCCAATACTAGAGGTTAGGACTTCAGTTTGTGAATTTCAGTCTGGGGTGGGGACATAACTGAATCCATTAGACCAGTGCCTTGATTATGGCAGGTGACCTCTTGAAACCTCCACGGCTGGTTCCTAAGGAGGAACAATACAGCACGCACAACACAACACATTCTTACCCTCTCCCAGAGCCCCGACCCCAACCCTTGTCAGCTTGTTGGAATACTCTACGCCCTGCCTGTCCCCGAGCGTCTCCTCCAATGATTCCTCGCCAACTAGGGAGACCCTAGCCCCTTTATTCACCAGTTTAGGAATTTTCCTTTAAGTATCTGAGCCCTCCTGCCAACCACCTCTAGTTATTAAAATGCAGCTCAGGATGTCTCACTCTGGCTGTTACATTATCATTCCTCGTTAGAGACACCTCCAGGGCCTGAGACATTCCTGCACTGACTTTATAATTACAAAGTCAATTTCTAAACAGACATTTGCAAATAAGTCAATTTAAATACCGAGATTTGCAAACAATAATTAAGCAGTAGCTTCTTTTTTTAATATCTATATATATAATTAATGCCTGTGGGCTTTTCATTTTACCTTGCAACTGGGTAGTTTGCAATTGTTTGTTGAGCTAAAGTGTTCTCTGAAAGCAAATCAAAGCACTGGGGAGATTTTGGAAGCAATTGAAGAAAGGGTTTTTCCTCTTCCTTCATCTCTCCTTCACCTGATTGGTTGCACTTTCTGTCAGTTGGGAATATGATAGGGGAGGGGCTGGAGAAGAATCATTTTCTGCAGTAAAAACAGCAACAACAACAACACAGGGTTCTGGTCCAGCAATAGCCTGACTAACATGGCTTCTTCACATACACAGTCAGGGCTCTCTCCACACTCTCTCCGTGCTGGAAATCTCAGCTCCCTCCAATGTTGGCATCACCTACACAGAGAGAGCTCTCCATAGCTTGACAGTGCTTTTTCTGGCTTAAAAGATTTACTATGAATCCCTTAAGATGATGTCCCGACCCTACCATTCATGGTCCTTCCCAATCACAATTTGTTCCTACTCTAGTTTTTGAAAACTTACTAGCTTCTAGGGAAAATACTAAGTGAGAAGGACATACTGAAAAACAAGACAGTCTATTTTAAAGTCTAGAAGGGACAGAAATCCTGAAAAAAATAATTTTATGATGTTACAAAAAGGGAAGAGGAAAATGAGGCTGATCCAGAGACTTAATGCATGTCCTTTTAAAAAGGTGATATTTAAGCTGAAATCTCAATGATGAGTTGACATTAACAAAGTAAAGACTGAGGTCAAAGGCCTATTCCTGGTAGAGAGAAAAGCCTGTTAGAACTCATAAAGATGAGAGAACAAAAAGACTGCTTGAGAAATGAAAACTGGGCCAGTTATTGCTGTTCAGTCACCAAGTCGTGTCCAACTCTTTGTGACCCTGTGGACTGCAGCATGCCATGCCTCTCTGTCCTCCACTGTCTCCCAGAGTTTGCTCAAATTCATGTCCACTGAGTCAGTGTTGCTATCTAATCATCTCATCTTCTGCCGCTCCCTTCTCCTCCTGCCTTCAATCTTTCCCAGCATCAGGGTCTTTTCCAATGAGTCAGCTCTTTGCATCAGGTGGCCAAAGGATTGGAGTTTCAGCTTCACCAACAGTCTTTCCAATGAATAGTCAGGGTTGATTTCCTTTAGGATTGACTGGTTTGATCTCCTTGCAGTTCAAGGGACTCTCAAGAGTCTTCTCCAGCACCACAATTCAAAAGAATCATTATTTAGCACTTAGCCTTCTTTATGGTCTGACTCTCACATCGGTACAATGACTACTAGAAAAACCATAACTTTCACTGTATGTACCTTTAACCAGCAAAGTAAGAGAAGGCTAGGAAATGAGGTGTAAGATAGAGACAGATAATCAGGGACTAGAACCTTAGAGTCCTTGTAGGCCAGGAAGAAATTTGAACTTTGTCCAAAGGATGACAGAGAGCCATGAAAGAATTTCAGGAATTGATATGACTAGTTCAGCTTCTACTGCCCGAGCTGTGCCCTCAGTCATACTAAACAAGTCCTCCAGGATAGGGAGAGAATCCAGAAACTCTTGATTCTGTCTGCCCAAGCTTTCTTCCAATGAAGATATTCTCTGTAATATTTCCAACCTGGCTAAATACATCAACATTCTGAATTCTCATCCAGAAGTCACAGGCTCATTGAAATGTCTTTAATTCCACAAATGTCTTTAATCCCATTGCCCTATAAGAATGGATTGCTCTCTATTCAGTGCTTTCAAAACATTTTGTTCAACTCTCTAATTTAACATACACTGTGCATATTTATATATGTGTATAATAATGCAACTCTGAGGACACATAAATGTGCAGCTCTCTAGTTCAGCTTATCATATGCATATTAGTGGCAAAATCACCCATTATTTTCAAGGTGGTGTAGATATACAATACTCAACAAGGTGTTAGCAAATTACACACTTATACATGGGTTATTAATATCATCATCAAATGTGGTGCTGCAGAAGACTTCTGGTGCTGGAGAACACTCTCGAGAGTCCCTTGAACTGTATGGAGATCAACAGATAAAACCACAAGCATTTTTCAGTGAGAGTTCTCA
>SJYV01023402.1:0-12961 GCA_006410875.1 Neotragus pygmaeus | reverse complement strand
CCATCACCAACTCCCAGAGTTCACTCAGACTCACGTCCATCGAGTCGGTGATGCCATCCAGCCATCTCATCCTCGGTCGTCCCCTTCTCCTCCTGCCCCCAATCCCTCCCAGCATCACAGTCTTTTCCAGTGAATCAACTCTTCGCATGAGGTGGCCAAAGTACTGGAGTTTCAGCTTTAGCATCATTCCTTCCAAAGAAATTCCAGGGCTGATCTCCTTCAGAATGGACTGGTTGGATCTCTCTGCAGTCCAAGGGAGTCTCAAGAGTCTTCTAAAACACCACAGTTCAAAAGCATCAATTCTTCGGCGCTCAGCTTTCTTCACAGTCCAACTCTCACATCCATACATGACCACTGGAAAAATCATAGCCTTGATTAGACGGACCTTTGTTGGCAAAGTAATGTCTCTCCTTTTCAACATGCTATCTAGGTTGGTCATAACTAAATAAAATTTAAAGCTCACTTCTTGAGTCATGGCAGGCAAAGTTCAAATACTCTTCTGTGGAGGAGCTGGAAGGCTTTAAGCAAATACTGAAAATGTATTTGCTCCGCTCATGATGAAGGTTGGAAGCTGGGACGAGCATAGCAAAGGGTTATGAGCATTCACGGACTGCCCAAGGCTGGGAGCAGATAACGAAGGGTCAATACACCTGGCCTTGAGGCGTTCGAAGGCTTCCTTCTGACCACCTGTTTCTGAAAGCAAGGACTGTTGTTATAAGACTCCCTTTAGAGTTTCGTCAAAGCTATGTTATGGCTTGGGCGGTGGGAACTGTATTTTCTGCTTGAATGCTTTCATGTTTATCTGGAATGGCTACGTGCAAGTCAAGCTTATACTCTATTCCCTGAAAATTATAAAACTACATAACTGGATAATAAACTTTGTCCGTCCACTAGACGCTGTCCCTGAGTGTCCTTTTCAGAGTGCGGTTCTCCAAGCCTTACACTCTTCTTTCCACACGCAGCTGGTAAGAGGTATTTTGGGAAACAGATGCTGGACGAGAATCCATCACAGAGAAATTCACAGGTGAGACGGTCAAACGGAGACCCTGAGTACCATAAGGGTCTTTTAGGAAGTCAGCAAACTTTTCTGTAAAGAGTTAGAGTCAATATTGTAGGCTCTGTAGGCCAAAGAATCTTTTATTCAAAGCTCAACACTGCTGTCTAACAAACGTCTTTCTTTAAGTCTTTTGTCTTACAAAAGTTGCCATAGACCGCTCGCCCAGGAGTATCCATGACTGTCTTCCAATAAAACTTTATCGACAGTAAAGGCAGGGGGCCAGACTCATCCCAGAGGCTGTAGTGTGCCAATGCCCACAATAGCAGGATGGCCTTTCAAAGAGCACAGTGCTTTCTCACTTCCTAGGACTGCTCTTCTGCTAACAGGACAAAATGACTGCATCACAGTAAATTAATATTTTATCCCCCACCGTCCACAGTACTTCCCTGGTGGCTCAGATGGTCAAGCGTCTGCCTACAATACGGGAGACCCACGTTCAATCCCTGGGTCGGGAAGATCCCCTGGAGAAGGAAATGGCAACCCACTCCAGTACTCTTGCCTGGAAAAATCCCATGGACGGAGGATCCTGGTAGGCTACACAGTCCACGGGGTCACAAAGTGGAAAAGTGTCCAGTGTGATAATTTGATACGTTATATATTATAGACTTCCCTGGCGGCTCAGAGAGCATCTACCTACAATGCGGGAGACCCGGGTTTGATTCCTGGGTCAGGAAGATCCCCTGGAGAAGGAAATGGCAACCCCACTCCAGTACTCTTGCCTAGAAAACTCCCATGGACAGAGGAGCCTGGTAGGCTACAGTCCATGGGGTTGCAGAGGGTCAGACATGACTGAGCAACTTCACTTTCACTTTCCGCACAGTACTTGCCAAAACACAACATATTCAACAAAAAAGAAAAAAAAAATCAGACCAAGACATTTTTTTTTTCTCTCTCTCTCTCCCACAAAAGCTGTCCTGCCCTCTAAATATGAGTAAAGCCAGCTCTGATGTTTATCATCTCTTTCGCCGGTGCCACACTTCAGAGACTCCACTGAAGAATGGACCGGGCTGGCTTAAATTGGAAGCTACCAGGGGAAGGTCACGTCCCTTAAACACACAAATTCAGACGGAAGAGGGGTTCCCGAGAGGCGAGCAGCGGTGATGCGAGGCTGCCACCGCGGGGCCCTGTTGGACATGCGTCAGCAGCTTGTGAGGCAGAAACCCTTGACGTCTGCCTGCTGCGCCTTGTCACGAGCCTCCTGCAGTCTCTGGTCCTGTGTTCTCCACGTGTGCCTCACTCCAGAGAGAAATAAAAGCTCTCTTCCCTTTCGACTGGCACAAAGACACTGTCTGGAAAGGCTTTAACTCACAGCTCTGGGCGTACAGATTTCACAAGCTTCCCTCAATCTCCCCAGGCCAGCCCCGAAGAGATTAATTTAGCAGAACCCTTGGGGCCGCCCCCCACCCCTCCCCGACCCAGAGAGAGAAACACTTGAGGCTCTGGACCCTCTACCAACAGCAGGGCTTGCAGGTACGTGAGCAGAAAGCTGCTCAGCGCTCAGCAAACGTGAACACACCAAAGAGAAAAAAATTCTGAACCAGGGGGATTTCATTCACGTGTAGGGCCGGGTGTCAGGCATGGGTTTTCCTATAAAACCAGCAGGAAACTGGTTTTGTTGTGTGTGTTTTTAAAATTTTATTTATTTTTGGCTGCCTGTGTCTGTCACTGCACGCAGACGTTTCTCGAGTTGCCAAGGGCCGCTGCTATTCTTCATTGTGGTGTGTGGTCTTCTCCTTGAGGGGCTTACCTTGCTGTGGGTAAGGGTTCGCAAGCTTCAGTATTTGCAGCTCTGGGGCTCAGTAATGTGGCTCCCAGGCTCTAGACCACAGGCTTAGTTACTCCGCAGAGTGTGGGATCTGCCCAAATCAGGATCCAACCAGTCCCTCCTGCGTTGGCAGGTGGATTTTTTTTCTTTTTTAATCACTGAGCCAGCAGGAAAGCCTGTGACACCATCTTCACCATACCTGCTATACCTACTGCCACGTACATCAGTTTTCCCAACTGCTCGTTAACGAAGAAAAAAAAATCTATGTGTGCAGAGAAAAGCCAAGGGCAACAATGACAACATCTGGACTGCTTTCTGGATGCAGAGATTTAGGAAATGTACACTAAAATTGGTCAAAAATTGGGGGTAGTATTTAGTAACCTCTGCTATGAGCTGTGTGCAAAGTTATAACTGCTAAAGCCATAAATAACCTTCCAGATGACATTACCATCTGACTGCGCCTGTTACAGGGTGTCTCTTAACCACATACTGAATCCTCAGAAATGCCTTAAATACAAACATATATACATTATACATATTTATGTGAAAGCTGCTCAGTTGTATCCAACTCGTTGCGACCCCATGGACTATACAGTCCCTGGAATTCTCCGGGCCAGAATACTGGAGTGGGTAGCCTTTCCCTTTTCCAGGGGATCTTCCCAACCCAGGGATTGAACCCAGTTCTCCTGCATTGCAGGTGGATTCTTTACCCACCTGCAATTTTTGGAAAGCCCCAAAATACTGTCTATATATATATATATATATATATATATNGTGGGTAGCCTTTCCCTTTTCCAGGGGATCTTCCCAACCCAGGGATTGAACCCAGTTCTCCTGCATTGCAGGTGGATTCTTTACCCACCTGCAATTTTTGGAAAGCCCCAAAATACTGGCTATATATATATATATATATATGCACACACACACAGATAGATGATAAATACACATGTAAATACTACAGACATGATAGAGACACACACATGTACATACATGATAGATAGCAATAAAATAAATTAGCATTTATTGAACATGGTTGTTGCTATTTCATCGCTCAGTCATGTCTGACTCTCTGTGACCCCGCAAACTGTAGCTCACCAAGCTACTTTATCCATGGGATCCTCCAGGCATGGAAACTGGAGTGGGTTGCCATTTCCTCCTGCAGGGGATCTTCCTGATCCAGGAGTCAAACCCATGTCCCCTCCATTGGCAGGCAGATTCTTTACTATTGAGCCACCACGGAAGCCCCTATTGAACGCTGCAAAGTCTCAGAGTCTCTGTATATAATCTATTTTTCAGTTGTCCAGATAAAGAAATTGAAGCTCACAGAAGTTAAAAGAGAATCGGATCACGCAGCTAGGAAGTAAATGGCTTGTACACCTAAGCCTTGACTTGCTTGGAACTTACGTACAATTATCAATTCTTACAGGATATATTATATTTAGATGAGATAGCTTAGGGCTATGAATTGCTTCTACATAAAAACTGCTACCATGATGAGACTTCCCTGCTGGTCCAGTAGCTAAGACTCCAAGCTCCCAATACAGGGGGCCTGGGTTTGATCCTCGGTCAGGCAGCTAGATCTCCACATGCTGCAACTAAGACCTGGCCCAGACAAATAATTTTTTTTTTTAAAGCTGCCACCATAATACATGGGACTTCACAGGCGGCTCAGTGGTAAAGAATCTGCCTGCAACGCCCGAGATGTACGAACCTGGTTTGATCCCTGGGCTGGGAAAATCCTCTGGAGGAGGGCATGACAACCTACTCCAGTATTCTTGCCTGGATAATCCCAAGGACAGCGGAGCCTGGCGGGCTACAGTCAGTGGAATCAGAGAGTCAGACACGACTGAAGTGACTGAGTATGCATGAACACACCATAATATATAAATGTATGTGTGTGAATATATATGTATACATTTATATGTATGCATATGTATGTGTGAATATATACAGACACATACTCATTTTTGTCAAAGACTTCCTTCATTTCACATAAAGTCGAACTCAGATGCTCTTACAATTCGAGATGAATCAGGAATGGGAAAGATCTTCACCAGATCCAGCATGGAAAGAGCTGTCTTTCAAAAGTTTTATCGATTGATTTAAGAGTAGGTATAGGTCGATCTTGTCTTTACATCTTCAGGAGAGGCTCAGGAGAAGTCCGATGTGCAAACCTGTTGGAGAAAAGGAATACACATGCGGGTGGTTGGGAATCCTGGGTCAGCCGGGACTCGCCCCTCGCTACACCTGATGAGTTTATTTCATACTGATTGGATTTTTGCTATGCTGGGCCTTCAATGCTGCGGCAGAGAGNGGTTTCGTTCCTCTAGGGTAGATTCCTAATAGTAGAGATTTTTGCGTCTTACAGTAAATTTATGTTTAACTTTTTAAGAAACTGCCAAAGTATTTTCTGTAGTGGGGCTGTACCATTTTAGGTTCCCACCAGCAGTATAGTAACCATGGTCGGGTCGCTCAGTCGTGTCTGACTCTCTGCGACCCCATGGACCACAGCACGCCACGCTTCTAGTTTCCCCACAGTCTAACCAGCACTTGGTTCTGTCTGTCTTCTTGATCATAGTTATTTGGGTGGCTGTGAAGAAGCACCTCATTGTGTTTTTAGTTTCCCTTTCTAGAATAACTAATGATGCTCAGCCTCTTTTCATGTGTTATTAGCCATTCATATTTCCTTTTTGGTGACACTCCAGTTAAAATCTTGTATCCATTTTTTATTTGGTTTGCTTACTGTCTTATTGAGTGTTGAGTTCTCTGTATTCTGGATACAAATTCTTTCTCAGATATATCATAGAACACAGAATCTTTTAATCTTCTTCACACCAGTCCCAGAGACTGTGGAAGGTGAAAGGGACAGTTGAATACCAGTAACAACAGTTAATGTGTAATATTTGAGTCTTTGCTATGAGCTGGATACTGGACTGTGTTTTTCACAGCGGTTATTTAAAACACTTTCTCATTTTCTAGAGGTTATAGGGCAACTTCAAATGCTTGCTCTCTGATTAACCGTTTTTACTAGATAAAGAAAAGAAACAGTTGATTTGGGAAATTCTTAGCTTTATAGGAGTTAGAACTGGTCTTTTAGCATTATGGTAAAGAATAAATGGCTGTTGTACAGACACAGAATATCAGTGGGTTAAACAGCTGCATGTTTCTTTCTGGCTTCTGTAACAGTCTGGCACTGGCAGTCCTGCCATGTGCATGAGGACTCCACAGACTCAGACGCCTTCTGTCTTGCTACTTTTAAGGTGTAGATTCTACTTCATGATCCAAACAGCCACTCCGGCTAGCCTGTCCCCTTGCAGGCAGTGGGGAGTAGAAAATGCAAGGGAAGCTCTTCTTATTCCNCCAGAGCACACGCTCAGCGGTTGCAGCTGAGTTGCCTTGAGGCAAGTGGGGATCTTTCTGGTCCGGGGACCGAGCCTGTGTCTCCTGCCCTGGCAGGGGGATTCTTTACTGCCACCAAGGACGTCCTCCTGATGAATTTAAACGAGGTGGTTCTCGGGAGGAGCCGTAAGGTACTGCCTACAGCCCCATCCTCGCCTGCCTCTGTTGCTTCAATGTGACTCTGCGCCTCCAGGCCTGGCCCCCACCCACATTCAGCGCAGGTGACTTTTTCTGCTGTTTCCTCTCTCAATCCATCACCTTTTTAAATTGTCAAGATAAGAATGTTCCTGGCCACTTTCCCAGTCTTTTCAATGAGTCAGCAGTGCGTCTGTATCTGCAGATGGCGGACAAGCACAGTCAGATGGATACAGTACACGCTCTTCTGAATTTGCCTACGTGTAATCACTCTGATCTGCTAGCTTTAGCTGCTACATTAGAAGGTGACCTAATTAGTCCTTTCAATCAGCCTTGCAGCTGGGGAGATGTGTGTGTTGCAAGCATTTACAATCAGCTCTAATGTCAGTTCTGAATGTAACAGAAGCCACTGGTTGGCCAACGAGCAACTCTCCTAAGACTTTCTAAGTTTTATCTTGCTGTTGTTCAGTTGCTGAGTCATGTCCAACTCTTGTCAACCCCATGGACTGCACCACTCCAGGCTCTCTTGTCCTTCACTATTCCTGGAGTTTGCTCAAATTCATGTCCATCAAGTCAGTGATGCCATCCAACCATCCCATCCTCTGTCGTCCCCTTCTCCTCCTGCTTTCAATCTTCCCCAGCACCAGGGTGTTTTCAAATGAGTCAGCTCTTCGCATCAAGTGTCCAAAGTATCGGAGCTTCAGCTTCAGCATCCAATGAATATTCANAGTCAGTGATGCCATCCAACCATCCCATCCTCTGTCGTCCCCTTCTCCTCCTGCTTTCAATCTTCCCCAGCACCAGGGTGTTTTCAAATGAGTCAGCTCTTCGCATCAAGTGTCCAAAGTATCGGAGCTTCAGCTTCAGCATCCAATGAATATTCAAGGTTGATCTCATTTACAATTGACTGGTTTGATCTCCTTGCGGTCCAAAGGACTCTCAGGAGTCTTTTCTAGCACCACAATTCAAAAGCATCAATCAATCAATCAAAACTTTTATTATTGTTGTTATTTTTCCCCAGGTCCCACAGAAACTTACACTTTTCATGAAGGTGCAGAGGTCAACCTTCAGAGTCAAATGTCCGGGTCAGATTAAACTAGAATTTCCAGCAAGCAAACTGTCCAGCATTACCGAGGATCTGAGAAGCTGAGAGAGAAACTAACCACATGGCACTTGCATTGTTGACGAAATGAATCCATTTTCCCTCTCCGTGGTAACCAACTATGTTCAAAAAGCACGTGTATTTTGCGACAAGAACTTTCCCTTCGTTCTTTAGTATGTTTTGGTATTAAAAGCCCTAATATCCGTCAAGGATGCAAAACAGCGGCTTCCCTGGTGGTCCAGTGATTAAGAATCCGCCTTCCAGTGCAGCAGACATGGGTTTGATCCCCGCTCAGGGAAGATTCCACATGCCATGGAGAAACTAAGCCTGCGCCCCACGACTACTGAAGCCCATGGGCCTTAGAGCCTGTGCTCTGCAACGAGAAGCCACCCCAGTGCGAAGCCCCTGCACCTGAACTAGACATCAGTCACCACTCGCCACAGCTAAAGAACGTCACTGTGCAGCGACGAAGATCCACACAGCTAAATAAAAAATATATATATAAATTTGAAAAAAATAAACAGAGACTCAAGTTTGGTCTTGCTGCTGCTGCTGCTACTAAATCTCATCTGATCATGCCAGACCCCAGCTCTCACCTCTGCTCGGCTCTTACGGGTCTTGGTGTCTGCTTGAGTGTTTATCAGCTTGAGCATATTGATCATCTTTGTCCAATCAATCAAGATCAGCTGGCCCCAAACCTATTTCCCTGTTCCTTCTCCACTCTGNCTGATCATGCCAGACCCCAGCTCTCACCTCTGCTCGGCTCTTACGGGTCTTGGTGTCTGCTTGAGTGTTTATCAGCTTGAGCATATTGATCATCTTTGTCCAATCAATCAAGATCAGCTGGCCCCAAACCTGTTTCCCTGTTCCTTCTCCACTCTGTTTCTTCTTCCCAACTTTCTTGCTGGTCACACCACAGCTCTGCCGGTTACTAGGACACTTAGAATGTACGGTTATCTTCGATGGTTCTATTTCTTTTTATTTCTCTTGGTACAAGTTTGCTGCATACCTATTAACATAAAGTGTCGGGCAAGATATTTTTTGGAATATTCTCTTTTTTTTTAATTTATTTTTCTCTTGATTTATTTCTTCCTCTCTTTGTCTCAACAGCCAATTCTTTTCTCCTTAGGCAACATGAAAGACTCCTCATTTCAGAGCAGGAAATTTCCCAGAGTCTAAATTCCCAAGTCATTCATCTGCAAAGCATTCCTGGACTACCTATGTTCTTGTTCTTAAGGGGAAAAGATATTTTTATTTAAATATTAAATTCAAATATTATTAACTATTAAATAATATTTAATATTTCCTACTTCATGACATCTCTTTGACCTCATTTGCTGTTACAGCTGGCATATTCTGGCACTGCAGAACAATCGTGTATATCACTGCCAACATCATATATTTTATATACTGCATTCCCAACTACGTTATAACAAGTGAAGTGAAGTAAAAATCGCTCAGTGTGTGACTCTTTGTGACCCCGTGGACTATAGGAATTCTCTAGGTCAGAATACTGGAGTGGGTAGCCTTTCCCTTCTCCATGGGACCTTCCCAACCCAGAGATTGAACCCAGGTCTCCAGAATTGCAGGCAGATTCTTTACCACCTGGGCCTTAAAGGAAGCCCAATGTTATAAGAACTTCGCAAGTAAGAAGAAGCTACAAGTGTATACTTTTCCTGAACCCAAATGGCTAGCGAGTTCCTTTTAGCCCAGCTTCACCCATTAACTGTCAAACTTGCTTTTCCAATTATGAATTCCCCAACATCTGGGAGTTCAGAGGCTATGAGCGACTTCTACAAACAGCAGGAGTCATTAAATTAAGCATCTCGCTTTGCCTGACTTTAGAAACTGCAAGCTTTTACTGGGTTATGTGGGGAAACGTCCAACTTCACCTCATGGGCCATGATCAGACAGTGAGGAATAAATTACTCTCGGTACTTTGGGCCATCGAGTGCAGCTTCTCCGTTTCAGCCTATTTTGCTGAAAGCACGTGGTTCCACGAGGTTCCTCTCTGACTCGGACTTTGGACAAGAAACTGTGCCGGCCAGGTATCAAGTCAGAGCAGGTGTCATATCATGTGCAAATCAGAGCAGCCAGTTGTTTGTAGGTGACTCTGCAGTTCTGCGGGCTTCCCAGGTGGCACAGTCATAAAGAATCCACCTGCCAGTGCAGGAGACGCAGGTTTGATCCCTGGGTCGGGAAGTTCTCTTGGAGAAGGAAATGCCAACCCACTCCAGGACTGTTACCTGGAAAATCCCATAGACAGTGGAACCTGGCGGGCAAAGAGTCGGACACGACTTAGCAACTGAACGAAAACAGCAACCACCACGAGTGTTGTTCTTCACGGGGCTGTGACATAACCTCCAGGCAGCTCCCCATGGAGAAAGCCACCACAAATGAGACGCAGGCAGGGAGTTTTTGGATGGTCCCGTGAGCACAGCAGGATGGAACGGGACGGCCTCAGGCTCTTTGGTCTGATCGTACCCAGCACTCTCTTTCTCAGCGGTCAACAAGTGCTGACTGTCACAGAGGGGACCCCTGGGAGAGATGAAAGGCAGCCCCTAGGGGATCCCGACCTCCGAAATGTAACCCTTTTGTCCACTTTCAAAGGAGGGCTCTTTGAGGGCGAGTGTCTTTGGTCACCTTCAAACGGAACCTTTAATCTGTCCGGCTCAGCCCATGGAATCCACCCTATTACTGATGGCTTGGCAATCAGGGCCATCAAGAAAGGACCCCTGTTCGTGGGGGGCCCTGCTGAGGAAGCCGGGGTCTTGGCCACCCACCCATCAGCAGGGGGTCCCTGCCAGGGTGGGCCCTGCTGAGGAAGCACGACCCGCTCAGTGGGCGCAGTGGCCCGGGTCAGCTTCAGTCTGTGGCTGCCAGCCATGCAGGGAACTTCTGAGACTCGGCGGGAGCAAGCTGGCATGCCGCAGAACCAGAGTGGGCACCGAGGAGCCAGCAAGACAAACTCAGATGCACACGCCCACCCCGCAGTGGGGAACAGCTGCTCTCTGCACCCTCCCCAGATACCATCAGCCTGCTCTGAAAATGACAGAATGATCACAAACCACAGGGCCTGTGGCTTGGAAATGTAAATAATGCCCTGTGTGTTAGTCGTTCAGTCGTGTTTGACTCTTGGTGACCCCACAGACTGTAGCCCACCAGGCCCCTCTGTCCACGGGATTCTCTGGGCAAGAATACTGGAGTCGGTTGCCATGCCCTTCGCCAGAGAATCTTCCCGACCCAGGGATCAAAGCCAGGTCTCCCACGTTGCAGGCAGACTCTTGACAGGCTGAGCCCACCAGGGAAGCCCTTAGCGGAGGTGTAAATCTGCAGTTCATGTAGCCACAAAGGGAATAATGCTAATTGCATGATACAGATTTACTATTTTCAAATTATGTTAAACTTCATTCAAACTGCCCAGGATTTAAAAAAAAAAAAAGATATTTGTATTCAAATGATCTGCTTCTGTTTGCAGAGAGGGGTAAGAAGGTAAAACCCAAGTTATTCCTTACAACTATAAATGTAAAAAATAATACACGTGGGATAATACACATGCTCAGTCACTTCAGTCGTGTTCGCCTCTTTGCGACCCCATGGACTGTAGCACACCAGGCTCCTCTGTCTATGGGATTCTCCAGCAAGAATTCTGGAGTGGGTTGCCATGACCTCCTCCAAGGGATCTTTCCAATCCAGGGATCAAACCTGTATCTCTTATGTCTCCTACAAGGGCAGGCAGGTTCTTGACCACTAGAGCCCCTTCAGTTCAGTTCAGTTCAGTCGCTCAGTCGTGTCTGACTCTCTGCGACCCCATGAATGGCAGCACGCAAGGCCTCCCTGTCCATCACCAACTCCCGGAGTTCACTCAGACTCGCGTCCATCGAGTCCATGATGCCATCCAGCCATCTCATCCTCTGTCGTCCCCTTCTCCTCCTGCCCCCAATCCCTCCCAGCATCAGAGTCTTTGCCAATGAGTCAACTCTTCGCATGAGGTGGCCAAAGTACTGGAGTTTCAGCTTTAGCATCATTCCCTCCAAAGAAATCCCAGGGTTGACCTCCTTCAGAATGGACTGGTTGGATCTGCTTGCAGTCCAAGGGACTCTCAAGAGTCTTCTCCAACACCACAGTTCAAAAGCATCAATTCTTCAGCACTCAGCCTTCTTCACAGTCCAACTCTCACATCCATACANGAAATCCCAGGGTTGACCTCCTTCAGAATGGACTGGTTGGATCTGCTTGCAGTCCAAGGGACTCTCAAGAGTCTTCTCCAACACCACAGTTCAAAAGCATCAATTCTTCAGCACTCAGCCTTCTTCACAGTCTAACTCTCACATCCATACATGACCACAGGAAAAACCACAGCCTTGACTAGACCGATCTTAGTCAGCAAAGTAATGTCTCTGCTTTTGAATATGCTATCTAGGTTGGTCATAACTTTTCTTCCAAGGAGTAAGCATCTTTTAATTCCATGGCTGCAGTCACCATCTGCAGTGATTTTGGAGCCCCAAAACTAAAGTCTGACACTGTTTCCACTGTTTCCCCATATATTTCCGATGAAGTGATGGGACTGGATGCCATGATCTTCGGGAAGCCCAAATACACAAGCAGAGTGCCTATTCATCCCTGGATTAATTAACTAGTGGGCTTCCCTGATGGCTCAGTGGTAAAGAACCCGCCTGCCAAAAAGGAGATGCAGCTTAGATCCCTGGGTAGGGAAGATCCCCTGGAGGAAGAAATGACAACCCACTCCAGGATTCTCGCCTGGAGAATCCCATGGACAGAGGAGCCTGGCGGGCTACAGTCCATGGGGTCACAGGAGACGTGGACAGGACTTAGCAACTTACTAGTTCCCGTAGTAAGGGAACTAACTCTCATGCATTATTCTCCCAAATTGTGCACAATTAGCCATAATTCCCCAGAGCTCCAAGGAGATTTTATAAATCTTATGGTGTACACATGTCTTATGCATTGCAAGATAAGTTCCAAACAGAAGCAGAGAAACTCTCTTTTCCTAGACAATTCCCACGTGGGAACATCTGAGACATACATAGTTTTGGTTTTTGCCCTTAAAACATGAGATGCTAGGACTTCCCTGGTGGCCCAGAGGTTAAGAATCTACCTCCAGTGCAGGGGAGGCAGGTTTGACCCCTGGTTGGAGAACGAAGATCCCACATGCCTGGGGGCAACGAAGCCCTCCAGCGCCATAAGTAGACAGCCCATATTTTGCACCTATAGAGCCCACACACCACAGCTAGACAGGCTGAGTGCTGGAAAGAAAGATTCTGCATGACACACAGAAGGCCCTGCCTGCCACAGCTAAGACCCGAGGCAGTCAAGTAAATAAATATTTATATATATAAACCTAGACAGCACATTGAAAAGCAGAGACATGACTTTGCCGACAAAGATCCATCTAGTCAAAGCAATGGTTTTTCTAGTCGTCATGCCTGGATGTGAGAGTTGGACCATAGAGAAAGCTGAGCACTGAAGAATTGATGCTTTC
>SJYV01023397.1:0-10126 GCA_006410875.1 Neotragus pygmaeus | reverse complement strand
CTATAAGAAAACTTTTAAAAACTGATTTTATAGTCAAAGAAAAACATCAGTGATAGTCAGTTTCTGAGGTTAATAGTTACTCTCAGATTGCAATGATGGCAGTAAGAACTGTGTCAACATTTCTGGAAAATAATTTGGCATTATTTGTCAAAATTAAGCAGTATACATTATGTACAAGATATCTATCACAATACTGTTTGTAATAGAAGACTAGAGACAACACAGATATCCAAAATAAAAACAGATCAGACATCTACTGCTATAAAACTAACCACTTCAATCTTACTGCATCTAAGCAACGTCATTTCTCACAACTCTATAGGTTGGCTGGGCCATCTCTTTGCTTTTTTCACCTCGGGTTCCTCTGCAGGTGCACTCAGCTCAACTGTCAGCTAGGTTAATACGTCCAAGATAGCTGGCTGGTGCTGACTGGGGTGTCTTGGTTCTCCCACCCTCCTGTAAGCTAGACCAGCTTCCTTACATGGCTATGGGAAAGCATTCTTTGAAGTCTTCTTAAAGACTAAACCCCAGAATACATCATATCCATCATATTCATTGGCCAAAGCAAATCATAAGGCTAGCCAAGATTCAAGAGGTGGGGAAACAGATGGGAGAAGCAGCAAAGCCTTGTATCAAAGAGGAATACATATCAGTATGTGAGAACTTTGTGGTCATTAATCATTCTATCATCCGCAGGCAGAGCTGTGTGTGTGTGTGTGTGTGTGGTGTGCTATATACATCCACACTATATTCAAAAATCTGTAGTTCTATAACAGTAGTATTATATAGTTATATATTTCATCACATATATGTATGTTTGTAAATCTTGGAAATATGCTTATAAATTAACTAATGAAATACTGAGCTATGCAAAGTAATCAGTATGCTGGCCGAGAATGCAGAGCACTGAGGGCATGTCAGGAAGGCCAACCCAGGTGTGGCCCAGAGGTGTGGATAGCATGGTGTTGTTGCAGACAGGGAGTTGCACAGCACTGTGGGCCCAGTGAGGGCCTGTGGATCCACAGGCCAATAGGCTCAGCAGTCAGCGATGCAGGGTGTGGTAGGGAGAGATATAGGGAGATGATGGTCTGCATGACAGAGAGAATGGAAACAAAACAACTGGACAAATGATAACTGTAATGAGGTTAATGTGAAGCCACGGTTCTTACCACCAGAGAAGGCATTATAAACATGGAAAGGGCAATGACTAAAAGAACCCTGGGATACCGGATTGGAATTGGAAGTATACAAACTAACTCCTGGTTTTATAACATATGTACACAGGTATAGAAATAATGATGTACGATGTATACGAGTGTATTATATATATAAATACATGTATATAAACCATACTCACATATTTCCTAGTTCCTATAAGCAATGACACCCCAGTGGCAATGAGCAAACTAAGTCTAAACTTTCGTTTTTAAAAACCATCTTCTACATAAACAAAAATACCAAATTAGGCTCCTTGGAGAAATGGCTGACTCCAGGGCTAGGCCAGGCAAAGTACAATACGAATCAGGAACAAACAGCTTGTGCCAGAAGTGCACAATGAATGAGACAGCGCATGATAAGTTGGCACGGGAGCCAGCTTGAAGGGGCGCCCACTGACTAAACCAGGGACAACTGAGACAGCAAAATAAAGAATAAGTAACAAATCACAGCACACTAAAATCAAAACCCATGAGTCCTTACTGATTTAGTCAACTCATAACAAAGGATAAAGCAAAGTTCTACCTTAAAATACCAACTAATACATGTAAAAGGACAAACAGAAACAGAGAAATATACAACCAGTTAATTCAGGTGGGAGTCATCACTGATACCCACACCAAGGCTAGTGAGTAGAGGTTTGATGAGAGTCAAGATGTGTAATTTTGGAATACCTCTTCACACATACACTGATAAAATACAAAAGGACACCAGTATGATCAAGGTGTTTATCACCAGCTGTGGCGTGATTTGACATCATATGCCTGTGGCGGCAACACACGGAGAACGGCACAGCCCCACTTCTGTGGTATTCCTGCCAGAAATGTCGGCCTTGATTGGAGTCACAAGGAAATAGCACATGGACCTGGATTAGGGGTCATCCTAAAGAACAGAGGGTCTGTACTTCCTACAACTGTCAAAGACATGAAAGAAAGGGGGAAAAGGAAGCTGAACAAGTCTGTAAAAACATGACAACTAAATACAACATGTATTCACGGATATGATCCTAGACCAGAAAAGAAACAGATATTGTTGGGAGAGTCAATGAAATATGAATAGGTTGGTAGGGTTGTATCAATGCCTATTTTCTGATTTGTAGGGTTACATAAAAGATTGCTTTGTTTTTGAGAAATAGACACTATAGTATTTATGGGCGATGGAACACCGTGTCTACAGCTTGCTCTGAAAGTTTCAAAAAAAAAAAAAAAAACTGTGATGATGGGTATATATGTATGCATTTATACACACATACACAAACATGTATGTAACACACATCTAAAGAAATAGAACAGGCAATGGAAGAAATACAGTAAAATATTAACAATGGTGAAATCGAATGAAGGAGATATAGGAGTTCTTTGTACTGTTCTGGCATCTTTTCTGTTAAATCTGAAATTATTTCAAAATATTTTTTTTAATGTGATTATCAATATGTGATACAGAACATCTGGTGTTACAGCAAATGATAAGCAGCTATTGTCTGAAGCTAGGAGACAGAATGAAAACGCTGCCTTAATAGGTATATTTACACACTTTCCTTTCCAATACTCAAAGGGGAAACATGAATAGGAGGGCAATGTTTTTATGCATTTGGCATAAAGGCATCTCAATGTTTCTGTTTTTGAATTTTATTTATTTTGGCTGTGCTGAGTCTCCGTTGCTGTGTGGGTTTTTTAGTTGCAGCAAGTGGGGGCTGTTCTCTTGCTGTGGGATGCAGGCTTCTCACTGCAGCGGCTTCTTTTATTATGGAGCACGGGCTTAGTTGCCTGTGGCATGTGGGATCTTCCTGGACCAGGGATTGAACCCATGTCCCCTGAATTAGCAGGCCGACTCTTAACCACTGCACCACCAGGGAAGTCTCATTTCAAGTTTTTTAAGTGAACTTTCTTATCTCTTCATGGATTTTAAAGAGGTGTTTTGAAGTTGCTTAAAAAAAGAATTCTGACTTGATTCATCTGTGTGGTCCCAGTGCCTAACACATTAATGATTTTGTCAGTTATGTCTTGAATACAAATTCTACCCCCAGTATTATTCCGATCAGAAAACACAGTGATCTAAGTACCAAGAATTCTACCACACTGAATTCTATGTCAAGCTAAAATATATACATATATATTAGACTGATGATCGAAAAATACCAAGGATTATCTTTCTTAGGAACTTGGAAGATTATATGCTCTATATTCCTAAAAACAAGAATGTATAATCAGAAGCAAAAGGCCTTAATCTAAAGAATGGCTAACTGTTGACAGTTTTGGGGTTAAAAAAAAAAAGGAAAAAAANAAAATACCAAGGATTATCTTTCTTAGGAACTTGGAAGATTATATGCTCTATATTCCTAAAAACAAGAATGTATAATCAGAAGCAAAAGGCCTTAATCTAAAGAATGGCTAACTGTTGACAGTTTTGGGGTTAAAAAAAAAAGGAAAAAAACCCCACAAAACCCCAAAAAACAGAATACAAATGAAACTTAGTCTAAAGACCTGACAGTGATTGATTATCTTTTAAAAAGTCTAAAAGGGTCTAAAAAATAATTAGATTGAACTATATTAAAGTGGGCTGCCGTCTGTGGGGTCACACAGAGTCGGACACGACTGAAGCGACTTAGCAGCAGCAGCAGCAGCAGCAGATCAAAATGCTGATAAAGCATATATCCTCCCAACAGACGAGTTAAGATCATGTCTAAATCAGAAGGAATACATTTTCATTGCAGAAACCAAAACTCTTCAAGGCATCAAAGAAGTGTTAAACTCAAAATGTTTAAAAGCTGAATAGATTTTATATTGCTTGATACTCTCTCCTTCACGGAGAATACAAATATTTTTAGTACATTTTCTAGGCTCTTGGTCCCACTGATTAACTAGAAGGAAAAGAGTTACATATGCCTGAAAATCTATGTTACAGTTAACCGTAACGAACTTCAGAACTGCCTTTTCAAAGGTTTAAACAACTGAAAACTACGTTTTGATACTATACAATTCATCTGTTCCAGTAAATAAAAGATACTAATACCTTATGAAATTAGAATCTTTCATTCAAAGTATTATTAACCTGACCTGACCAAGGGGTGAAAGACTTATACACTGAGAACTATAAAACACTAATAAAGGAGACTGAAGATGAGTCAAAGAAATAGAAAAATATCCCATGCTCTTGGATTGGAAGAATTAATATTGTTAAAGTGGCCATACCACCCAAAGTAATCTACAGGTTTAATGTGATCCTTATTATCTATGACATTTTCCACAGAACTAAAATGTGTAAATCCTAAAATTCATACAGAACCATGAAAGGCCCAGAATCGCCAAAGCAATCCTGAAGAAAAAGAAGAAAGCATGAGGTATAACCCTCTTAAGCTTCCAACAATACTACAAAGCTACAGTAATCAAAACAGCATGGTATTGGCACAAAAAGAGACATACGGATCAATGGAACAGAACAGAGAGCCCAGAAATAAACCCACACATCTACAGTCATTAATCTCCAACAAAAGAGGCAAGAATATACAGAGAGAAAAAGACAACTCTTTAGCAAGTGATGTTAGGAAAGCTGGACAGCCACATGTAAAGAGAACACATCCTTTCATCATACACAAAACTAAATTTAAAATGGCTTAAAGACTTAAACATTAGACATGACACCATAAAATTTCTAGAAGAGAACATAGGCAAAATATTCTGACATTAATCATATCAATGTCTCCTTCGGTCAACCTCCAAAGGCAATAGAAATTAAAAACAAAAATAAACAAATGGAACCTAAAATCAAACTTGCAAGTTTTTGCAAAGTAAAGGAAACCATAAAAAAAAGAAAATAATGAAAAGACAACTACAGAATAGGAGAAAATATCTGCAAGATGATACAACTGACAATTAATTTTCAAAAAATACAAACAGCTCTTACAAGTCAAAAACAAAACAAACAGCCCAATCCAAAACTGGGCAGAAGATCTAAATAGACATTTCTCCAAAGAAGAAATACAGATGGTCAATAGGCACACAAAAAGATGCTCAACACCTCTAATTATTAGAGAAATATAAATCAAAACTACAATGAGTTACCACCTTACACCAGTAAGAACGGCCATCACTAAAAAGTCTACAAATAACAAATGCTATAGAAGGTGTGGAAAAAGGGAACCCTCCTACACGACTGGTGGGAATGTAAGTTGTTGCAGCCACTGTGGAAAATGTATGGAGGTTCCTCAGAAAACTAAAAACAGAATTACCATATGGATCCAGCAATCCCACTCTTGGGCATATATCTGGACAAATCTATAATTCAAAAAGATATATGCACCCACCACCCTCATGTTCAAAGCAGCACAATTTACAACAGCCAAGACACGGAAGCAGCCTAAGTGTCCACTGATTGATGAATAAAGATGTGGTACATATATACAATGGAATGCTACTCAGCTCTATTAAAAAAAAGATTAAAAAACTGCCATTTGCAGCAATACAGATGCAACTAGAGATTATCACACTAAGTGAAGTATATAAGAAAGAGAAAGACAAATACCACATGATATCACTCGTCTGTGGAATCCAAACTATGACACAAATGAACCTGTCTATGAAACAGAAACACAGACAAAGAGAAGAGGCTGGTGCTTGCCACGAGGAAGGGACTGGCAGAGGAATGTGGCCGGAGGCCGGGGTTAGCAGATACAAGCTTTTATCTACACAATAGGTAAACAGCATGATCCTACTGTACATCACAGAGAACTATATTCACTATTCTATGATAAACCATAATGGAAAAGAGTATTTTTAAAAGAATGTATATATATCTATAACTGAATCACATGGTCATACAGCAGTAATTAACACACTGTAAATCAACTTTACTTCAACTTTAAAAATTGTTTTACCTACAGGAAAAAAATTAAATGGTTATAACTATATAACAAGTTAAACATAACTATATAACAAGGACTTCCCTTGTGGCTCAGCTGGTAAAGAATCTGCCTGCAATGCAGGAGACATGGGCTCGATCCCTGGGTTGGGAAGATCCCCTGGAGAAGGGAAAAGCTACCCATTCCAGTATTCTGGCCTGGAGNCTTCCCTTGTGGCTCAGCTGGTAAAGAATCTGCCTGCAATGCAGGAGACATGGGCTCGATCCCTGGGTTGGGAAGATCCCCTGGAGAAGGGAAAAGCTACCCATTCCAGTATTCTGGCCTGGAGAACTTCATGGGCTATAGTCCATGGGGTCACAAAGAGTTGGACATTATTGAGCGACTTTCACTTTCAACTATATTACAAGTCTTTTCTCTTAATGGGAAACCTTAATGTCAAATCTTTTCTAGCGTATAACAAATAAAACAATATTCAGCATTACTATAAACCAGAATCTGCGTGGTTTTTAAATGGAGATAAAATATTTCTTAGGAAAGTAGTAAGAATCAAATGAAATAATGTAATAACTAAATACATGGTGGTCAGTGTGAATTAAACACTCAATAAATGGCCTTTACTGTGTTAATTCTCATAGAAAGGAAGTCAAACAATCCTGAAATATGGTCAAGTGACTTAAAAAAGTATTAGAGATGTCTGTAAAGGCATATGGATAAAGTCACAGTTAAATATACAGAATAGCAAATTCAATAAGAAAAGGAATCTTAATTTATTCATCCTTGGAGTCCCAGAATCTAACACAGAGCCTGGTACACAGAGTAGGCATTTACTAAAGGTTACTGAAATGAAGTGAATATGAAAGTTATCTAAAAAAAAAAAAAAAAGAGGTAATCTGAAAAATAAAGAATCCCCAAATTACCAATACTATTGTCTGAGTAAATTTGAGAAAGAAAACAAAATACCTAAGCATTTTAAGACCATGCACAGAAACTCCTCTCACACTGGTCTTTTTAATAATGACGGAGTCACTCTCAAATATGTTTTGGCAAATGTGTTATACATAAAGTTCAATATTAGAAATATTTTAAAATTTCATCTAATTAACTATGCATCCCCAAATGGGGAAAAGTACCCAAAACACTGAGGAATCTTTCCTAACTTCCATTGAAGGAGAATCAGATAAACTTAAATCATGGTTTTTCCATCTATCTATATATGAAAATTAGTTTAAGCTTTTACGTACAAGTAAGTTGTAAATACACATATTTCACTTTCACAAGTTCAAATGCACACCCCAGAGAAGGAAACAAACAAAGAAGAAAAAACCCAACTCTCTCAAAAGTGGGTAGTGCTTCTACAGGAGTATGAAAGAGTAGCAAACAAAATTTCTCTCCCATGTCTCAGCAGCCACCTGTTACAGCCCACACTTATGGCACAGGCAGCATGGTTCGGGAACACTTTCACATTGAAAACTCAAAATTCCCAGTGCAATGGACAAGGGAAAAAGCATAATGTGGAAATACAGCCCTGTCTTCTCCACTCTAAGTCCAGAGGTAATAGAGGTCAATAGACTTTTTTTTAAAAGATTTTCTTCAAGTTATTTCCCATTTTACTAAACGTAAAAACCACACCCTTAATAATACATTCGATTCTGTGCGGTGCTTGGCTTCTGAAACATGCCAGGAAAGTACATTTCCAGAGAGACAGCTGGAGCTACATCTCTTAAGCCTACTTCAAACTAAAATCTGTGAACAGTGTGCAGTTACAAATCAAATAATAGCCTCAAATCAACTGCTGGGAGGTTCTGAGAACAAACAAACAAACAAAAAAATCACTGTTAAATACATTTACCTTTCTGAACAAAATGACAATGTTTTCAGAAAAAAAAGAAAACACACACACACATACACCAAAGCTACCAATCTACATTAGAGAATAATTTAAAGAATAGTAACAGAGAGCCTGCAATACACAGAGGAAAATCATTCTTCAATTATCTTTTGCTTTCTACAATGCCTTCAAAAGTATACACTACTTGAAGTCGCCTAAGAACTATTGTCCAGACACTGACAGTGTTACAGTTATTCTTAACGCTAATTTCTGGAAAGTTCTGCAGTGGCAATTTAAAAAAAGCAAACCAAATTTTAACGAGGAAAAAAATGCTTAGTTCAAAATCTGTAAATACACGCTGACGGTATTTACAGTTAATTCTTTTTTCTTTAAACTAAGAAACAGGAAGGTGACAGGCACAATGGTGTGTAACATCCGTAGGTGGTTGAGCCAAACCAAATTCAAAAAGATCTCTGTGGAATTAAGGATTTCAAATAACATCTTGACAAATATGACATGATCAAAAATCACTTTAGCTACTTTTTTCCTTTACTAAGAAAGCAAAACCTTCCAGTACAAAGGTTTTCACATCACACACACTTTAAGAATTAAATGTAAATCCAAAACATTAAAATTATCAAAAGCTAACCAAAACACATTTGAAAATATAAGACTTCCGTTTTTCATACTGATTTCTCAGACCTACTAGTAAGTCTCCCCTGGAACGGGTCTTCATTTCAGTACAAGATTGTCAATATGCCACTTCGTATGAATACAGCTTGTGAGACTAATTCTCCAAACCTCCTCCGGAGATGCTTAATTACAGCTCTAATTCCAATTTCCTGCGATTCAAACTGTCACATACAGAAAATAGCTTATATACACAGGAGAGGAGAGGAATGGAGGTCCAGGGGAGCGGCCCGTTTTTATGTGGTGGCAGAAGCTGCAAAAATAAAGGTTCACTGGGGCTATTATCCCCACCCATCACAGCCCTCCAGAACGCTTTCATCCATCCGCCCGCTCCAGACTCGGGCTCTGCAGGACGGACGAACCCGTGGCTTTCCACGTCTCAGAGGATGGGCGGGGGAGGCTGTGAGGTCCGGGGAACACACAGAAAAAGAGGGAGGGCACGGATCCTTTGAGGACGGAGGGACAAGGAGATGAATCCAGATGAGGAGGCTGGGACGCGCCACGGAGACACCGAGCCTTGCAAATTCGCTGACAGAAAAGCTCACACGAGGCAGAGGATGCTGCCTGTTCAGAGACGGGAACAGACAATCCTCCAGGAGGGAAGGGAGACGGCATCTCTAAGAGTCCCGGGAGGGCGTGAACTAGGTAGCGCTGAACTCGGAGCTCAAAACGGGTAGAAACCGCCTCAAAAAGACCCGCACAGCGAGGATGAGACTTACGGTTGCTTCCCGGGCTGAGGGTAGGGGTCGGGTGGACCCTGCAGCTCCGCCACCGCCGCGCCGGTGACCTCAGGTGCTCTCTGCGCCCCACCCACCCGGGGGGACGCCCCTGCTCCGCGTGCGCCCCCTCCTCGCCGGCTCGGACGCGCCCGCCTGGCAGAGACTGCTGGGGCCGAGAGTGCGCACTGGAGGCCGCGGGGACGCAGCGCGAGCTGCAGGCGCCCGCGGCGAGGCTCAGACTGGGCGGGCGCCCCCCATCCCTCTCTGGCCGCCGCGCCGCCTCACTCGGGGGAGGGCGAGAGGGGGCGGTGGCTCTCGCCTCCGCCTCGCGGTCGAGTCCGGCTCAGGCTCCAGCCTGTAGCGCGCGCGCAGCACGGGCCGCCCTCCTCCCCTCCCCCGCCTCCGGCTCAGCTGCTGGCGCGCCCGCAGCCGCCACCACCGCGTCCCCGCGCCGCTCGCCACCAGCCCCAGACAGCCGGCGGCCCCAGCGAGAAGCGGCAGGAACGGCAGCACCTCAGCCGCCGCCCCGGAAGCTCTTCGCCGCCAACCGCGAGGCTTCAAGGGGTGTGAACCCGGAAGCGATTTCCTCCCCCCGGTAGCCGCGGGACGGAAAGCTAAGGCCTTTGAAGACCTGGAATCCCCTGATTTGGAGAGCAGGTGAAGAGTGTATGGCGCAGAGCTCAGAGGCGAGCAGAGGCCAGTAAAGAGCTGGTGGACGAGAGGCTCTCCGGTCCCAGAGGCCGGACCTCTCGAGTTGCCGGAGTGGGTCGCGGCCGTACTCGCCGGGCGGCTTCAGCTGGCGACCGAGGGTTTTCC
>SJYV01023393.1:0-15363 GCA_006410875.1 Neotragus pygmaeus | reverse complement strand
TGATGGCCTTTATCTCTGTGAGGATGTACCCTCCTGTTTTACTCCAAAGATTTCAGCCTTCTCCAGGCCAAGGCTCTGCTGTTTTTCTCAGAACGCCTCTTGGTCCCAACTTAGGAGAGTCACGCTGAAACCCGCCCCGCAGTCCACCCTGCCCCGACTCCCACCACCAAGGAGGCTTCCGGAGAGAAGAGAGCCCCAGCCCTGTGCATGGAGCCCCTACCTTTGTCTGAACCGAGGCTGGGAAGGAAGTTCTTGTATCTTTGGAAGACACTCAGGATGCCCCACTCCGCGCCCACCGCTATTTGCTTATTTTTTTAATTAGCAAAATGAGCCGTCTTCATTGTCACAGCGCAGAAGGTGTAAAGAAAATAGTAAAGTCATCTCCCTCCCTCCCCCTCACAGTTCAGCTCCCCAGATACCTAGCATCCAGAACTGACCACGAAGACTTCCAGGCTTTTCTGTCAATGGAAGCACATCTCAATACTTTTGATAAAAGCCAGGCAGTGCTATACGTTCTGTTCAGCGCTTTATTTTCCTTTACACGTGACGATCTCCTTTCCAGGTCTGTGGGCTTCCTCGGTGGCTCAGATGGTAAAGAATCCGCCTGCCAAGCAGGAGACTCAAGTTCGATCCCTGGGTTGGGAAGATCCCCTGGCGAAGAGAAATGGCAACTGACTAGTAGTCTTGCCTGGAGAATCCCAGGGACAGAGGAGCCTGGCAGGCTACAGTCCATGGAGTCACAAATGGTCAGACATGCCTGAGCGACTGTCTCTTCCAGGTTTGTATGTGTGGCGACCCCGCTCTGTCTCGTGGCTGCAGAGTGTTCTCTTATGCACATGCTCCTGGGAGGGGAGGTCCACTCCCCGAAGGATGGACACAGAGGCTGGCCTTCCCCAGCAGGCAGTATTGCTGGCATCGGAGGGGTGCTGTCCTGAGGGTGCACAGGGAGGACCAGGGAGGTTGGGGGAGGCAGGATCCCCCTCCCCTTCCATAGGGACTGGCTGGTGGGGCCGTGCTAGGACCAGGGCTGAGTGGGGAAAAAGGCCTCGAGGAAAACAAGGTCCAGGGCCCCAGTCCTTGTGGAGGCAGGGGAAGGAAGCCCCTCACCCCTGGGTGACTGCCTGGGGGCCCTGGGATGTGGGAGCCTCGGTGTCGGACGCAGTCTGGGTGGTCTGGGTCAAGTTCCTCCCTGCATCCTCCCTGAGGAGGTGGAGTGCTCCGTGTCCTTCCGGTGGAGGGGGCTCTCTCCTCCTGTTGGCATCCAGTCCCGGCCTCCCTCTCCCCTCCAAAATGCCTCCATGTCCCAGAGGGTGACCTCATGGCCCCAGATGGTGCCTAAGTCAGCCAAGAGGGGCTCCGTCTGCAGGGAGGTGGTGTCTTGGTTCTTGATTTTGTTGTTTGTGCATCGGAGGGAATGTTCAGTGTGGCTTCTGGAGACAGGCTGACCTGTGTTCCATGATACTTCCATCTGTTCCAAGTTCCAAATCCTTGAGCCCCAATCATGAAAATGGGGGTATTGACAGCACCTACTTCACAGGGTGATTGTGGGGACTAGCTGAGGGGGTCCATGCAAAGGGTGTTAGGTATTATGTATGGTGTGTATGTGTGTATATGTGTGTGGTGTGTGTGTTTGTGGTATGTGTGTGTGAGGCATGGTGTTTGTGGTATGTGTGTTCAGTATGGAGTGTGTGGACTGTGTGTTATATACTGTGTGTGTGAAGGGGTGTGCATGCAGCATGTGTGGTGTGTGCTGCATGTATGGATATGGCGTGTGGTGTGTGTACATGTGTGTCTCGTGTATGTCGGAGCCTCACAGCATCTTTTGTGTCCTCTGCCCCCACCAGGCACTCTCTCCATTATCTCAGGAGCCTGCACTCTGTCCCTATCCCCAAGAATCACTGCTACACCTACATCTCCCTTGTGGCTGATGGACAAGCCGATTGACTGGGGGGCCGGGGCAGGCCCGAGGACAACCCCGGGGAGCAGAAGACACCCCATTCCCTAACCACTTCCCCTCCCAGCGCCCCTCCAACAACCTCTTGGAAGGCAGATCCACGTGGGCCTCACGTTCAGTGGGGTTTGGGTTAGCAAGGCCTTGGGAAGTTGCTTTCACCTCTCTGGGCCTCAGTTTCCTCATGTGGGAAAAAAAGGATAATAACAATGAAGTCCTAAGACTGTTTAAGCCCCTCCTTTGCTCCCACCAAATAAGCAAGCAAACAAGCAAGCAAAACAACAACAACAAAGCGGATGGATCAGAAAATGCTCAACCGCCCCAGAGGCACTGAGAGCAGAAGGACCTTGTGCCCAAGCGGGCCATCAACACAGACCCACATACCACACGGGTTCCTGGCATGAAGTGAGATTCTTCACTTCACTTTTCACAAGTGGGGGGGCCCCCATGCTCCCCCGTTGTGTTTATTGACATAAACCATTTGCCCCTATCCCCCCAGCCCTGCATGGCTCTGGTGGAAATTCCTAGATTTGCAGAGCAGGTTGAGCCAGGTGGAGAGGAGCTGAAAGGTGAGGTGTAGGCTCCCCAAGGAAAGGGCTCTTTGACACCCTGGCAGGGGGCACAGCTGGCTCACAGCACCCTATGCCAACAGAACGCTGCCAGGGCTAACACTCGTGTTCATGCCTCATTGTGAACCAGCCCCTCTCACCAAGGAATTTCTCACCATGGCTGCCAAGAAGGGACGTGATGGGAGTAAGACCCCATATGCGTGTGGACCCTTGAGGGTTCTTCAAGGCCTGTTCATAGATCGTGTTTATCATACTAGATAGTGATGGGGTCTCTTCCCCCTCAAGTCTTCAGTTTTCTTATCTATAAAATAGGGCTAAGATGCTGAAGCTGAAGTTCCAATACTTTGTCCACCTGATGTGAAGAGCTGACTCGGAAAAGACCCTGATGCTGGGAAAGATTGAAGGCAGGAGGAGAAGGGGGTAACAGAGGAGGACATGGTTGNGGGCTAAGATGCTGAAGCTGAAGTTCCAATACTTTGTCCACCTGATGTGAAGAGCTGACTCGGAAAAGACCCTGATGCTGGGAAAGATTGAAGGCAGGAGGAGAAGGGGGTAACAGAGGAGGACATGGTTGGATGGTATCACCGATTCAATGGATATGAGTTAGAGCAAGCTCAGGGAGATGGTGAAGGACAGGGAAGCCTGGTAAGCTGAGTCCATGACTCAGACACAACTCAGTGACTGCATCACAACAAATGATGCATCAGTGAGCTCAGGTTGCGAGGTGGCTGGCCTGGCCCCACATCTGGTAAATCTTAACCAGGGGTAAGTCTTGCGGCAGGTGGTGCCATTGTTTCCAGTGATTCTGGGCCCTGAGAAGGTGACACCTTCCCGCTCCGGTCAGCCACCTATGGTGCCTGCCTATGGGCAGGGCAACTTTCACACACTTGCACACTCACTGACAGCAGACTTGGTCATGTGAATTGGTCTGAAGCCACACACAGCACACGCCATATGCATACATGCAGCACACACCACACATACAACATGTAACACACAACCCACCCCAGGCATGTGTGGGACTTCCCTGGTGGCCCAGTGGCTAAGACTCTGCATTCCCAACGCAGGGGGCCCGGGTTTGATCCCTGGTCAGGGAAATAGATCCCACATGCCGCAACTAAAGCTCCTCCATGCCACAACTAAATAAATGGCTCCAGGGCAGCCAAGTAAAGTAAATAAATAAATATCTTTTTAAAAGATGGCACGTGAAGCCGAGGGGCAAGCAAACTGTGAAGTCGCTCAGTCGTGTCCGACTCTTTGTGACCCCATGGACTGTAGCCTACCAGGCTCCTTTGTCCATGGGATTTTCCAAGCAATAGCACTGGAGTAGATTGCCATTTCCTTCTCCAGGGGATCTTCCCGACTCAGGGATCGAACCCAGGTCTCCCACAAACTGTGGCCAACATTACACCTGAATGAAAACAAACCTTTCCCATGGTAATCTACTGATATTTAAGGGCTATTTGTTATGTAGTACAACCTAGCAAAATCTGACAAATACAGAAACTGATCCCTAGAAGTACGGGCGACCACGAAAGGTTGTAGCCCTCGCCCTGGAGTAGGTAACAAGTGACAAGGAGTCAGTTATTGGCGGTGGGAAAGATGGCTACCCATGTTATACAGTGGGGCTTCACGTGGCGCTAGTGATAAAGAACTCACCCGCCAATGCAGGAGACCTAAGAGCGTGGATTCGACCCCTGTGTTGGGAAAATCCCCTGGAGGAGGGCACAGCAACACACTCCAGTATCCTTGCCTGGAGAATCCCATGGACAGAGGAGCCTGACGGACTATGGTCCGTAGGGTCACAAAGAGTAGGACACCGCTGAAGTGACTTAGCACATGTTATTCAGTGGGAAACATGTAGGAGGCTTCCTGCCTATAATAGCTTTACAAAGCTGATACTATACAGCACGTGTGGTTTTAGGTGAAGACTTTGAGAAAGAGAAATGTCTAGAATATCCTGATTGCTTTTCACTACATGTCATGGGTTGAATCAAGACCCCCAATTCACACGTTGAAGCCCTAATGCCCAGGACCTCAAAATATGACTATATTTGCACGCGTGTTAATCATTCAGTCATGTCCAACTCTTGAGACCCCATGGACTGTAGCCACCAGGCTCCTCTGTCCATGGGATTCTCCAGGCAAGAATACTGGAGTGGGTAGCCATTCCCTTCTCCAGGGGATCTTCCCGACCCATACAGGGTCCTTAAAGAGGTGATTAAGAGAAAGTGAAGTCATCAGGGTAGGTCTTAATCTAACATGACTGGTATCCTTCTAAAAAGAAGAAACTTGCCCACAAACACCTACAGAGGAAAGATGACATGAAGACAGGGAGAATATGGCCCTCTACACGACAAGGAGAGAGGTCTGGAACAGACCCTTCCTTTCTGGCCTTCAGAAGGAACCAGCCCACTGACACCTTGACTGTGCGAGCTAGCCTCCAGAACTGTGAGAAAGTAAGCTTCTGCTGTACTTTGTTACAGTTGTTCTAGCAAACTCATACAGTGCCTTCCACACGCACTGTAGAAAAGAGACGCCCTCCAAAAGGAATTAGCCTGCTTGCAAGCAGGAAAGAAAGGGAAAATCCAGAAATGATGGATGTACACAGGGTTGAAAAAATGCAACTATTTCTCATCTCTACTGAATGAATGAGAAAGGAAGCGAGAGTTCCAGGAGCCTAGTGCCCAGAGGCCTGGAGCCCATGGGAGGAAGCAGAGATGCCACCATGAGAAGGGAGTCCCCGTGGGATGCTGAGCTTGGGCATAAACACCTCCTCCCCAGTGGAAAAAGGCACATCCCCAACCCCGCAAACAGCAGAAATTTACTTTCTCCCAGTTGGAAGTCCAGGCTGGAAGTCCAAGATCAAGGTGTCAGCAGGCTTGGCTTCTTCTGAGGCCTCTCCCCTTGGCTCGTAGACGGCCATCTTCTAATTGTGCCCTCACGTGGTCTCATCTCTGTGTGCACGCTCGAGTCTGGTGTCTTTGTGTGCGACTCTCTTCTTATAAGGACACTAGTGGGTTAGGACCCACCTCAATGACCTCGTTGTAACTTAGTTACCTCTTAGGATGTCTCAGGCAGTCCAGTGGTTAGGGCTCTGTGCTTTCACTGCCCAGGACTCAGGTTCAATCCCTGGTCGAGAAGATGCAGCAAGTTGTGCAACTCGGCCAAAAATAAACAAACAAACAAATAAACAGATCAACAAAAGTTAATTACCTCTTCTAAGACATCTCTAAACACAGTCACATTCTGAGATACTGATAGGTAGGACTTGGAAAAGACCCTGATGCTGGGAAAGACTGAAGGCAGAAGGAGAAAAGGGAGACAGAAGATGAAATGGTTGCATGGCATCACCAATTTGATGGACATGAACTCGGGCAAATGCCGGGAGATGGTGAAGGACAGAGAGGCCTGGCGTGATGCAGTCCATGGGGTCACAAAGAGTCGGACAGGACTTGTAAGTTGAACAATGACAACAGTGGTACTTCAACGTACAAATTTTGGGGAGACACAACTCAGCTGACAACTGTGTGCAAGACGAGAAAACATTACCTGTATCAAGAGAAGCATGAGGGTGTGGGTGGGGGTGTTTACTCAGTTGCATTTAGCTGGCAGCTGGGCTGGAAGGTTGGAGAAGTCTTACTTCGTAGGTCAGGCACCTCAGTGCTCCTCCACTGGCCTCTCTCTCGTCCTCCCCCTCTCTGGGGCTTCCTCACACTATGGCGGCTTTTCACAGGGCAGCCAGCTTCCAAGCAGGAGCACTCCAGGAAGGGTGAGTGTAGAGGCCTCGGATCTCAGACGTCCCATAGCATCATGCTGACTGCATTCTGCTTTTCAAAGCCAGTCCTGGGGCCATCCCAGATTCAGGGAGAAAGGGGAAAAATAAAAAATAAAAAACAACTAGGTCTTGATGGGCTTCCCCACGTGGCTCAGTGGTAAAGAATCTGCCTGCTAACGCAGGAGATGTGGGTTCGGTCCCTGGGTCAGGAAAATTCCACATGCTGCAGAGCAACCAAGCCCGTGAGCCATAATTACTGAAGCCTCTGTGCTCTATGGGCTGAGCTGCAACCACTGAGCCCAAGTGCCGAAACTACCGAAGACTGCATGCTCGGAGTCTGCGCTCCGCAGCAGGAGAAGCCACCACAGTGAGAAGCCCAGCAGAAGCCCAGGAGAAGCCCAGCAAGGAAAAGCAGCCCTGGCTTGCTGCCGCCAGAGGAAGTCTGTGCAAAGCAACCAAGACCCAGCACAGCCAAAAATTAAACAAATAAATAAATTTTAATTTTAAAAATTAAAAACAATTTTTTTTAATCAAGAGAGTATTCAGTGCCCAGCCACCATTCTCAGCGCCTCCCATAAGTTAACTTTATTTACTCCTCCCAGAGACCTGATGAGGTTATGGGTCATCCTTATTCCCATTTTACTGATGAGGAAACTGAGGCACAGAATAGGTTAAGTCTGTGCTTCTCAACCTATCCACGGTGAAGGAACTTAGGGGAAAAAATTTCCAAGCTCTGGGGAATGATGTTTTTGTGACCTACACCGTCACGATTGGATGCAGGCGGTGCCAAACTGCTCTGAACATTTCTAAATTATTATCGGCTTCTATGCTTCCCCTATCGTGTCAACAAACAATGTGTGTCCCAGCACCAGCCTGCGGACCACACGTTGGGTTACACAGGATCAAGTGGCTTGCCAAAGACCACAAAGCTGATGAGTCACAGGGTCCGGGATCTGGATCTGAATTTGGGCTCTTGACCACTTACTCTTGTCTGCAGGAGGATGGAGAAGGGTTTGGCCACTGAGCGTAGATCATAGTAAGAATCTAAGAAAGAAGGGAAGGAACGCAGAGTGATTGAAAGGCCCATAGCTTGGTGTCAGAACTGGTCAGGAGTTTGTGCAAAATCCTAGAGATTCTGCCAAGAAAACTAGAAAGAAAGAAAAGAAAGTGAAGTCACTCAGACGTGTCTGACTCTTTGCGACCCCATTGACTGTAGCCTGCACCAAGCTTCTCCGTCCATAAGATTTTCCAGGCAAGAGTACTGGAGTGGGTTGCCATTTCCTTCTCCAGGGAATCTTCCTGACCCAGGGATCGAACCCAGGTCTCCCGCCTTGCAGGCAGACGCTTTACCCTCTGAGCCACCAGCAAAGAAAACTAGGATAAGAGCAAAGTGGCTGCTAAGGGACTCCCCTCGTGGTCCAGTTCATTTAAGACTCTGCACTTCCAAGGCAGGGTGTGCAGGTTCGATCCCTGGTTGGGGAACTAAAGTCCCACATGCTGTGTGGTTCAGCCAAAAATACTTTTTTTAAAAAAAGAAAAGGACATACACATACCTATGGCTGATTCGTGTTGATATATGGCAGAAACCAACACAATATTGTAAAGCAATCATCTCCAATTAAAAATAAATTAATTTAAAAGAAAAAAGCTGTTCTGAGGGCTGTGAATTTGATCCCTTTGAAGTTCTTTGTGGGAAAAGCGAATCCAGAAAACTCATTTAAATATTGTTGACTTGCTGGACTATGAAGTCACTCAGTGCCAAGACTGAGCCATGTGGAACCTCAGCTTTTATTCAGGTTATACTGACACTAGCCTGGAGAACCCCACAGACAGAGGAGCCTGGCAGGCTACAGTCCACAAGGTCGCAAAGAGTCGGACACGACTGCAGCAACTTGGCAACAACATGCATCACAGACATGAGCTTCGGTGTCTAAACGTCTCTTTCCACCCCAAAGAGTTTAAACCACCACACTGTGACCTACTGAGGTCTCAATGATCACTTTTGGAATTAATGAGTAATGAATGAACAGGTAAAGGGTCAGACAAAAGGTCTTTCTTACATGTCTGTTGTGTGCAAGATTCCAAGAGAGAATGCTGGGTGTGGAGGACCAGGAGGGGAAGTGAGCCCTCCAAATCTCAAAAGTGGCCATCATTAAGTTACAGGATTAAAAGCGGTCTTATTAATATTTTCACTGAGCTTATCTGTATTCTCTACAATATCTATAACAAACCTGTCTTATTTTTGTAGTAAGAATGAAGTTATTTTGGAGAAAATAAACGGTCTCTGCTTGAAATGTGCCCCCAGTTTAATTGGAGAAAAGATGGTCAGATCATCAAAAGCAAAGATCTAGGCAAATAGATGCTCAATACATGTTTGGGTTAAATTTCAGTCATGTGTCAGGAAGGAGACCCTTTCTGAGAAGGGAGCTTTGCTTTATTTCATTACCTCTTGCCCCCACCCCCCCGTAGGTGCCACTGTCCTCAGCCTGCAGGCTCATGGAGAGCACAGCACGGTTGTCTAGACTGAGGGCCACCACTTAGCACTGGATCTGTAACAGCCACAGTTGGCCCCCGTGTGGATGGCAAAGTTTATCTGTTTGGGTGGTTTTCTTCTCCTTCCAGCTCTCTAGCTTGTTTCGTTTCCAAGGGGATGAGGGATGGGGACACCCTGGGGACCTCAGAGGACCGGGAGCCGAAGAGGCAACCATTCCTCAGGACCCCTGTGGTCAGCGGTGCCTGCAGCACGGCCTGTCTCCTTCCTTTCTTCTAATTTCACCTGGCTGGTCCCTCGGGGCTGAGCTCAGGGTCCTGGGGCCACAGTTCCAGCTTTTCTCCTCCTTCCCCTCCCAGCTCCTGTCTCTTCTCTTTCTGGCTGCCTCAGCTCCTGCTCAAGGTCAAGGAACAAACAGATAAACTCTTTCCCTGGAGCCAGCCGCAGAAAGGACGCCTCCAGCTAGAATCCAATTCTGAGTCAGGGCCAGGGCTTTCTCTTTCCTGTGAATGTGAAGACAGGAAGGAAATTTTCTGTAGCCATAAAATCAGTTTTTTAAAAAGTGTTTTGTAGGCACAGAAGAGGCCAAGCAGTTGGCTTTGGTTTAAGGCACAAATAACAAATGGAAATGGCCAGACGTGGGGAAGGAGGGTCTGGGAGTATTCTTGCAGTTTTCAGCGATATTTTCTTTTACTTGAGGGCCAACCAGGTGTTGGTGGTGGGATGGAGGACATGGGATGGTTCCCTGGCTCTATGAGACAGAAGGAGGGGTCTAAGCGGAGACAAGAGTGGAGATGAGCAGGGAGCTGACGACTCAGGATGTTTCTAGGCTTTGGGCCAAGACGCCCAGGGGCTGGAGCCAGGATCATAGTTATGGAGACCCAAGATGAATAGCAATGAACTTGACGGATTTCATATCTTAGAGGGATGAACCTGGAGCCCAGAGAAGGCAGCGCTGGCCAGATAGGGAAGGGTCTTCTTGGCAGTGACAGCGATTTAAGACTTTATCTAGAGGACAAGGATATCCATGAGAGGTTTAAGTGGGAGAATCGAACGGCCACATTTCTAATGTAGAAAGAGCTCTCTCATGGCACCCGGCATGTGGCCTGATGGACAGCAAGCCTGAAGGCAAGGAGGGCAGCGAGGAGACTGCTGCTCTGATCCAGGTTGGTGGCTGAGCAGGTGGAAAGAAGATTCAAGGTATGTGACAGGTGAAATGATAAGTCTGGGGCATCAGCTCACAAGGGGGTGGCACTGGGGGAGAAAGGAAGGGAGTGAGGGTGGAGCCCAGGTTTGGGGGCAGAGTGACTGGGTGTATGGAGGGGGAGGAAGAAGGGGAGGACTGGGGGGCAGGATATATATTGTCTGGCCAAGTACCATGGGACAGGACACCAAGATGGATAAGGCATGGCTCTGACCCTGAGAAGCCAGAATTCACTGAAATATATATTTTTAAAAAAGCCTGTAAGGGTGGGACTGTCACGATCTAACCATGAGGTGTTGGGATCTGGGAGGATGGAGAGGTGGGGGAAGGGCTGCAGGAACTGATGGGCCTATTTGAAGGGGTCAGTGGTAAACAGCTGCAGAACCACAACCTGGCCTTCCAGATCTTTCACATCCCCTCCCAAGAGCCGGTGTGCCTACCTTCCCTGACCACTCCAGCCTCAGAGCTCGCCTCTCCTGGGCTCTCTGGTAAACTACTGTCTCTTAAGCAGAGGCCAGAACACAACTTGATGTTCCCCTAAGAGACCCCTGTCTCTCACCTTCCATCTCGCTGGGAAACACAGGCCCCTCCTCCATTTCGCCTGGATCACATGTCTACCCATTCTTTACATCTAAGCTTAGGATGTCTTTCCCGTATCCCCTAAGGTGGGGCCAGCTGTGCCTCTCCTGTGCCAAAGAAATGGTCTCTGGGTTGATGCACGGGGAATGAATGGACATTTGGGTGGAGAGGATGAATGAATGAGTGAAGATGGACAAATGGCTGGAGATGGGTGAACACGTGGAGGATGGCTGGCTGAGGAGATGGACTAGTGGATGGATGAATGAAGGAGGCGATTGGCAAACTAGGCAGGCGCATGGTTGGGCAGATGAACAGAGGTGAACTGGTGAGGCGGGGTAGAGTAGGTGGGATGGGTGCATAGGTAGGTGGGTGGGAGGGTGGAGGTGGATGGACAGTGGTGGGTAGCTGGAAAGGAGACTGCATACAAAGAAAGGGAAAGGAGACAAGGCGGGCTCAGGCATCTGGAAGTTTCTGGAGGCCCAGCGTGTCCAAGGCAGCCGTGGAGTGGGAATTCTCTCTCTGACCTCCACCCTCTGAACTCTCAGCTCCCCAGAGTGCTCTGCTCCCCACATCTGCTGCTGCTAAGTCGCTTCAGTCATGTCTGACTCTGTGCGACCCCACAGACGGCAGCCCACCAGGCTCCCCCATCCCTGGGATTCTCCAGGCAAGAACACTGGAGTGGGTTGCCAATTCCCTCTCCAATGCGTGACAGTGAAAAGTGAAAGTGAAGTCCCTCAGTCGTGTCTGACTCTTAACGACCCCATGGACTGCAGCCCACCAGGCTCCTCCGTCCATGGGATTTTCCAGGTAAGAGCACTGGAGTGGGGTGCCATTACCCATTTCTGAGCACTGCAGTCAGAGGTGTAACTGGCACCCGGAATCTTCCTCCCTCTTATCTCTCTCTCTCTCTCTTTTTTTTTAATAACTCATCATCCTGTGGATTTTCTTCCCCCAGCTGGTCTGATTATTGACAGACGATGCCCTGAGTTGGGGGACGAACTAAGAGATTTCAGTTTCTCCATAGCCATTCTCCTCTCACTTCTTTCCCTGCCTTCTGCGTTCGCCCTCCTCCTCTGCTGGGTCTTTCCAGCAGACAGTCCAATCCCCACCCGCACTGGGCCAGTTGGAAAGCACAGCCTCAGCCAGCAGTGGCCGCCTGAGTCCCGTTGCCCTCGGCCCCAACCAGCCCCGCTGCTGGTGCCTGCCCCCGCCCGGCAGCTCCGATTTTTCAGCTTGGGTTTGATCGCCTGCCAGGATCTCCCAAATGTCAGCTGCGACGTTAGCATCTTTAAGAGAGCGCCCGAGGCGATCTTTAAGCAGGGAGGCTGGGGCCCCATGCTGATGAGAGGAACCTGCTCCGAGCTGACAGCTTTGCCTGCCGCCTTCCAGAGCCGTGGCTCTGGGGGCCTCTGGCCCCCCACTCTTTGGGCCTGGGCAGAACCTGGGTTTATTTTTAAGTCTGGATGAAGCAGGGCTTTGCCTGGAGTTGAGCTCTCTCCCCATCGCCTCCCCCTACCAGGGAGCCCCAGGAGGGCAGGGAGGGGCCGCAGTGTGCCCTACCCTCAAGGCCGGTGTGGGGCCTGACCTCAAAGAGAAGGGAATAAATATTTGTTAATCTAAATATTTGCTAATCTGAATGAGTGCAGGAGCATCCTAGGCTGTCCCAGAGAGCCAGTGCTGACGGGGGCGCTTTCTCCCACGCTTCCACCTTGAGGGCAAGATGTTCAAGGGAAGGGGCAATGGGCAGAGACTCCAGACATTGAGGCCAGACTGACAGCTCCAGCGTGGACGCTGTGTGACTTTGGGAAGGTTGCTGGCCCTCTCTGAGCCTGGCTTTATCATCGATGAAATGTGCAAGAGGATGGACTGACCATGAGATGATGAGAGGGAGACGCTGGGTACAGGGTCCCTCCCCCCCCACTACTGCACACAGTAGGGACTCACTCATCCTCTCTTCCCCCTTCTTGCCCCTCCCCTGCCCCTGTGGCTCTGCAGGGGCTATCCTTCCATTTCTTCTGTCCCGAAGGCCCTTTTCCAATCAGCCTTGTCCTTCCAGATCCTGAGTGTGTCCCTGCTCTGGGACCCCCTCCTCGCCAGCCCAGTCCAGGCCCAGTTGGCACCCCTCCTCAGAGCCCCCAGGACTGAGTTGGCTCCTGAACTACCACCCATGCAATATGACTGTGGTTTCTGTCCCAAGACGAGGGTCAGCAATTTTCTGAGGGGCAGAAAATGTTTGTTATTGATTTCTAGAGTCTTAAACAGGCCCTGGGCTGCGCTTAGTCAAAGGACTGACTCTTTGCGACCCCGTAGACTGTAGCCCGCCAGGCTCCTCTGTCCATGGGGATTCTCCAGGCAAGAATATTGGAGTGGGTTGCCATGCCTTCCTGCAAGGGATCTTCCCAACCCAGGAATCGAACTAGAGTCTCCTGCACTGCAGGCAGAATCTTTACCAGCTGAGCAACTAGGGAAGCCCCCAGCCCTCGTAGCAGTCCTAGTAACACAGCTAATGCAGAATGAATGAATGAATGAATTATGCTCAGACCTAGTTAGCTGGCTTGAGCAGAATCAAGGGACCTTTCTGGAAGATTTTAGTAATAAGAGAATGTACACCTCAAAGGCTGAGCCCTGCTAAACCCTTAAAAACCTCCCCATCGCGTTGCTGAAAGGCTGTTGCCTTTTCCCGAAATGCCACGTCTCACTCCGGTCCTCAGAACAGGGATGACTATTGTGTTTTCAGTTGCCATTTGTCACACAGCAGGTTGGAGGCAGGTGCAGAAGTTGCCCGTGGCCAGGTCCAGGTCATCCTTCTGATCCTTGGTCCCTGGACTGGTGGGTCTTGGCCCATCCCCTGGCCAACACTGATGCCCATGGCACAGACCCCAGTGCCCTGATGATCCATGTGCTTTGCAGAGTGGCAAGGCTCAGCAGTAGAGAATCTGCCTAGCAATGCAGAAGACTGGAGTTTGATCCCTGGGTCAGGCAGATCCCCTGGAGAAGAAAATGGCAACCTGCTCCAGTATTCTTGCCTGGGAAATCCCATGGACAGAGGAGCCTGGTGGGCTGCAGTCCATGGGATCACAAAAGAGTCAGACACAACTCAGAGACTCAACAACAACAAAGGCTACGGAAATGACCTCCATGTTGGTGGCTCGGTCATCTTCCACATTTTTGAGGTCTCTCACTTGGGGCTGAAATACCCAGATGGGGAGGTGAGGTGACTCAGAAGAGAAAAGGAGAAGAAGCACCTCCAGGCCAGATCCCACTCAAGGGAGCCAAGGAGGGAAGGAAGGCAGCTTGAACCTCTTACACAGGAGCTGCAGTCTTGATGGGGACCGGTTGGAACTGCTATGCTGAACTGGGAGATGGGGAGTTGGTACTTCCACAGAGAAGATAACATCAGCACCCAGCTCACATAGAGTTAGTCACTCGAGTCCGACTCTTTGTGACCCCACGGACAGCAGCCCACCAGGCTCCTCGTCCATGGAATTCTCCAGGCAAGAATACTGGAAAGGGTTGCCATGTTCTTGTCCAGCTCACATAAGAATATGTTTAAAAACTGAAAGGTGAATGAACCGGACTCAGAATAGCTATAGAATAAAGCGACTGAGCGACTGAACAACAGCAAAGTACAGTGAATAGATGAAGGAAAAGGGGAGTGAGTGCCAGACGGATAGATGGCTGCATGGGAGGGTGGCGGTTGGATAGGTGACGGCTAGATGACCGGACGAGTTGATAAATGAAGAGATGGGGAGATGAATGGATGGATGGGTGGATGGGTGAATGTGTGGGAGGATGGACGGATGATGGATAGATGAGTGGGTGGGTGGATGGGTAAATCGATGGATGCATAGATGGGAAGATGAATGGGTGAATGGGTTTATGCAGGAGTGGGTAGATGAGTGGACAGGATGGATAGATGGAAGATGGCTGGATGGATGAGTGGTGGATGGAGGTGTAGTTGGGAAGATGGACAAGTGAATGGGTTCATGGATGGATGGGCAGATGGATGGATGAGTGGGTAGGTGGGTGAGCGGACGGATGGGTAGATGGTAGCTGGNCCAGATGGTTTCATTTTTCAACTGTGGTCCAAAGAGAGGGTTGAGTTGGGCCAGAATTGCAATCAGCCAAAAGAGATAGCAGCAAACCGAACAGGTCACCAACATAGTGATGATAACTCCCCAATTGGGACCCTTAGGGATGAACCAGGGCACCAGGAAGCCGAGGATGCCCCAGACCACGCTCATCACGATTAGAGGGACCGTGAGGCCGGTATACGCCATGGTTGCTGCGGAAGCGCCAGCCCTGGGCCTGCCACCGCACTGGGGTCCCACCCGGAAGTGTCAACCCCATGCTACTCTTTACTGGCCATAATTACCACCTGTACCCCAAGCCTTTCTCAGAACTACTCAGCTGTTCTCCATCTCTCTAGAATGTTATATAAATGGAGTCGTACATATGTAATTTTTTGAAATTGGATTTTTTTACTCATCGTAATTCCTTTGAGATCCATTCAGGTTGTGTGTATCAATAGTTCATTCCTTTTTATTGCTAAGTAGTATTCCATGATATGAATGTACCATAATTGTGACATAGACCCATTGACGGACATTTGAGTTATTACATTTTGGGGCTATGAACAAATAGTTCAGCTTGGTCACTCAGTCGTGTCTGACTCTCTGCGATCCCATGGACTGCAGCACGCCAGGTCTCTCTGTCCATCACCAACTCATGGAGTTCACTCAAACTCATGACCATTGAGTTGGTGATGCCATCCAACCATCTCATCCTCTG
>SJYV01023391.1:7526-22544 GCA_006410875.1 Neotragus pygmaeus | reverse complement strand
TGTGTGTGTGTGTGTGTGTGTGTGTATGTATCATAACCAAGTACATGTCAATTACTCAGTCCTGTCTGACTGTTTGTGATCCCATGGATTGTAGCCCATCAGGCTCCTCTGTGCATGGCATTCTCCAGCAAGAATACTGGAATGGGTTGCCATTCCCTTCTACAAGGGATCTTTCCCCATCCAGGGATCAAACCTGGGTCTTTTGCCTTGCCAGCAGATTCTTTACCATCTGATCCACCAGGGAAGCCCATACCACCCATATAAAACATGATCTGGACTCTTGACTTTTGCACAAAGAAAGTTAAAATATACCCGCTCCGCCCCCAAACAGCATGGCTTTGCTTTCCCTGGTTCCCGCCACCTGACTTTCCTCAGTTATGTCTCTGTATGGATTCTTCGCCTTATCCTTCCACTTGGAGGACTTTTCTTTTCATGGGTGGTGGCTGCTCACTGTCCGGATCTTTCTTCTATAACCACATATTCACTCTAACTTACAATGGCAGACTATCTTGCAAATAGTTGGCTTATACTCTATGGCTAGTGTTCTGAAACAGATTACTTTCTATTTTTATATGATTCTGGTCATTTGAAGGAGAATTTGGGTAAAGAATGTAGGTAAACAGATGAGTTGACATTGCCATTTTGTGCTGTAATACATATGGTGTTTCTATTTCAATAAAACCTTCCCATTATTTCCTAATGACATCAAAGCCTGCGTGAGTATTGTGCTTTATATTTTTTAGCTAATAAAATAAGCAGTCGCTGTGGTTCACACTGTTAGGAGAGAAACCTAGACCCTTGTATCAATTATCACAGTTGAGTGTCTACTTTGCATTTGGCACATGTCTCGTAAAGCTGCCCAGAGGTCAACAAAGTGTGCCTTTAAAAAGGAAAAAGAAAACAGCTTTGATTTATTTCAATTACATTTATTCCTTGGAAGCAGACTGTGGTTTCTCTTGGTGGTGGGCTCTACGTTCAAAGAAAATCTAATTTAAAATAACCTCCTTTTGCTCTTCCCCGGTGGACGCTGCACTTCTGTCTCTGTTCCTTCAGCAGGCCCTCTTTTTAATCTCTATACCAAGGACTCTACTATTCTCCTTCCTTGTAAAATAAAATACAGATCTATGCTTTCAGAAAGTCTCCAAAAAGAGAAAACTTTGGGGAAGTGATCGTAGTGAGCATAGGTGATTCTTTCACATTCTCATAGAGGTCGACACACTCCCCCAGGTAAATGATCTGGTGACTCTGCTTCTTCCTTCTCTCTTGATTTTCTTTCCAAAGCAGCTCTAACCACGGCGTGTGTCACCAGCTAATTAGCTTCATAGACTGTGAATGTTAAAATGCTGTTGTGTTGTTTCAGTTGCTAAATCGTGTCCAACTTTTTGGGACCTCATGGACTGTAGACTGCTAGGTTCCTCTGTCCATGAAATTTCCCCAGCAAGAATACTGGAGTGGTTACCGTTTCCTTCTCCAGGGAGTCATCCCGACCTGTGTCTCCTATTGGCAGGTGGATTCTTTACCACTGAGCCACCAGGAAATCGTGAATGTTGTAATGTTATACCCCTAAATCTTTCAGGATCACTCATGGTAGATTAATCTGATATAGGCATCTTAGACTCTCACTATAGACTGCATTAAGGCTTTTATTTAGCAAGATTAAATTGGGAGGGGGTATAGCAAGACAGAAATCTGTATGCAGGTCAAGAAGTCACAGAAGCTTACTTGAAACAACTGACTGGCTCAAAATCGGGAAAAGAGTAACACGAAGCTGTATTGGAGCATTAGCTTTAGCATCAGACCTTACAATGAATATTCAGGGATGATTTCCTTTAAGATCAACTGGTTTGATCAACCCTGAATATTCATTGAAAGGACTGATGCTACAGCTGATGCTCCAATACTCTGGACACCTTATATGAAGACGTTAATTTTGGGAAAGATTGGAGGCAAAAGGAGAAGGGGGCGGCAAAGGATGAGATGGTTAGATAGCATCACCCGCTCAGTGGTCGTGAATTTGAGCAAATTCCGGGAGATAGTGGAGGATAGAGGAGCCTGGCATGTTGCGGTCCATGGGGGTCACAAGGAGTCAGACATGCTTTGGCGACTGAACAGCAACAGAGAGCAGGGGAGGAGCTAAAAGGATGAGCTCTGGACTGAGGTTGGCACGACTCGCCTGCAGGGCTGCCGTTTCCAGTCCCTTTATGGCTGCACTGCGCTCAGTCACTCAGCCTTGTGGACTGGAGCCCACCAGGCTCCTCGGTCCAGAGGGATTCTGCAGGCAAGAGGACTGGGGTGGGCTGTCACGCCCTCCTTCAGGGGATCTTCCCGGCCCAGGGACTGAACCCAGGTGCAGGCGGATTCTCTACCATCTGAGCCACCCGGGAAGCCAAGGTGTGAAAACGTCCTTCTTCTTCAGCTGCAAAACTGGGATTATCTTAACAGTCTCTGTCTTGTAGCGAGGACTAGATGAGATTGCACAGGAGTTCAGCACAGAGCTGGGCAAGGAGTAACCTGCACAGCTAGCGAGCAGCAGCAGCACAGATGTCTCTGCATTGTGCTTCTGTGTGGCAGTGGCAGATTACCCTTTCCCTCACCACCGAATCCAGTCTGATAATTATCATCATGGCTACAGGCACTGGTGTGTTTTCACTCTGGCTTTTCCACACCTCCCTTTGTGAGTGCACAAGGGTGGCCATTGGGTGTGCTTCCTCGCACTCTTATTCACTCTGCAGGTCTAGTCCATGTTCAAGTCTACCCTCCTGTTGCCTCACCTTCTGAGAAAACTACGCAGTGCTTGACAGACAGACCAGGTTTAGGGAAGAGACAGCAAGCCTGCGTCCTCTCTCTCTGCGCTGTTCTTATGAACGCCTCTGGCCATCTACCCCAGTTCCTGGCTGGAGAATAAGCCAGGGAGGGTATTCATAGCTATTCAGTCCATTTTTGCCCCTAGATAAATGAGCCCTGGTATTCTCGAGACCTCAGACTTTTTCCCCACAAAGCAGTGGCCAGTGATTTGCCAAACTTTATAAGGATTTTTAGAAGTCAGTCGACACGCATTCACAACACAAAAATTCTTAGGTTTGGGGGGTTCAATCACTTGCATTGCCAAAGTCTATGCTCTCAAGGTTTCATTCTCTGACTTTTGCACATGTTATCTCCCAAGTTCCTCTCTGGACCATTACCCACAGGAAGCTGATTGTTTCTGTGAAGAATGGTTTTTACTTATATACATCTTTTCTAACCTCTGTGTTATCTGTATGAAGGGGAGTTCTGGTTGCTGAGGCCGCCGGCAGTGGTGTGGGTGCCTTCAGCGTCCGGTGTCTTTTCCACTGGCTGCGAGCAGCACCATGCAGCCTCTCCTGCTGATTTCCTTTGCTGTGTTGCCAGGCCTGTGCTTGCCTGAGTCCCCTGGCTTAATGCCTTTTCTTATTAACTACATCCGGCATGCTGGACCCGAACGAATCGTTCCAATCTTTCCCTGAGTGTCGTCATATCTCTGTCTCTCTCTTGATTCTCTGGCCTCTTTCTTCCTTTTGAAATACTTCTGCTTTCTTTATCCATTAATTCCACCAAAGGCTTAATAATAGTGCATTAACAGACGGACTTAGTTGACCTTGTAGAGACAAGCTGAGAGTATGTGACTTCACATATTGATAATTGGGTGGCCTAGGGCGAGAACATCTTGGCTCAGCTTTGGATGCCTTCTTCTGAGCTTTTGTCCCTACATTTATTTTATTAACTTTTTTATTTTGTATTGAGTTATAACGATTAACAATATTGTAACAGTTTCAGTTGAACAACAAAGCCATACATGTATATGTATCCATTCTCCCCCAAGACCCCCTCCCATCCAGGCTACCACCCAATGCTGATTATATGTGGAATCTAAAAAGAAATGATACAAATGAAGGTACAAAATAGGAAGAGACTCACAGACTTAGAGAATGAACTTATGGTTGCTGGTGGGAGGGTTGGAGCGGGAAGGACAGTTAGGGAGTTTGGGATGGACTTGCACCTTCAGCTGCTGAACAACTTTCCTGAGACTTTTTTTCTCATGGGAGACAATCCAGTTTTGATAAAAGGAAGTGCTTCTTTCCAGCTCTTTCCCGAGGCCATCCCTTCTAGGGGCCACCCTTCTGATGCGTACGACTAGTATTTCTGTGCCCTTTGCTGTCCCTACATCTAGACTGTCTGAAGAGCAGTGTCTTTCTCCTTGCGCACTACCGCCCTCCATTAGGCCACTTTGAAAGCAAGTAAGATGCTGCTTAACTTTAGCGTTCCCTCACTCACCCATTACATCAGTTACATGAGGGAAGAGTATCTTCTGCTTCAACTGAGGAAGGAGGAAGCACGACCTACTGCAGAGCCAGTTAAGCTTAGGGATTCACGCAGGGCCTGGGTTTCCTTGCTCACAGTAAATAAACACACTTTCATTTCTTTGGCTATATATGCAATGCATGCTTGACAGTGGGGACTTCATTCCCAAAGAAGGTGGACAGGAATCTATGAAGGAGGAGCCCTAAGAGATACGGAGAGGGATCCACATGGCCCAGCACTGCACCTACCACTGCCTGCGTCACAGCTGGACTCCCTGGCGCACAGGGTGAGGAATAATAAAGAGCCACCACCATACATGGACTCCTGTCAGGCATCAGACTTTCTTCCAAGAGTCTCATTCATGTGGCTTCGTTTTAGGTTTTGCAGACACTCCGTGAGTTTGGAGCTAACTATGATTGCCCACAGGCACGTAGCCTGCAAACACCACGGCTGGGACGATAACTAACGGGTAACTCCACACGCCACATTCTTTTTTTTTTTTCACACTCCACATTCTTATATTGTACTTGGGATGCATGTTACAAAGAGGAAGGTCCCATCCTGAAAGTGAAGTCGCTAAGTTGTGTCCGACTCTGCCACCCTATGGACAATAGCCTGTCATGCTCCTCCGTCCATGGGATTTTCCAGGCAAGAATACTGGGGTGGGTTGCCCGTTTCCTTCTCTGGGGATCTTCCCGACCCACAGATCTATCGCAGGTCTCCTGCATTGCAGGCAGACTCTTTACCGTCGGAGCCACCAGGGAATCCGATATTCTTGCGCCATGCACTCACAGTGCTCTTACAAAATGAGAGCGGGGGGAGGGATAACAAGGGAGAAGAGAGGGGAGGAGGAGGAGCAGAGAGGAGTGTATTTGCTACTAAAATAGTAATAAAATTTCTCAGTCTTATGCATGTGTGTAACCGTATCATGATAGTTACTGCTTAATCCTTTTGAGAGAAAGACAAACAAATATGTAAGCAAAATGCAGCCAGACCAAAAGACTATGTTGGCATTTTTCCTTCCCTTTTTGTTATAACATTTTAAGTCCGTAATGAATTTCTTCTTTGATTTAATTAGAAAATCTGCTTCACTTTCAAGCTAACACTCAGGTAAGTATCAAACTTCCAATTATACAAATTAAAATATGTTTGGAACCTATGTTAAAAACACTATTTGCATTAGGCTTTAATCATCATAAAGGAAAAATGTAAATGTTTCCAGGCGGTCCAACTACATAAATAATCATTCATTTCTCAAGTGCATGGTGGAGTTTCCCCCTGAGAAAATTCCATAACTTTGAGAGTAATGTAAGGGTAATTAATTACCAAAAAGAGATTAATACTGCGTGCCAATAATCATAACAGAATGCACAGAGGCCCTACAGACGCAGCCTGCAGGCAGTTCAGAGAAGGAAATGTTGTGAAGTGAACCTATTTAATTCACATCTCAGGCTTAGTTCACAAAAGCTATTTCTCTTTTTTTGTTCAGTTATCTCCACTGAATCTCTATTCCACATCATCTGAATACCTGCAATACCTTTTTATTGCCCTCATATTCCTCATAGTGTATCTCACCTAAAATCTCATCTCAGGAAATCCATTTAAGTTTTGTTGCTCCCAACTAATTTCACAATAACTCAGTCATCATAGTTATCTGCTCAAAAACCTTCAATGGCTCTCCATTACTCTCAGAATACATTCCAGTCTTTTTGAAAAACATTTTATTTAATTTTTTAATTGGTGGAAAATTGCTTTACAATTTTGTGTTGGTTTCTGCCATACAACGACACATATCATAATTATATATATATGTATATATATACACACACACCCACACACATATCTATGTGTGTATATGTGTCCCTTCAGTCCTGAGCCTCCCTCCCACCCCGTCCTACCAGGCTAGGTCATGACAGAGCTCCAGGCTGGGCTCTGTGTGGTACTTAGCGACCGCCCACTCTCTGTCTCAGACATGAGAGTGTGTGTATGTCAGGGCTAACTTCTCAACTTGCCCCACTCTCACCTTTTCCCACTATGTTTACGAGTCATTCTCTGCTAGGTTAATCAATACCATTTTTCTAGATTCCATATACATGTGTTAATATATGACATTTGTTTTTCTCTTTCTAACTGACTTCAAGCTATGTAAGAGGCTCCAGGTACATCCACCTCATTACAACGGACTCAAATGCACTCCTTTTTATGGCTGAGTAACAGTCTTTAAAGGAAGATTCTGAGGTTCTTCACAAGCATGATTTTGGCCAAACTTGCTCTTTTCCTCCTTCCCTTGCCACCAAGCCCACTGTTCACCAGCTCACTGTTCCCCAAATTTGACTGCTAAAAAAAATCCACTGGGATATGTGTGAGTTAAGAATTTAGATTCCTAGGCTTCTTTCTAGGAATCAGATTCTCTAGGGAAAGGGACTTGGAACCTACATCATAACAAGTAATTTTCAGACAAGTTTGGAAACTGTTCTAAGCAAACCAAAGCCTTTGCCTTCCCCTCCACATGAGCCGTGCTCTCCTTCATGGCTCCGCGGCACAGAAGCCACCTGCAGTGCAGGAGACGGAGACACAGGTTCTCTCCCTGGGATGGGAAGGTCCCCTGGAGGAGGAAATAGCAAACCACTCAAGTAATCTTGCCTGGAAAAAAATCCCATGGACAGAAGGACGTGACGGGCTCCAGTCCATGGGTCAGAGTCGGATATGACAGCACAGACACACACAAGACGGAACCCACACATGACCCAGGCTTCCTTCCCCCACGGCCCCGCCTCCGGAAAAGCTGTCCCTGTGGACAGCTCAGTCAGCATGGGCTTAGTGTGGGCTTCCCCCAGGTAGAGCCTAAGACGAGACTTTGAAGGCGGGTGGTTTATTTGAGAGGTGATCATGGGAAGCACGTAGAGAGTGTGGGAGGTGAGCCACGGAAGGAAACAGGGGCCACGTCAGCACTTTTTGGCAAGGGTATTGCTCTGGGCAATGGCAATGTGGTTCTGCTGGCCATCAGCAGCCGCTGAGAAGGGTGCAGGAACCCTGCTGGAACTGCCCCCCTGCAGTGTGGGAGCTTGGGCGTTTACCTGCCTGCGTGGGTTCTCTTCTGTGTGGGTGACTTCATGGCCGTTAAATCCCTGCTCTTCCTGCCAAGGGCCCCTGTGGCATTGAAGCGGACTTGGGGGCAGGAGGAAGGAATACTGAGTGTTCTCCAGATGGGATTCTGACACTGGAGGGTAGCCTCAGCTCCTGTGGTACTGCTCCCTGCAGCTGCAGATCATATCCGAGGTGGGCCCAGGATGGGGTGGGACCAGAGGCATTCACTGCATGTGTCCTTTTCATTCTGTATTAGCTAGCTATTGCTGTGTAACACATTTCCCCAATAATGAATTATGTAGCCATAATCACACACATTTATTATCTCATCGTTTCTGGGGATAGAGAACCTAGGTGTGGCTTAGCAGAGCCTTCCAGCTCAGGGACACCTCCAGTCTGATCTCATTTCAAACCTTGATTGGAAAGGACATGCTTGGGCTCAGCCTGGTGGTTGTGGATGCTTCCTCAGGAGTAGCTGGACTGGAGGCTTCGGCAACTCGATGGCTGTTTTCCTCCCTGGGCTGCTTGCCATGTGGGCCTCTCTGAGGAGCTTTTCACAACATGGTTCCATAGAGTGAACAAGCAAGACAGATTCAGTCTCCTGTAATCCAACCTCAGAAGCGAGAGCTCTTCACATCTGCTGTATTCTGTTCATTACAAGCGAGTCACTAGNTGCAGTGTGGGAGCTTGGGCGTTTACCTGCCTGCGTGGGTTCTCTTCTGTGTGGGTGACTTCATGGCCGTTAAATCCCTGCTCTTCCTGCCAAGGGCCCCTGTGGCATTGAAGCGGACTTGGGGGCAGGAGGAAGGAATACTGAGTGTTCTCCAGATGGGATTCTGACACTGGAGGGTAGCCTCAGCTCCTGTGGTACTGCTCCCTGCAGCTGCAGATCATATCCGAGGTGGGCCCAGGATGGGGTGGGACCAGAGGCATTCACTGCATGTGTCCTTTTCATTCTGTATTAGCTAGCTATTGCTGTGTAACACATTTCCCCAATAATGAATTATGTAGCCATAATCACACACATTTATTATCTCATCGTTTCTGGGGATAGAGAACCTAGGTGTGGCTTAGCAGAGCCTTCCAGCTCAGGGACACCTCCAGTCTGATCTCATTTCAAACCTTGATTGGAAAGGACACGCTTGGGCTCAGCCTGGTGGTTGTGGATGCTTCCTCAGGAGTAGCTGGACTGGAGGCTTCGGCAACTCGATGGCTGTTTTCCTCCCTGGGCTGCTTGCCATGTGGGCCTCTCTGAGGAGCTTTTCACAACATGGTTCCATAGAGTGAACAAGCAAGACAGATTCAGTCTCCTGTAATCCAACCTCAGAAGCGAGAGCTCTTCACATCTGCTGTATTCTGTTCATTACAAGCGAGTCACTAGGTCCAGCTCACACTTGGGTGGGTAGAATCCACCCTTTTCCAATTCTTAGGGTTATCTCTGTGATCCATTATCAGAATTTGCTAGGAATCAGCCAGGAATTTGTGTCATGATAAAATGTTATTTTGGTGTTTTATCTGTCAAATTTTATGTCTTCTTTTCTTATACTTGAAACTTCTGTAAATCTAAGGCACTACAGGATATATGGAAAGAACATTTGAATAAATCATTTGACACCTTTTTCAAAGACTGCCCTTTTAAAATTAATTCATGTGAAATCCAGTCAAGAGATAGTAAGTACTATAAAAATTTAAGGTACTGTTAATAAATATTTCATGCTACATAGGCCTGAAAGAAAATATAAACCACTGTAGTTAGAAGATTTACCCAAAGCTTGTAGGGCCCTTGTATTAAACTCTTTTTATCTTTTTAAAAATTTATTTAATTGGAGGCTAATTACTTTACAATATTGTATTGGTTTTGCCACACATCAACATGAATCTGCCACGAGCGTACATGTGTTCCTCATCCTGAACCCCCCTCCTACCTCCCTCCCCATCCCATCCCTCTGGGTCATCCCAGTGCACCAGCCCCATGCATCCTATGTCATGCATCGAACCTCGACTGGTGATTCGTTTCACATATGATAATATACATGTTTCAATGCCATTCTCCCAAACCATCCCACCCTCGCCATCTCCCACAGAGTCCAAAAGACTGTTCTATACATCTGTGTCTCTTTTGCTGTCTCACATACAGGGTTATCGTTATCATCTTTCTAAATTCCATATATATGGGTTAGTATACTGTAATGGTGTTTTTCTTTCTGACTTACTTCACTCTGTATAATAGGCTCCAGTTTCATCCATCTCATTAGAACTGATTCAAATGTATTCTTTTCAATGGCTGAGTAATACTCCATTGTGTATATGTACCTCAGCTTTCTTATCCATTCATCTGCTGATGGACATCTAGGTTGCTTCCATGTCTTGGCTATTATAAACAGCACTGCGATGAACATTGGGGTACACGTGTCTCTTTTCAATTCTGGTTTCCTTGGTGTGAGTGGTAAGGAATCCGCTTGCCAGTGTAGGAAACCCAAGAGGTGTGGTCTCAATCCTTGGGTTGGGAAGATCCTCTGCAGAAGGAAATGGCAGCCCACTCCAGTATTCTTGCCTGGAAAATCCCATGGACGGCGGAGCCTGGTAGGCTACCGTCCATTGGGTTGCAAAGAGTCAGACATGACTGAGCGACTTCACTTCACTTTCACAGTATCCTCAGAGTCGGACACGACTGAGCAACTGAACTGAACTGAACAGAACCCTGGACTGGGAAATCCCATGGCCAGGGCAGCCTGGTGGGCTATTCGGTCCCTGGGATTGCAGAGTGACATGACTAAGCACGTGCGTGCGCATGCGTGCACACAGTGTGAACCTCTGCTGCTGCTGCTAAGTCGCTTCAGTCGTGTCCGACTATGTGCGACCCCATAGACGGCAGCCCACCAGGCTCCCCTGCCCCTGGGATTCTCCAGGCAAGAACACTGGAGTGGGGTGCTAAGCAAGCACCCGCTCTGCGGCACCCTCTGAAAAGCACTCATCATACTGCCTGCTTAGCACCTGGCACTCGGTAGGCATACAGTAAATACCAACCGATCCTGACTCTGTCCAAGGGGGCATTGGGCACAACGTCCAACTCATTATTAATTCATTATTAGTTCTTCACTGTTAAGGAGAGCTTCTGAAGATCTTACTGAGGAAAGAGAAGAGCTAAGTTTACAGATTAGATGATATCTATATAATCAACTTGAAAAAAATTCCCTGAGTGAATAAGTTGCAAACGTTTATCCTTGCAGTTTGAAGAACTAACAGCAGGTGGAGTTCCGAGCTCACCCAGGGGATCAATGATTCCGCACCTACTTATGGAGGGCCTCCCTATCCATGACATGCTGTCCCCTGGGCTCAAGGATGAGTGGGTGAGAGCAGAGACAGCACTTGGCAGTTAGGAGGGGCACACCGGAGTGGCGGGTGCAGACACACCGGGCCAGACATGGGTGTGCAGTCGTGCCTGCGCTGTGAGATGGGAAGCAGAGACTTGGGGGTGATGCCTGTGTGCACAGTGACAGACTTGGGGGGCTGCCGGCAGCATCTGGACGGTGCGGGACACGTCTTCCCATCCGAGCATGGCGGCTCAGAGCTTGTCCTCTGCAGACAGCTTGGTTGGGCTTGACGTGTGGCTTCACCATTGACTTGCTTTGTGATCCTGGCTATGTTAGTTGATCCCTTTGAACTTCACTTTCTTCATCTGACATGTGGGAATAATTACATGGTGTATTTTGCGGGGCTGTTGTGGGTGAAGGAAAGTTGCACGGCTCAAGGTTGCCTGCGGTTAACTCCCCTCCAGGTCCTCCCCACCATTCTAGGCAAAACAAATAACTTTCTCACCCGAAGAAAAAAATAGACATTAGGTTGGTTACGCCCAGCTCCAAGCTGGCCCAGCCTCTGGCCGATCTCCAGAGTTCCTTGCCCCAGCCGTTTAAGACAGTAGCTTTCTGCATACATGCCTGTAAATACCTACTCTTTTCGTAGATAAGTGCAGCAGCTCGATAATCTGACTGCTGTCCCTTCTCGCCTCATTAAAGATGAGCTCTTCCTGTAGAGTGCCAGTCTTGTTCTTTCTCTGAACCTCGCCTACTCTAACTCTGGACCTTACAGTGGGGATTAAACAATTCATATGCCTCAAGGATTTAGAACAACCTGGCAGTGGTGTTTTGCATCAGCTGATATTACTGTCGCTTTTGTTGATGTTATGGCTGTTGTTAATATTGTTCTTGTTATTATCATTGTTCTGATTGTCAGCAGCAGCGGTGAGACTCGTGTCCCTTCTATCTTTTTATTTTTTTTTGGTCCCCACTGTATTTCAGGGACTTTCAGATGTGCGATTCTGATTTAAGAATATCCTGGGAAGTGTGCTGAAATGCAATTAGGGGGCCTGAGTTTTGGTTCAGTGGGCTCAGTGGGTTCGTTATGGGGCCTAGGAACTGACATCTTTACTAGCACCTAGACAGATTGCACTGTCAGAACTCTTTCTNTGCGATTCTGATTTAAGAATATCCTGGGAAGTGTGCTGAAATGCAATTAGGGGGCCTGAGTTTTGGTTCAGTGGGCTCAGTGGGTTCGTTATGGGGCCTAGGAACTGACATCTTTACTAGCACCTAGACAGATTGCACTGTCAGAACTCTTTCTTTAAAGGTCAGAATCATGAAACCTAGGATTTATGGAGACACTACCATGCTTTAGACCCTGGGCTAAGTGCTTTGTGCATACCATTTATAATCTCAACAAAAGCTCTGCTAGGCCAATATCATTATTCCTGTTTGATAACGGGCAAACTGAGGCTCAGCACAATCTGGACACCTCATTCCTGGTGACAGAGCTGGATGCTTTTGCTCTAGAGCCTGCCCCTCTTCTGCTGTGCAGCGCTGTGGCACTCCGTGTGAAGGTCCGCTCGGTAATTTTAGGCTGTTAATCCCCAGTGTGACGCCTCCATTGCTGAAGCCCATGTGCCCCAAAGCCCATGCCCCTCAGCGAGAGAAGCCACCACAGTTAGAAGCCTGCAGATCACATCCAGAGTGCAGCCTCCACAGGAAAAAAGTCCCCTGTGTGAGATCACTTAGCTGAGGATTCGGGTGGGCTACTCTCTGACCTAGATAGCATATTCAAAAGCAGAGACATTACTTTGCCAATAAAGGTCTATCTAGTCAAGGCTATGGTTTTCTCAGTGGTCATATATGGATGTGAGAGTTGGACTGTGAAGAAGGCTGAGCACCGAAGAAGTGATGCTTTTGAACTGTGGTGTTGGAGAAGACTCTTGAGAGTCCCTTGGACTGCAAGGAGATCCAACCAGTCCATTCTGAAGGAAATCAGTCCTGGGTGTTCTTTGGAAGGACTGATGCTAAAGCTGAAACTCCAGTACTTTGGCCACCTCATGCAAAGAGTTGACTCACTTGGAAAAGACTTTGATGCTGGGAGGGATTGGGGGCAGGAGAAGAAGGGGACGACTGAGGATGAGATGGCTGGATGGCATCACCGACTTGATGGACATGAGTTTGGGTGAACTCTGGAAGTTGGTGATGGACAAGGAGGCCTGGTGTGCTGCAATTCATGGGGTCACAAAGAGTCAGACACGACTGAGCAACTGAACTGAACTCTCTGACCCAGGCTCTCTAGGATGGAGAAATACGGAAACCTCCATCTGGGAAATAAAACATTTTATTTAAAAACTTTTCCAGCTTTATTGAGATATAACTGACATATAACATCGTTGGGCAAACAAAATTAAGAGATGTTCAATATGGTGGGATTTTACAGGAAGGATAATATCAGAGGGGTATTTTGAAAGACAAAAGGCATTTCTGACAGGCAGAGACACAGAGAAAGGGCCTGGCAGGGGAACAGAAGGATGTGGGAAAGACCATGGCCTGTTTGGGGATTGTAAGGAGCTTCTCGTGACAGAGCAAAGGATGGTGTTTTGTGTGATTGGAGAGGTGAGAAAGACCTGGGTAATGAATGAGGCAGCAAGCCAGGATCTGGATCTGGATCCCGGCTCAGGATCTGGTGGGGAGCCATGGGGGAACTTTAAGCACGAGTGGACCATGGTTTCTAATTATACGGATGCCTACAGTGTGGTCGGAGGTAATGCTGATGTCAAGATTTATAAGATCCAGGCGACCAAAAGGACCTCACCGTGAAGCTTTATCTGCCCTGTGTGTGTCTGTGCACACGTGTGTCACACGAAGACCACCGTGTTCTTTTTTTTTTATTTAACAGATTCTTTTTTGATGTGGACCATTTTAAAAGTCTTTATTGAATTTGGTGTTAATATAATATTGCTTCTGTTTTATACCTTGGTTTTTTGGTCACAGGGCATGTGGGATCTTAGTTCCTGGACCAGGGATCAATCCTGCACCCCTGCATTGTAAGGCAATGTCTTAACCACTGGACTGCCAGAGGAGTCCCCCTCCCACGATATTCTTTCATAGAACTCTTTTATAATTGCCACACCTTTCAAAGTCTTTGGAAGCTTTGCTGTAAAAGAGAGCTACAAATGAACATATCAAAATCAACTCAAAAGTTAACCAAGGATTTGAAAGCAAAATTAACTTCTCACTAATGGTTGACATTTTTTTTTTATCATCTTATCCTAAGTAATTCCACACACGCTTTCCCTTGATAAGGGAATCATTTAAAGTCACAGTGGAGTAAATGAAACTAAGATGCTTCTCATTCCCTCTCACTGACAGATTTTTAATATAAGTGTCAGAGCTAGAATATTCAAAATCCATTCTGCTACCTCTCTTGTCAACCCTCTCCACCCCAGCACCTGTGAGGTTTTGGGAACATCAGCTTAAGAATGAATGTGTAACTTCTGATGTGTATTAAAGCAATTCGACAACTGTTAATGCTTCCAGGATACCGAAGTCCCTACCAGACAATAGGGGCTCCAAGATGAGTTCAGCTGTGGACCGTGCCCATCCAGTAAGTGCGCTGATGGGTGTGCTGTCAAGGTGCAGGTCTGGGGGAAAGAACTGTGCCCTGAGCTGTGGAGCCAGACGTTGGGTGGAGTTCCTACAGTTGGTATCACGTGACTGCAGCACGAATCGTCGTAGAGAGCGAAAGCAAGGAGATGCGCTGGGCAAATGTGACTCGCAGCTTTGAAATCCACCTTAAAAAGAAGTATGGGCTTTACTCACTTTATCCTTAGAGCAATGGTCCCAGAGCCTTTGAAAAGAAGGATTTCACCAAAGGACTAACACCAGGTGGTCATCTTAGAAAATTCACTTTGATGGGTAGCAGGGTTACCAGTGGGTTTCCCTGATGGCTCAGCAGTAAAGAATCTACCTGCAATGCAGGAGACGCAAGTTCAATCCCTGGGTCAGGAAGATCCCCTAGATAAGGAAATGGCAACTCACTCTAGTATTCTTGCCTGGGAAATCCCACAGACAGAGGAGGCTGGTGGGCCACAGTCCACAGGGTCACAAAGAGTTGGACATGACTGAGCACACACAGACACAGACACAGACACACACACACACAGGGCTACTAGTAGCACACACAAGTGACTGGTATGTTTTGAAAGTGTGCCCATTCCTCTGGGGAGACTGCAAAGCCTGGGGCCTAGATTTATGATTTGGGAGAGGAAGAGTAAAGCCGTAACAGGACAGCACACCGCTCCCCCCC
>SJYV01023385.1:0-15885 GCA_006410875.1 Neotragus pygmaeus | reverse complement strand
ATGCCGTTTCTTCCAGGTCCCAGGCTCAGGCGATCACTTTTTAGCCGTCTATGGGTCTCCCTCTTATGCCCCTGAAAGTTGACCTCTCCTATTCTTAGCTCTGCCGTCTCCTCTCACCTCTGGCCGCCGGAAACAAGGAGTTTCCAGGTTGGCGGCGCTCAGGGGTCCTCAGCCCAGAGAGTTAGGGCCCTTTTTCTAGTGACCAGGGCCTCTGGGAAGGGGCAAGCTCGATCCGCACTCTTCCTACTGCCATGGGCACTGTGGCGGCTCCTGAATCACTGACGGAGGTTAGGACTGAGGGCTTTGGGACCAAAGGATTCTTCCTGCGATTTCCGTGGTCTCCCCTCCCCTCCCCCTTTATTTCCCTCTCCCCCACTAACGTGAACTCTAATTTTCCGCTGTGCCTGTGGTCCCACGATTGAATCTCTCCTTACCTCCTCCCTTGCTAGCCCTCGGGCCCCCTCAGGATTTGCCCTCCCGCTCCTTGCAGCCTCCTCCCCTCCCTGCTGCCCCCTCCTCTCTACCGCTCTCTGATTTCTTCCTAGGGCGTCCCCACCCTCATCCCTTTTCCCCCTACAGGTCCCTCCGCTCCCCTCATGGGTCTTTTCCTGCGAGGATCCGTCACCTGCAAGGCTCCTGCCTCCCCTCAGCTTTCACTAACTTTCCTTTTCTTGGGATGACTTTTACCCATGAATTTTCCCCTCCACGCATCACCAGGGGGAGCTCTCCTGCCAGTGATCCCTGGGCCTTGAGCACAGTGCCCAGCCTCTGGGGGAGGACCTGTCCCCCACTTGACGCCCACCCTCCTACCTCCGCCCCCGTGCAGGCACCTGCTCTTGGCCCTCATCCAAGGGGGGCCTTTCCCCCCACACGGCCCCTCCCCACTCCTGCGTCCTAACCTCACCCTTTGGGTTCCCCCACTCTCCAGGCCACAGGGGCTGGACTCCACTTGCCCTGTCCCTCTGCGGCTCCTCCCGTGGCACCTTGCCCCGCTCCCACCCTTGTCCAAGTGCCTTGGGCCCTCACCAAGTAATCAGTCACAGGCCCCCTCTTGTGGTGCCCAGAATCTCCACCTCACTGTCACCCTCCCTCACTCAGGACATCCCTCCTCTTCTGTCTTTACCTTAACCCAAGGGGGGTCACCCCTGAGCCATGCTCATGCCCTGTCCCCCAGTCTCAGGCCCTCACCACTATCTCCTCTGCAGTCTCTTCCCTTCCCTCACAGTAGGAATACCGCCCTTGGTCCACTGCCCACCTCCTTAGCCTTCATCACCCGCTCTTTGGTTCCACGACCCCAGTGGGCTCTCACTATCTCAGTCTTGTATCTGAAATCCTTGTTTATGCCACTTGGTCAGCAGGCTTTTCCTACAGGGCGTCTTCTCCCAGCCCCATGCCCCCTGTGCTGGCTGCCTGACCCGAACCCTCTGTGGAGGTGTGACCTCACTCCCTCCAGCCCCTCCCACCATGCAGATGCTGCCACTGTGCACCTTGGCTTTCAGTTCTGTCTTCTCTTGCCACTCTACTCCTAATTCTCCATGACCCCTGTGCACATGGCATTGACTCCTCTCCCAGGGGACACTGGCAGGTGCAGCCACCTCCCTACCTAGAGCCTCACCATGCCTCTTTGCACTCTGTGCCCAGACCCACTCCTTCACCTCCCTCAGGTTACTGGCCCACCTTCATCCCTCTTGGGGCCACAGCCCAGCCCCTCAGGCCCCTCTGCCTCCTGCCTCACCCTCCCTGGAACCCGCCTTGTCCATGATGAGCCTGCACCAGGGGCGGCGACCCTCGCTCTCCATCTCACCTGGCCCCCTCTGACCAGGGATCCCTCTGGTCCTGGGTCTGCACAGCCCTTCCCCCACTCTGACTCTACCTCCCCTCACCCTGCTCTTCCTGCCTCTCCCCTTGCCCTCCTGCCTGGACCCTTAGGGAGCCAGTGCCTTCCTGCCCTGGCACTTGTCCTACACGTGTGTCCATCTCCACCCTCTCCTCCATTCCTCAAGTCCCCTCTCCCTCCTTCTCTGTCCCATTTTTCCCACATGGAACTCCTCATTCTGGTCCCTTGTACACATGCATGTTCTGCATCCTCAGCACCTGGAGCTGGTCAGGACACAGAACTTGTCTGTTAAACATCTGATGTGCACTTGTCTCCAGAAAGCAGCTTCATCTGCGGTTCCTCCTTCCCCCGGATCCCACAGTCTTTCTTACAATATCACAGTGCTCTCCCGGGATGGCTTTGTGCAGTCCAGGTTTTTTGCTGAGGGATATTTGGATCATCAGACCTTCCTGCACTATGATCACAAAAAAAGCAGGGCAGAGCCCTGGGGATGCTGGGCTGAAAAGTTGGAAGCAGAGACGTGGGAGACAGAGTCCAAGGACCTGAATGAGACCTGGAAGGAGCTTAGAAAACTCCTAGCAGAGATCTTGTCGCTGCAGAAGGAGAAAGGAGGTGAGAGTGCAGAGCGGGCAAGAGTGCTGTGGGCCATTTTCCTGGAAGGTCTGCAGCCCAGAGAATGAGCCTCTTTCCTCTGAATTTGGGGGTGGGGGTGAGGAAGTGGGGTCTGTGAGTTCAGCAGTAAAGGGAAGACATGGAGGGGAGCAGGGGGAGCCCTCTATCTGGACTTTCTCACTTGGGTGGGAGGACAGAGGCCCTGGGGACCAGAGGAGTCACTGATGAGGGGTGGGGATGGGGCAGGCTTACATTCCCTCCAGGAGACCGTGGGCTGCAAGATCCATGAAGACAGCCACCCCCGGGGCTTCCGGCTTCTCCACTACAATGGGGAGCTCCTCCTCTCCTGTTACCCGGAGGCCCATGGATGTGCCCTGCCCCAGTCCTCGGCTCAGACCTTGGCCATGGAAATGGTGAAGTCTTGGGACACAGACGGCTTTCTAAACAAGCATTACCAGGCCCACGTGCAGGGAGAACTTTGTGGGAGACTGCGGGGCTACCTGGAGTCCTGGACAGGCTTCATGGAGAGGACAGGTACTGACGCTGGGCCAGACCCTTTCTCTGTCCCTGTTCTTAAAGCCTCCCATCCCGACTTGCCCACGGAGACCCTCCCTGTCCTCTTGGCGCGTATGTGCTCTGTTGGCATGGTGTCCTGGGGTTTCTTTCCTGTTTTGTTATATCCACTGTAGAAAGATTGGTGGGTTGGGGGGAAATGAACTGCCCCTGTGACAGTCGTCCAGGGGAGCAGCAGGTCCTCTGACAGAAACTGTACGAGGAGAGGTGGGTGTCAGGCAGCAGAGGAGACCCTTAGATAGGGGTGGGCCTCTGGCTCCCAGCTTGCCTGATCCAGAAAATTCCCTCTAATCCCCAGGAGCCCACCCTTCACAGCCCCCTCCCTTCACAGCATCAACAGTGGACCCAAGAGAGTGAGGCCCATCCCACCCCTCCCCTTCCCCGCCAAAGGACTTGGGCCCCAGGGTGCAGAACTTGGAGCAGGCCTCGGGGGATGAGGGCTCAGCCGGAGGTGGACAGTGAGGACGAGCAGCCCTGTGCGCTCCGTCTTCCTTCGAGGGAGCAGGGCTTGGCTGCAGGCCTCACTGGCTCTGTGCTTTCTCCCCACAGTGCCCCCAGCCGTGAATGTGACCCGCAGCCAGGACTCAGAGGGCATGGTCCACCTCACATGCAAGGCTTTTGGCTTCTTTCCCCGGAATATTTCAGTGGTCTGGTTTCGGGACGAGGAACCCATGAGCCGGGATGCCCAGGAGTCTGGGGGTGTCCTGCCTGATGGGAACGGGACCTACTACACCTGGGAGACCATAAAAATTCCCCAAGGAGAGGAGCAGCGGGTCAAGTGCATTGTGGAACACAGCGGAAATCACAGTGCACACCTCGTACCCTTGGGTGAGACTGGGGTGGGCCTGGAGGCGGTTGTGACCCTGGGAGGGTTAGAGGCCAGGATCAGGGAGAGGAGGGCAGTTTGTGGCTCTGGGGTGCTCGGGTTGTATATAATAAGGTCCTTTTTCAGGAAAGACACTGGTGCGCCAGAAATCATGGTGGATCATGAGCATTCCTGGTGGTGTTTTTATCATCGGATTTTGTGTCTGTTGTTATATTAAGAAGAGGAAGACAGCACCAGCTACAGGGAGGCCAGGTAAGAAATCTGGCAGGGGGTGCTCTGCGTGAGATTCGGCAGCAATGAGGATTTCAGCCCCCTGCCCTGTTCTCAGCTCTCTTTGTTTTCTGTCAGGCTCACCGAGACTTGTCTGGGGAGCATGTGTTGGATTATGTGCTGGTTGGGAGGGTCTAGATGATCCAGGAATCAGAGAGAACTTTCAGTAAAGTGTCTGTACCTGGTGAGGAGGGGGTAAAAACTGAAGAGGAATTCAGAGGAAAGGTGAAGATCTAAGTGCCTGTCTGCATTTCTCCCCCCTGGGTTTTCAGTCATTATTAAGAATCCAAGTGAAAGAATCATAAGGCTCAAACTAGGGGTCAGTGGATGGTCAGCGCCCTGCCTGTGATGTCCCCTTGCCAGGCCCCACTTAGAGATGTCTTACAACCTCTCAAATTCCTCCTCCATGAACTAGCTTCTGAGTTCAGTTTCTGTTGGATCACCCCCAGCCTGCACCTTTCTTAAGTTCCCATCAAGTGCCCCCATGCTAGCTGGGCTCTCCTTCCCCATAATATGGAGGACTGGTAGATATCCCGTGACCATTTGAGGAGAGGAGACCAGTCAGTCCTCAGGCAACTGGGGTCACTGATGTTACCCTATCTCCAGGTTTTTCCTATCTAGCCCCTTGGGATACTCTTTAGGGCAGGGCACTGGGTCTGCGCTCTGTGGCCTCACCCTGCCCGAGTCAGTTTCCTTCCTCATGGCGGTCACTGCCTTGTAGATTTGGAGGAAGGGATGGGCTCTTTGACTAATTCCCCATAATCAAGTGGGTTGAGGGGAGAAGAAAAGAGAAGCAGAGTTTTGTGTGTGGCAAAGAGCAAAGGCAGAACGTGGAACAGTAAAAAGGTGGCAGAGACTCGGCTTCTTCTGTCGAGGCCGCCTCTTCTGTGTCAGGTGCCTTGTTGCGAGCATGGTTTCTTATCCCCAAACCTAATTCCCTTATCAGTTGGCTTCCGGCTTGGGCATACAGGGGTGGTTAGTTCTCACAGCAGCAGACTCTGTCCGTGTAGCACCCAGAGCAGGGACCCAGCAATCTGTAGTTTCTCCTGCTCTTATCTGGAGAACGTCAGTTCTGGTTCCTCTGGGGCAGAAATGGTTGTCTTGTATGTATTGGGGCATTTGCTGGGAAAACTGAAAATCATGTGCTAATTTCTCAAAATCACTTTTGAAGTTTTTAGTGTGCAATAAAATTGTTTATGATTTCAGGTAGCAAACCTTAATAGGATTTCCATTCAATGTTTCCATATTGAATGAAACAGGAATTCAAATGGGGCACTCCTGCTAGGAGGTGGAGGGTGGGATGGCAGTCCCAGAGTGCAGAGGGGGCCAGGTACAGCCTCATTCTGGGGAAATTTTCAAGAACCTGAATCCACATTGAAAAGCAGATCCCCTGCAGGTAGTGAGGGCGAGTCCTGGTTGACTCCCTGGCTGAGCAAGCCAGGAGGGCCTGCTCTGCCTCAGCCCAGCCCAGCACTTGGAGTGGAGCTGGGATTCCCAGGAAGGAGCAGGAAAGGCCAAGTGCAGCGTAGGAGCCTGGGCCGAGAGTGAGGGTTGGAGCAAGGCCAGGGATTCTCCAGGGTCCTGTCGTGGGAGAGTCTGTGGCAGCCCAGTGCTTCTAGACGGGGCTGCTGTCCCCTGGGCCTCTGGATGGGCTTTCTAGTTCGGAGCTGCTGGCTCAGGGCTGGCGGTGACGGGGAGGGGGGCTGCAGGAGGTGGAGGTCAGGATTGAGGTGGAGCCGAGGGGTGGAGCAGGTGCTTGTGCAAGTGAGGAGGCTGAGAACTCAGGAGAGAAAGGAGTTGTGCGTGTGTCCACTCCCGGGCTAGAGGAACATGGAGCCGGGTCCTGTCGGTGAGGGAGCCTCGTGCTGTATTAGAGAATGGATCTGGATTCAAGGCACAAAGGCCTTGGGTTTTCACTCTGGATCTTATCCTTGCGTCCTGCCACTTCTGTCCCTGACGTGGAGGGTGGTGGCAGCAGGGAAAGGTGATGATGTTGATGGAGTCAGGGGAGGAGTTCAGCAAGAGCTGGGAAAAAGGCAAAAAGAGAACAAGTGTGTCTTCCCTCAGAGGAAGGCAGAATCTGACTTTGAAGCAACTGAAGGAGATGCTCTGAGGGAATGAAAAGCAGTATTCTGCAACCACTTGGTCAGTAATTTATTGGTTTTTCTTTTTCCCNAAAAAAAAAAAAAAAGTGACACTACGTCTTCCTGGACGTCCTGAGGCAGTTGGAAGTTCTTTGGGTAGATGCAAGGATGGTTCTGTTGTCCACTTTGGTGTTTTGCAAATCTGGGGCTGGGGGAGGCAGGCAGTCCTAGCTCTGGATGGGGAGATACTAGCAGCAATCTCATTAGTGCTTCTGAGATGGCTAGATGCTAGCAGATGGTTGAGAAGGTAACTGGGGAAAAAAAGGGCTGAGAAAGTAGCTTGTAGTATGAAGCGACAGGGGCTGAAACAGGGTCTATACTTCTGCTATGGTTGCAGGCCAACCTCAGCAGTGTGTGTCTAGTCACCTGGTCTTGTCCTCATCTGCAGTCAGAACAAGAAGAGGAAATACAACTAGATAAACAACCTCCTAAAAGATCTCGAGAGACAATGGAGCAAGGGTGTTGTTCTAGGTTAGTTGCTTTTACTGGCCAGTGGGTCAAAGGTTCTAGCATTTGTTTGGGGGAAGAGGCAAGCACTGGAGCTGTTTTCAGTGACGTTTGTTAGATACTTGTTTTAAGATCTCACTGTCTTGTCACCATCTAGGCTTACCTGGCCTGCATGCCTAGTTGTTCAGTCATGTCTGACTCTTTTTGACCTCATGGGCTGCAGGCTCCTCTGTGATTTTTCAGGCAAGAATATCAGAGTGGGTCGCCATTTACCCCTCCAAGGGATCTTCCAGACCCAGGGACTGAACCCATATCTCCTGTGTCTCCTGCATTGCAAGCAGATTCTTTACCTGCTGAGCCATCATCAGCTTGTTTTGGGAATGACGAGCTAGTGGAGTTCTAACAGGGAATGATGATTCGTGTATTAAATGACCTAACAATGTCTTTATGGAAAACTTTAAGAATAAATGACAACTTACCTTCAAAGCTTTCAGCTACTTCTAAAAAATAAAAGTTCTACTCTTAATAACATAGCTGAAGCTTCCAGTTTAGAGAAAATCATGCCCAGAGTTGCAGCAAAGACTTTGGAGAAATATTAGCCCAAAAGTTCTTTAGCCNGGCAGAAAGCTTTCTCTACCTGCAGTGCCCACCTCACTGCCATTCTCTGTGCCTTTGGACCTGTAATCATTGTCTATCTGCAGCCCACACCCAACCCCTTGCTAGGTGCCACAGTGCAAATATTAAATAATACTGCCTCACCTATGCTGAACTCTTTAATCTATTCCTTAAGGAACAAGGAAGTGAAAAGATCCCTAAAAATGGTTTTCTACAATGCAGTATTTACTGCTCTGAAATAAATTGTGAATTTTGTAAAGGATTTTAGAAACTTCTTGTCTTTTAGCATCATTCTCTATTTCTTTTCCTTCTTAAAACAATTTTATTGGAATATAGTTGTTTTATAATGTGTTAGTTTCTTCTGCACCATAAAATGAATCAGCCATACCCAACCATATATCTCTTTGTTTTATTTCCTTCCCATTTATGTCACCACAGAGTATTGAGTAGAGTTCCCTGTGCTACCCAGGAGATTCTCATTAGTTATCTATCTTACATATAGTGTCAATAGTGTATATATGTCAGTCCCAATCTCCTATTTCATACCCCTCCTTTCAGGCTCAATATCCATACTTCTATTCTCTATTCAGTAGACATACTTCTATTATCTTCTATTCTCTGTGTCTCTATTTCTGTTTCGCAAATAAGATCATCTATTTCTTCTTTTTTTGTTTTTATTTGTTTAACTTTTATTTTGTATTACTAACTGGAGCATAGCCAGTTAGAAATGGTGTGATGGTTTCAGGTGAACAGCAAAGGGACTCAGCCATGCATATATATGTATCATTCTATTCTAAACTTCCCTTCCTTTTAAATGAATAAATAGATAATAGAAAATGCTTTCTCTAAAGCATTAGATTTTGTTTACCTCATAAGACTTTCTATCATTGTGTGTAAACCGTAGAGCCCCAACAGTAACTCTATAACTAATACTATCCTTGGTACCTTAACCCTAGGAGAGAAGTCCAAGAGGCATACCAAGGAGCTGGAGACAGATTTCTGCCCTTAGAATGGGCAGCCAGTGTCGCCTGTCTGCTCATAGTGAGAAACTGTGACAATCCAAGAAGGATCTTAAAAGCCATCTCTGTGCCAAACCGCTCTTCATTCCATTTTTTTTCTCCATTTAGGATGTAATTTTTCCCCTTTTCTGGCTATAAACATTTCACTTCCTCCATGTTGCTAACAATTTTTATTACCATTGACAGAACATGATCTGTTTTCCAGGCTCTGTGATGAATATTGCACAGATATCATCTCATGTATTCTTCACATCATGATCACCCCCATAAAGTAGTTTTCATTTTGTAAACAGAACTTTGAAGATTAGAGACTTCAGATGAACCCAAGGTTGTACATTAAGTTGAAAACCAGGCCTGAAGCTCAGATCTTGTTAATTACATAGCTCTTACCCCATGACTGCTCTAAAGGACATACTTGGCAATTTACTCATCCTCATTACCTCTCTCCAGAGCTCATGGTACTAAAAGAGTGTTCAGTAAATAACTGGTAAACATGCACTGACAGAGGTCATGTTTACATATTGACTTTATTACTATCTCCACTAATTCTGTGCCACAACCCATTGTACCCCTCTGTACATGGTGGCACTGAGATATAGCAATAAGTATCTTGCCCTTCATTACACATGCTTTGTTATGGTAAAGCCAGGTATAGTCTCAGACCTCAGCTCCTACTGTCCCTGTTTCCTACTCTACCATACTGACAACATCCCAGGTTACTCTCTAATGTAAAACAATTAGGGAAGCACTCCTGTCCAGGTTTGTTTGAAGAGAAGATGTCCTGATTATTGAGTTCGATTACCATGCTTATCTGGTTCTCCCACCAAGTTACAGCTTCCAACTTAGTCTCCAACAATATTTCAGTTGATAATTATTTCTCAGTTTTCTCCAGAATCCACGGAGAAAGAGTGGGCAATATTTACTGGAGATCCTACAGACACGTCAGCTCTTAGTTTTTATGACATTTTAGTGATTTGTAGTTTCTGTATTCCACTTTTACTCTCAAAAGTTTCCAAGCTGTTTGAAACCATTAAAAAAGTGAAAATTTCAAATAAAATAAATTGCTGCCATTATAAAGGCCTGAGACAAAAGAACAAAAGGAAGTTCACCTAAGCATAGATAAATATGATAGTTCTGTGGCCCTCTTATCCTGACTTGCAAAATTTAAGATCACCTAGAATTTTATTCCTGTGCTATGAGAGTGTAACCTAGACAATATGCTGGATTTAAGTAGCATTAGTTCTCTGTCCACTTATTGCTGGACACAGCTGGAAGAACACATATGTTGTGAGATCTGGTAAAATCTGGAGACTGATTATGGACAGATACTTATCACACTAATACTTACTTGTTCAGTAGATGTCTTTACAATGGAAAATTCCATAACATTTTTCTTATTCACTGTTAGGCCCACAGGACAAGACCCAGTGACCTAATTAGTATTGAATGAGTTTGTTGAATGAATGAATGAATTGATACCACCTCGCCTTTCAAATTATGATACAATTATTTATTTATTTACGTGAAAACAGCGTATATGCATATGTGCTCAGTCCTGTCTGACTCTGCAACCTTGTGGACTGTAGTTTGCCAGACTGCTCAGTCCATGGTATTTCTCAGGCAAGAGTACTGGAGTGAATTGCCATTTCCTTTGCAAAGGGTCTTCCAGACTCAGAGATCAAACCCACATCTCCAGTGTCTCTGGCATTGCAGAGGGATTCTTTATTGCTTGAGCCATCAGCAAGTTAAATCAGAAACATGAGTGAAGTAATTGGGATACAAAACAACTACATTAATTTTAAAAATATATTCTCTTTACAGTTGAAGATGTAAGAAAACCGATTCTGAATGAACTCCATCCAATTTTCTTGACTCTTAAATCAGTGTTGTGATGACTGGAATTGCAAAAATAAAATAAATAAACCAGTTTAAATATTTTATGTATCTAATAGCACAAAACATAAAATTTTACTTATATGTGCACACACATACATGCAAACACCAATTATTAAAATCTTACTCCATCATCAACAACAAAAACAACTTGATTAAAAGGAAGGTAAAGATCTGAAATAGACATTCTGCAAAGCAGACAATTAGCAGATGAAAAGATGCTTAATATCACTACCATTAGGGAAATCCAAGTCAAGTTCCAAGGAAATGTCACCTACCATCCACTAAAATGGCATTCACTGAAAAAAAAAAAAAAGGAAAAAATATATGGTGAAATTGGAACCATTGTACACTGTTTGTGGGAACTGTAAAATGGAGCATTTGCTATGGAAAATAGTATGGAGATTCCTCAATTAATTTAAAATTAACATTACCCTATGATTCAGTAATTCTACTTATAATATACATTCAAAAGCATACTGAATATTCATGTTTATAGCATGTTCATAGCAGCATTATTCACAATATGTAGGAGGTGAAAACTATTTTCATCCATTAATAACAGAAGGATAGTCAAATGTGGTATATACATACATAGAATATTACTCCCACTTTGAAAGGGAAGGAAATTGACATAGTTGGATGCTACTTGAAGGATGAACCTTGAGAAGGTTAAGTTAATTGAAATAAGCCACCACAAAAAGACAAATACTGCAGGATTCCAGCTATCTGAGGTTTTGGGAGTAGTTAAATGATAGAAAAAGAAGGTGGGAAGGTGGTTTCAGGGACTGGGGAGGGGAAGATAGGTAGTTTAATGAATATAGAGCTTCCTTTTACAAGATGAAAAAGTTCTGAAGTTTAGTTGCACAGCAGCGTGAATATACTTAATACTACTGCACTATATACCTCAAAGGGTGAAGATAGTAAATTTAATCTTTGTGTGTGTGTGTGTGTGTGTGCACATGCATGCTCAGTCCTGATCAACACTTTGCGATCTCATGGACTGGGGCCCTCCAGGCTTCTGCGTCCGTCGAATTTCCCAGGCAAATATGCTGGTGTGGGTTGCCATTTCCTACTCCAAGGGATCTTCCCAATCCAGGGATTGAACCTGCATCTCCTGCATTGGCAGGCAGATGCTTTACCACTGCACCACCAGCGTAGCCCTTTCGTATGCTTTATCCCTATTTAAAAATAAGGCTCCTTATCTAGTTCTAACATATCCTGTGATTTGTGAGTTTGCTAACTTCTCTCTTTTTTTATAATTCCATCTACTGTTGAACCTCTCCAATCATGTTTAGTTGTTAAATACCTCAGTTTCTAATACCTTAGATTCAAGGGATTAGATCTGATAGACAGTGCCTAAAGAATTATGGACAGAGGTTCATAACATTGTATTTGAGTCAGTAATCAAAACCATTCCCAAGAAAAAGAAATGCAAGTAGCAAAACGGTTGTCTGAGTAGGCCTTACAAATAGCTGAGAAAAGGAGAGAGGTGAAAGGCAAAGAAGAAAGGTAAACGTACACCCTTTTGAATCCAGAGTTTCAGAGAATAACAGAAGAGATAATAAGTCATTCTTCAATGAGCAATGCAAGGAAGTAGAGGAAAACAATAGAAAGGGGAAGGGTAGAGATCTACTAAAGCTAATTGGGATACCAGTTGCAGATTAGTATGTGTTATGTTGTTTATGGGGCTTCCCTGGTGGCTCAGAGGTTAAAACGTCTGCCTCTAATGCAAGAGACCCANATTTCCTACTCCAAGGGATCTTCCCAATCCAGGGATTGAACCTGCATCTCCTGCATTGGCAGGCAGATGCTTTACCACTGCACCACCAGCGTAGCCCTTTCGTATGCTTTATCCCTATTTAAAAATAAGGCTCCTTATCTAGTTCTAACATATCCTGTGATTTGTGAGTTTGCTAACTTCTCTCTTTTTTTATAATTCCATCTACTGTTGAACCTCTCCAATCATGTTTAGTTGTTAAATACCTCAGTTTCTAATACCTTAGATTCAAGGGATTAGATCTGATAGACAGTGCCTAAAGAATTATGGACAGAGGTTCATAACATTGTATTTGAGTCAGTAATCAAAACCATTCCCAAGAAAAAGAAATGCAAGTAGCAAAACGGTTGTCTGAGTAGGCCTTACAAATAGCTGAGAAAAGGAGAGAGGTGAAAGGCAAAGAAGAAAGGTAAACGTACACCCTTTTGAATCCAGAGTTTCAGAGAATAACAGAAGAGATAATAAGTCATTCTTCAATGAGCAATGCAAGGAAGTAGAGGAAAACAATAGAAAGGGGAAGGGTAGAGATCTACTAAAGCTAATTGGGATACCAGTTGCAGATTAGTATGTGTTATGTTGTTTATGGGGCTTCCCTGGTGGCTCAGAGGTTAAAACGTCTGCCTCTAATGCAAGAGACCCAGGTTCGATACCTGGGTCGGGAAGATCCCCTGGAGAAGGAAATGGTAACCCACTCCAGTATTCTTGCCTGGAGAATCCCATGGACGGAGAAGCCTGGTAGGCTACAGTCCACGGGGTCACAAAGAGTCGGACACGACTGAGTGATTTGTTGTGTTATGTTGGTATGCATCATGTTGCTGACTATAAAGAAAGCAGAGCACCAAAGAATTGATGCTTTTGAACTGTGGTGTTCGAGAAGACTCTTGAGAGTCCCTTGAACTCAAAGAGATCAAACCAATCAATCCTAAAGGAAACTAGCCCTGAATATTCATAGGAAGAACTGATGCTGAAGCTGAAACTCCAACACTTTGGTCACCTGATGGGAACAACTGACTCACTGGGAAAGACCCTGATGTTGGAAATGATTGAAGCCATTGGAAGAAGGGGAAGACAGAGGATGAGATGGTTGGATGGCATCACCAACTCAATGGACATGAGTCTGAGCAAGCTCTGGGAGCTGGTGAAGGACAGGGAGGCCTGGCGTACTGCAGCCTATGGGGTCGCAAAGAGTCAGACACGACTGAGCAACTGAACTGAACTGGTGTTATTTATAAATCATGCCAAAACTAATTTTCAATATTCTAATCTCAAAACCTGAGGTTCGATTATCCTCATCCTCATATTGTTACTCTCCTTTGTTGGTTCCAATCTTCTGGGTGTTCCCAGGAGAAGCTCGTGAGGGAGATTTACCTGATTATGGATCCTTGGTGGCTCAGATGACAAAGAATCTGCCTGCAATGCGAGAGACCCAGGTTCAATCCTTGGGTCAGGAGGATCCATTGGAGAAGGGAATGGCAACCCACTCCAGTATTCTTGTCTGGAGAATTCCACAGACAGAGGAGCCTAGCAGGCTACAGTCCATGGGGTCACAAAAAAGAGTTGGACATGACTGAGTGACTAACTCTTTCATTTTCACTTCACTTTACCTGATTATTAGAATCTAAGTCCAGTTCTCAACGTACATTCAGGTACAGAACCTTAAATACAAAAATGAAGTTCCGTCCTGATGTTATTAGATTAGGCTACAGCAGGACGTTAATCCACATACATTCCCAATAGCAATTCTCTGACCTTGTTGCTATCTTTTTTCCCTTTTTCCTGACCAATGATCTCAAAGTTCTATAGTTCAAGCATCTTCCTTATTTGGCTCCCTTAATGTATTCTAGCTCCTCCAGCCACTCTCCCCGTGATAGCCAGAATTGTCTCTTCATATGTCCTCTCTCCCCTAAATGTTCAAGCATGTTACTATTGAAAACCCTCTTAACTTTTCTTTATTTTTTTTTATTTTACTTTACAATACTCTATTGGCTTTGCCATACATCAACATGATGGAGATCAAAATCTTGACAGTGACCAAATGGGCCTTAGTAATCATGTGTTTTAGGGCCTTTCCAATTTTATCTCACAGTTCTTTTCCTCTCTCAAGTTTATCAACTATGCTGTGCCCTCTTTCAGATCCTGTGCACTTGCTGTTGCCTCTGTCTAGAATGCTTTCTCCCTTCCCTTCCCTACACTCTTAATCTCTCTTTGGATCTCAACTCAGATAACAGTTTCTCAGAGAAGTTCCCCTGGACCTTCAAGGAAAACTACCTAGTTCTTCAAATAAAAATGATAATAGATATTAATGTAGATACTTCTCATTGGAAAAGACCCTGATGCTGGGAAAGATTGAGAGCAGGAGGAGAAGGTGGAGGACAGAGAATGAGATGGTTGGATGGTATCATTGACTCAAAGAAGATGAGTTTGAGCAAACTCCAGGAGATATTGAAGGACAGGGAAGCCTAAAATGATGCAGTCTGCGGGGTCACAAAGAGTTAGACACGACTGAACAACTGAACAACAAATATTTATACACATGAAAGAGAAACATAATTTCTTTGAATGCGAACACTCTCCCATTATAACTTTTGATACATTAAACTCTTCTTTCTAGCATTTACTGCATTAAAAATTATAACTTGCATGTATGATTATTTGATTAATGCCTTTCTGCAAGCTCTATGAGAGTTGAGACCACAACTATTTTCTCCTCATCAGAGCATAGCAATTTTGTACATCACAGTAGCTGTGAATAAATTTGGGAGAAATGAATAAATGACCTCACTGAAACTGCTAATTTGTTCACATCACTTTCTCCTCTGTCAGCCTTTTCTTGTCTTTGCTTAGCTTCCTATCTAATTTAGATTCTTTTGACCATTATTATAATTAGTTTTAAATCACTCAAATCCTCATCTCCATCATGTCTTCCTGCCAAGTCTTTGGTGCACCCATGTGCCTACTCCATTCCTCCACCTGTTCTGTCAAGCTTTCCTGGAGAAAAACCACAAGTCAAGCAGCAATAAATTCATCATCACCTACCTCAAGTGTTGCTGCACTCTTAGGACTTTTCTTTATTAGGATTGTGCTCATGGCCTATTGGAATGAGTGTTGATATGGAATTGGTGTCCGGACTTCTCAACTCCTGGGGTCTAAATCATAAGGAACAAAAGCAGGATTCACCAGCAAACTGAGGACTAAAAGATCAGTAAGATCTCAGTATCTCCCACCACAGGACTCCTTGGGAAGTTAGGTGGAAAACTGAGCCTGGGAAGACTCTTCCTCTTTACTGGCTGATTTGGTGATAGTCAGGCTTCCCAGGTAGTACTAGTGGTAAAGAACCCATTTGCCAATGCAGGAGACTTAAGAGCCGTGAGCTCAGTCCCTGGGTTGGGAAGATCCCCTGGAGGAGGACATGGCAACCCACTCCAGTATTTTGCCTGGAGAATCTCATGGACAGAGAAACCTGGATGGCTCCAGTCCACAGGATCGCAAAGAGTTGGACACAACTGAAGTGACTTAGCACACAAGCAAGATCTGCCCGAATTATCATCTGACCCCCTCCCTGATCAAAGTAGGGAAAGCTGCAATAACCAGCGCAAGGGAGAATGACTTCCTTCTCCTACTAACGCTTCTGATTCCTCAGACTCTCTCTGCCCCATACTGAGAATCCAGGTCAGGTATATCATTCTACCATTTAGTTTTCCAATGACCTTTCCTATCAAACACAGTGATGCATGCCTTGCAAGCCATTTGGAACAAATGTTCAGTTCAATTCAGTTCAGTTCAGTCACTCAGTCATGTCCGACTCTTTGCGACCCAATGAATCACAGCACGCCAGGCCTCCCTGTCCATCACCAACTCCCGGAGTTCAC
>SJYV01023380.1:14149-25123 GCA_006410875.1 Neotragus pygmaeus | reverse complement strand
GAGTTGGACCGTGAAGAAAGCTGAGCGCCGAAGAATTGATGCTTTTGAACTGTGCTGTTGGAGAAGACTCTTGAGAGACCCTTGGACTGCAAGGAGATCCAACCAGTCCATCCTAAAGGACATCAGTCCTGGGTGTTCATTGAAAGGACTGATGTTGAAGCTGAAACTCCAGTACTTTGGCCACCTCATGTGAAAAGTTGACTCACTGGAAAAGACTTTGATGCTGGGAGGGATTGGGGGCAGGAGAGAAGGGGATGACAGAGGATGAGATGGCTGGATGGCATCACCAACTCAATGGACGTGAGTCTGAGTGAACTCCGGGAGTTGGTGACGGACAGGGAGCCTGGCGTGCTGCGATTCATGGGCTCACAAAGAGTTGGACACGACTGAGTGACTGAACTGATCTGAACTGAAAGGGGAGTGGTCATGCTGGGTACCATTGTTCAGATATCTTTATCTGACATGAAGATTGCCTTTGGCAGACAATGATTGTTAACTACCTAAATGCATCCTCTCCCTTCTTCCTTTATAATAGGACAATTTTCTTCAAGGAGGCAGTGTGACCCATTAAATACTCACTTGCAGCCAGAAGCAGCCACAGTTCTCACCAGTGCGATATTAGACTGTTTCTGACTTCTAAGTTTGCTTTTTGCTTTTTGACTTCTGCTTCTGCTTTCTGCATAAAAGGGAATAGCTATAGATGGTTTCAATTTTCTGCTATTCCCCACTTTTATTCTCCTTTCTACCTTGAGCTTTCTGCATAAAAGGGAAGAGCTGAAGATGGTTCCAATTTTCTCCTCTGCACCACTTTTATTCTTTCTACTTTGAGCACATATGTAACGTCTGGAGCTGCAGCAGCCACTTGTGATCTTGAGGCTACAAGAGTCTCAGAAATACTGAAACTGTTACCATGGTGCCACCTACCTTCAAACCTCTTGTTATATGAGAAAATAAACCCTCTTTGTTTAAGCCACTCCAATGGCAGATTTTCTATTTCTCACTCCTGAGAACGTCTTCATCTGATATACAAACTATACAATTATTTTTCATGACACAGAAAGTCCATGTGAGCTGTGATCAACGGAGCCTCATTAAAATGATCAAAAGTTAGCTTTGTGAAAATACTCATTCGGATGAGTATTTCAGTCAATAAACATTTGATAAATGCCTGCCATGGTTCTGGCACTGTGCTAACCATGGAGATATGACATGGCTCTAAGAACTCAAGATTTGACGGGGTAAACAAACAATATTCAAGAGTGAAGACAAAGTAGCTCACTTCGGGTCCCTGGGCCCCATACGGCATGGCCCAGCCCCCCTCTACTTCTACCTGTTACTCTCCTCCCAGCTCACTTCTTACCCTGGCCTCTGTGCCATTCCTGTCTACCGTGCTTTTCCCCACATGTACAGTCTTGGTTGCTCACCTCCTTCGGGCTCTGCCCATGAGTCACCTGATCCCAAAAGCCATTCCTGTACTCCTTCTGTGAACAAGCCAATGCCTCCTCAGTCCCCCCCCCCACCTCCTTGTGTCCCCTGTCATCCTGGCCAGCTCCCATCACCAAACATGCTTCTGGGTTTGTTTCCCTTCTGTCTGTCCCCCTTGCTATGGTGCAAACCCCATGATGACAGGAATTTTTCTCTCTTTTATTCACTGCTCCCTCCTTAGTGACTTGAACAGTGCCAAGCACAACTAGTTGATTTCTGTGGCTGGCTAGCTAGTTGGAGGAATGGATAATTACTACTTCAGAAAGAGCAGTGCTCTGAGACAGATGAGCACATGAAGCTAGGTACCTGAGAAGAGGAATCCTAACCAGGTCATGTGATTAGGAGAAGGCATTCTGGAAGAGGCTGCATTTGAACATTCCTTGTTTCTCAGTCAACAAGGGTTGGCTTCATGACGATGGAAGTGTGGGAGGAGGCGGAAGGAAGTGCATTGCCAGGAGAGGACACAGTCCCTCTGCAAACACAAAGAGCTGGAACATGTATGTTAGCAGTGCTCTCAACTTCCTCACCTGTAAAATGGGGGTAGGAGTGTACCTATCTCAGTGGGTGATTTTGAGAGTTACATGATAAGCATTTACTAAATTATTATTATTGTGATTATGGGAGAAGGAATTGGCAACCCACTCCAGTACTCTTGAATGGATAAACCCATGGACAGAGGAGTCTGGCAGGCTACAGTCCACGGGGTCGCAAGAGTTGGACACAACTAAGCGAGTAAACCACCAACACCACCATTGTGATTATGATTATTATTCACATGAAGGTAATGAATAGAGAATGTTGACTATGAATAGAATATGAATGAATAGAATACCTTCTATTCTTATGAAGGTAAGAATAGAGAATGTTGAAGAGATGTGCAGAATTGGCCCACCAAGGGGATCAGGAACAATTTCACAATTGTTTGATGTGATGGTGAATTTTATGTGTCAGCTTGGCTGCGTCATGATGCCCAGGTATATGTTCAAAGAGGATTCTGTATGTGTAGGTGCTTTTGCACGCATGCCTGCTAAGTCACTTCAGTCGTGTCCAACTCTCTGAAACCCTATGGACTGTAATCCGCCAGGGTTCTCTGTCCATGGGATTCTCCAAGCAAGAATACTGGAGCAGGTTGCCATGCCCTCCTCCAGGGCATCTTCCCAACCCAGGGACCGAATCCACAACTCCAGCACCCCCTACATTGACAGGCAGGTTCTTTACCACTGGATGCTTTTAGATAAACTTAATTTGTGATGAATTTAAACAAGTGGACTTTGAGTAAAGAAGATTGTTCTCCATAGTGTGGGCGGGCCTCATCCAATCAATTGAAGACCTCAACAGAACAAAAGACCGACCTTCCCCAAACAGAGGGAATTCTGCAGCAGATGGGCTTTGACCTTGCACAACAAAATCAGCAGCTTCCTGGATCTCTAGCCTGACAGCCTATCCTGCAGATTTTGGACTTGCTAGCCTCCATCATGATGTGAGCTAATTACTTAAATAACCCTATCTGTACCTCTCGCTGTACACCTCTTATTAGCTCTGTCTTTCTGGAGAACGTTGACTAATACATATGGCAATGAATCAGCCAGGATCACAAGTCACCACCTAATGCCAACTTCTCCCGGGCCTGGGGAGCCACTGAGGCCTTCAGGGCTGGGCATCTGGCTTTTCTCCACAGTCCACTAAAATGTAAGCACAGGAAGCTCAAACTGCATGGCACTTGATTCTCAAGTATTTGTCCCCAGTCAGCAGAAAGAGAGATGGCAGAATGGAGAGGCATCCCTTGCCTGGGGCACAGCCCCATGGTGGGCCCAGCTCTACTCGAAACCGAACTGGCCTCTCCTTGGGATGCTAAGAAACAGTGCACCCACACCATGGCCCTGCATCTGTGAGTTCTGTTCTGTATCAGGTGATGCCCACTCCCGTTCACCTGGGACACTGCATGGCAGACATCATGGAGATAGACCGTGGTGAACACCGAGGCAACAGACATGAGGAGCAGAAGACAGATGGCCTTGCGTGGCATGTTTAAAAGGCTGGTGTTGCAGGTTGAATTGTGTTTCCCCAACTCTGCATGGTGAAGCCCTAACCTCCAGTACCTCAGAATGTGAGGCATTTGGAGACACGGCCTTTAAAGAGGTAATTAAATTAAAACGAGGGCATGAGGGCAGGCCCTGATCCAATTGGGCTGGTGTCCTCTGGCCTCCAGAACTGTGAGACAACCACTTCTATGGTTTAAGCACCCAGGCTGTGGAATTTTGTCACGTCGGCACAAGCAGGCTAATACAGTTGGCTTTTGTCCTGAGGACACTGGGGAGATACGGAAGGGTTTAAAAAGTGGATCCCAGCTATACAACTGTGAACAAATGAATAAAGGAAATAACATGCAACATGGAAGATAAGGCGTTTGGGGGGAGGGGAATGTTTTTCTAACAACAGGGTGGAGAGGAGTGTGGAGGTGATTCCAAGAGTGTTTTATAAATAATTTATTGCCACTGCTTACGCACATTGCTTTCCTCAGGAGTCATAAAGGACACTGCTTTTTTAGGAAATGCCAAATGGAGTCATGGGGACAAGGGTCCAGGACCAACCTGTCACTTCTAATCCCCTTATACTGGAATCTATTCTCTAGGATGAATCAAGTCTGAGACCGGTTTATAGGCAGAGAAAGTCCCCAGGAAGCTCATCCAGAAGATGGACTGAGACGTCATTGTGGGAAAATGGGAAATGCAAATGAGTAATGACGCCTGTTATTAATAAACTGGTCAGTAATGGATCATTTGCTCTGGCCAAGCTTGAAAGCCATTCACGAGTGAGCCTGCATTTCCTCTAATATTTAGCTCTTAAAGCAATCCATGGAAGCCAGCAAATTCCTCTAACCCATGCCTCAAGCCAAACACGGACTAATTAATATGAAAGGAATAAGTGTGTGTGTGTGTGTGTGTGTGTGTGTGTGTGTGTGTGTGTGTGTTAGTTGCTCAGTTCTCTCTGACTCTTTGCAACACCATGGACTGTACCGGCCGGGCTCCTCTGTCCATGGGATTCTCTGGGCAAGAATACTGAAGTAGGTTGCCATGCCCTCCTCCAGGGGATCTTCCCCACCCAAGGATCCAACCCAGGTTCTCCTGCATTGCAAGCAGGTTCTTTACCATCTGAGCCACCAGGGAAGCCCATGAAAGGAATAAACACTTCACTCAAAAGAAATGGATTCCAACCCTTATCAAAGATGCCTGCATGAATGATGAAAGGTGCCAGTAAAAGCATCATGTTAAAGAATTCTAAAACTGATTCTTCCAGAAGAATAACAGCTCATCTCAGAGACACACACAAGTTAGACATCTTACCCAGAGTCACCAGGTTGACCCAAATTCCAGCTCAGCTCTGTCAGACTTGGAGGTGAAACTGTCTAACCATTGTGCTATAAAACGATGAACTCTTGCAATGTCCTGAAAAGAGCAACCATACAGGCCAGGCCTCCGCTCACAGCAGGATGCAACGCTGGCTGGGCATCTTACACACATCTGCCCCGCAGCCCCCTCACTAACTCACCACAGGACCTTTGCGTCGGCTGGCTACTTTTGTCTGTGAAGTTCTTCCCCCTGAATCTCCACGTGGTCTGTTTCCTTCTTAGCAGTTAGGTCTTGGCTTAACTGTCTCCATCTTAGAGAGGCCTTCTCTGTTGCCCTCTCCTGCAAAGAAAGCTGTCCTACCCTCCCAGGTCATCACATTACACATTTTCTGCAGAGCAAGTATCATCACTGAAATCATGTTTATGTACTGTTTGTGTAATTTTATCTTCCCTACTAAACCATCAACTCGGTGGCATCAGGGATCTCATTCATCTTGCTTGCCACACCCTCACAAGTACCCAGACAAACACTGGGACAGAACAGTGGGCAGAAACGTTTACTGTCTGACTCAAAATCCTGCTGTCCTTTCCACCCCTACTCCTATCCTAGAGGCCCAGCAACTTAAAAGAAGAAAGCAATTCCAAAAAGGGAAAAAAAAAAATGCTGATCAATCAAATGTTTCTGAACATTCAAACTGATAAAACAGATATATAAGACCAAATCTCTCAGAATTGCAAAATTGATTTGTTGCAGTCTGGGCAGTAAATTGGTTAGTCTGCTATTAATCAAATAGTTGTTCACACTATGAATTCACACGCAGATGTAAAAGTCTGGAATGTGGAATGAGACAGCTAATAATATGCTTGTGTGTGGAAATGATCGTCATTGCATAATAAGATAGTGTGGAGTCTGGAATTATCATCTGTGCAACTCATGCTCAGTTTTATCCAGAATCTGCCTTTGAGGGACATAAAAAGCTATTATCATATAACTATTCCACTTTCTGCTGTTTTATGTGCAGACTGCCTCTGGCTATTCCATGAATTTTAATTAACTCTCTGTTTATTTTGCTTCAACCCTATGACTCTCTAAGCACAGGGTCCATTTGCTAATCCAAGAAAGACACTTTTGAAGTGTACTTCTCACAAGTTCTCCCAAAGGTATCTTCTTCCTTTCCTTGAAAATAATTAAGCCCTGTTGACTTCCAAGTTGACTCAAAGCAGAGTACTCCAGCCTGGACTTTCTCTGCTGGAGCAAAAGCAAAACATTCACTGGTTCCACCTTCCAAGGGGTCAAGAGGAACTTGTAAGGCGGGGAGAGTGAGCCTGGAGAGAGGGGGGGCCTCTGTGAAAAATGAGAATTTGAAGCAAGAGAGATGCAGAAATTCTCCTCAGGACCCTAACCCAGAGGCAGTCAGTATAAACTGGTCAACTAACTCTTATCAGTTAATTATCAAGGTTTTCACTCATTTATATAATATTCATTCATTTAATTATGTAGCACATATGTCATATGCATCATATACACATTGTATATGTAAATAAATGTTGTATGTGAACATAAATATATACACTGCTTAGTGTATGTATATGCATATACGTGTGTGTGTATATATATATACATATATGTAGATATATACTGTACTGCTTTGTGGGCATGCATATACATATATGAGTGTGTGTATGTATCTATACACTCTATGTGAATGGTGGGTATATGGGTTGTTGTTTAGTTGCTCAGTCGTGTCCAACTCTTTTGTGACCCCAAGGACTGTAGCCCACCAGGCTCCTCTGTCCATGGGGTTTTCCAGGCAAGAATACTGGAGTAGGTTGCCATTTCCTACTCCAGAGGATGTTCCTGACCTAGGGATTGAATCTGTGTCTCCTGCAAATCTCTTGCATTGCAGATGGATTCTTTACCACTGAGCCACTGGGGAAGCCTGGGTATATGTATACATGACTATACATACACAAATACACGTGTGTCTATACTACTGGATGCGTATGTATATAGATGTATCGATATATATGCTGCTTAGAAGGTATACATGTATATAGATATGTGTGTTTATATGTACTATACATTTATATATATATTTGTGCATATATATGCATATACATACATGTGTGTATGCTATATACATATACACGTCTATGTACACTGCTTCCTAGGTATGAATACATGCATATTCATAAACATGTGCTCATATATAAATTTTGCTTAATGTATTTGTATGTGTATCTATATACTGCTCAGTGATTATATACATGTGCATATATATATGCATTATATACATAAATTCCATATATATGTCTGTATATGTTTTACACTTTATATATACACAGTTGCACTCGGTAAGCACTGCAGATCAAACTGTGAACAATAAGGAAACATCGCTGCCCTCACAGAGCTTATGTTCTCACGCATAAGACCAACAACCACAAGGAAAGATGAACAAGCATTTAATGGATTTACAGGTAATGACAGGTGCACTGAAGAAAACAGGACCAGAAAGGGTGCATGGATACGAAATGCTTGAGGTGGAGTCAAGTGGAGTGGGTGTTCAGGGAGGGGACATTTAAGCAGAATTCCATATGGGATGGGTGACCTTTGCAGAGTTCTAAGGGAAGGTGATTGAGGTGGTAGGCCTAGAAAGTGTAAAGTTCTGAGTTAGAAATAAGTTCAGCATGTTCAGGAGATGAGAAAAAGGGCTGCAAGGAATGAGCAGGAAGATGGAGGGGCAGAGAGGAGTGTCAGTGAAATAGGCATAGCCAGATTGCAGGGCCTTGCAGGCTAAAAGAGGTTGGCATGCATTCTCAATGGCAGGGAAGCCCCTTAACCATTCGATCCAGTTCATGCTTTATCACATCACTGGCTGCCATGTAGACCAGATCCTTCCTTCTTCTTTCTCTCTCTCACTTACACATGCTCTAGGCAGCATTTATTGAGACTTCCCAACCTGCTGGGCACTGACGGGACTGGCAGGTGACTATGACCAACCCTAACTTTTCAAGAATCTCACAGTCTGATGGTTGAGGCAGAGGAGCAATCTGAAGACCACCTCTAAGCAAGATGTGCTGTGAAGGATGGCAAGAGGAAGCTGGCTACCCAAACGTGTCCAGAACCCACCACATAACCTAGAGACAAGACGACATGGAACGCATATGAAAAATGCCAACCATATGCCAGGTCCAGGAGTTGTATGGTCTCTGCCCCTCATTTTCACAGTAAACTTTGAAGATCACTCTGAGCATTGTTTCTTCTTTTAAAGTCTTCATTTCAGAAAGGTATTTTTGTGCAATTCAATATAGAATTCTGGATTGGTGGTTCTCTATTATCACTTGAAAAATGCTGCTCCACTATCTTTGGCTTGCACGGTTTCCATTTCCTAACACAATCTGTCCTTTTGTCCCCTGGTTCATTTCAAGATTTCCTATTAATGGTTATAAGCTACTTATTAATTTGACTACGATGATCTTTGATGACGTTTTCCTTGTGTTCCTTTTGCTTGGAGTTGGTTGAACTTTCTGGATATGATTTTATCATTTTCATCAATTAAACAAATAAACCATTATTTCTCCAGATATATTTTATATGCCCATCCCTCCTTCTGAAACTCCAATTACACATATTGTAAATCACTGCATTTTGTTCCATAAGTCACTGAAAGTGAAGTGAAAGTGAAAGTCACTCAGTCATGCCCGACTCTTTGTGACCCCATGGACTGTATAGTCCATGGAATTCTCCAGGCCAGAATACTGGAGTGGATAGTCTTTCCCTTCTCCAGGGGATCTTCTCAATCCAGAGGTTGAACCCAGGTCTCCCACATTGCAAGCAGGCGGATTCTTTACCAGCTAAGCTACAAGGGAGGCCCATAAGTTACTGAAGCTCTGTTAATTTTTTCCTCAGTGCTTCATTTGTATAGTTTTCATTGCTATATCTTCAGCTTCACTAACCTTTTCTTCTACTCTGCATTTGTCATTGTTATTCAGTCGTCAAGTTGGGTCCAACTCTTTGCAACTCCATGGACTGCAACATGCCAGGCTCCTCTATCCTCTAGTATCTCCCAGAGTTTGCTCAAATTCATCTCTATTGAGACGGTGATGTTATCTAACCATCTCATCCTCTGCCTAATCTGCTGTTAATATCCCATCCAATGAATACTTCATTTCATATATTGTAGTTCTCATTTCTATGAGTTCTATTTGAGTGGCTACCACAGGAAAGCTGGGTAGGGGGAAGAGAAAGAGAGGGCAAGGGAATTAAGAGGGACATGTTACTAGGTACAAAATAAATAAGACACAAGGATATAACGTATGGCACAGGGAATATAATCAATACTTTATAATTGTAAATGGACTATAATCTATGAAAATATCAAATCATTATTTTGTGCACCTGAAACTTAACATTATAAATCAACTATTAAAGTGGTAGTTGCTCAGTCATTTTCAATCCTTCAAAGCCCGCCAGGCTCCTCTGTCCATGGGGTTCTCCAGGCAAGAATACTGGAGTGGGTTTCCATTCCCTTCTCCAGGAATTCTTCCCTACTCAGGGATCAAACCTGGGTCTCCCGCATTGCAGGCAGATTCTTTACCATCTAAGCCACCAGGGAAATAAAAATATAAAAGTAAAGTAAAATTGCACTTTCCCATGTCCAAAAAATTCCTAGGCATGAAAAGAAGCAGGAAAATATGGCCCACAAGCAGGAGGAAAATTAATAAAGAGAAACAGACCCAGAAATGGCACCAGTGATTAAATTAATAAACAAGGACTTCCATGGGGCTATTATTCATGTATTTTCTATGTTCAAGGATAAGGAAACTGAACATAATAAGGATAAAAATGGGCATTCTCATGTTTTTGGAGAGGAAACAGAGCTTTGCAGAAAATTTATGACTGGTCCAAGTTCATATGGCTGGAAGCAGCAGGACTAGAATCTGAGCTCAGGCTTCCCCATCTCCAAAGTTCGTGCTCTTTCTCCTACCTGTTGTTCCCTCCCAAAGCAAATGCTCAGTGTTTTTGGATGTTGATGGACTGTCTCCTCCTGACTCTCATGGTTTCTTGCTAATACACGTGTGACTAAAGCTACTTTCTTCCTAACTTCTGTATTTGGGAGGGACATGTGGGAACAAAACGGGCTGGTGGCTGTGGGGTCTTCTCCAGGCTTCTGATGCATCATGTGTAAAATGGAGAAAATAAGGCCCAGCACACTGAGCTTTAAGAAGACAAGGATGGTAAAAGGGTTCAGTTCCTAGGACAATGATTGTGAGTTAGCCAGGACTCTCCAGGTTGCAAATACTGGGAACCCAACATGATCTCCTCCATCACCTCCACTAGCTTTCTTGTAGTAATGCTTCAAAGCAGAGATATCACTTTGCCACACAAGGTTCAGTTCAGTTCAGTTGCTCAGTCATGTCCGACTCTTTGTGACCCCATGGACTGCAGCACACCAGTCCTCCCTATCCATCACCAACTCCCAGAGTTTACCCAAATTCATGTCCATTGAGTTGGTGAGGCTATCTAACCATCTTATTCTCTGTCGTCCCCTTCTCCTCCTGCCCTCAATCTTTCCCAGCATCAGGGTCTTTTCAAGTGAGTCAGCTCTTTGCATCAGGTTGCCAACGTATTGAAGTTTCAGCTTCAACATCAGCCCTTCCAATGAACACTCAGGGCTGATCTCCTTTAGGATGGACTGGTTGGATCTCCTTGCCAACCAAGGTCATATAGTAAAATCTATGGTTTTTTCAGTACTCATGTACGGATGTGAGAATTAAACCATAAAGAAAGCTGAGTGCCAAAGAATTGATGCTGTTGAACTGTGATGCTGGAGAAGACTCTTGAGAGTCACTTGGACCAAGATCAAAGCAGTCAATCCTAAAGAAAATCAGTCCTGAATATTCATTGGAAGGACTGATGCTGAAGCTGAAGCTCCAAAACTTTGTCCACCTGATGCAAAGAGCTAACCCATTGGAAAAGACTCTGATGCTGGGAAAGATTGAGGGCAGGAGGAGAAGGGGACGACAGAGGATGAGATGGTTGGATGGCATCACCGACTCAATGGACATGAGTTTGAGCAAATTCCGGGAGATAGTGATGGACAGGGAAGTCTGGTGTGCTGCAGTCCATGACTGAGTGA
>SJYV01023380.1:0-10817 GCA_006410875.1 Neotragus pygmaeus | reverse complement strand
CTCTGTCATCCCCTTCTCCTCCTGCCCTCAATCTTTCCCAGCATCAGGGTCTTTTCAAGTGAGTCAGCTCTTTGCATCAGGTTGCCAACATATTGAAGTTTCAGCTTCAACATCAGCCCTTCCAATGAACACTCAGGGCTGATCTCCTTTAGGATGGACTGGTTGGATCTCCTTGCCAACCAAGGTCATATAGTAAAATCTATGGTTTTTTCAGTACTCATGTACGGATGTGAGAATTAAACCATAAAGAAAGCTGAGTGCCAAAGAATTGATGCTGTTGAACTGTGATGCTGGAGAAGACTCTTGAGAGTCACTTGGACCAAGATCAAAGCAGTCAATCCTAAAGAAAATCAGTCCTGAATATTCATTGGAAGGACTGATGCTGAAGCTGAAGCTCCAAAACTTTGTCCACCTGATGCAAAGAGCTAACCCATTGGAAAAGACTCTGATGCTGGGAAAGATTGAGGGCAGGAGGAGAAGGGGACGACAGAGGATGAGATGGTTGGATGGCATCACCGACTCAATGGACATGAGTTTGAGCAAATTCCGGGAGATAGTGATGGACAGGGAAGTCTGGTGTGCTGCAGTCCATGACTGAGTGACTGAACAACAGCAACATGATCTTGCATAAACAAAATAGGATACTAGCTTTCGTGGTTGCTAAGGACAGTGGATATAGCTATAGGACTGGAAGAACAGAAAGGTGGAGGCACTGGTGGTACCAGCCCATGCTGCCTCTCCTGAACCTCCACACAGCTCAGGTTGTTTACTGTGGACACCTGAGGCTTTCTGCTGGGGCCTTTTTCTGCCCTGGATGTGAGTGAAGTGAAAGTCACTCAGTCGTGTCCAATTCTTTGCAATGACTATACAGTCCATGGAACTCTCTAGGCCAGAATATTGGAGTGGGTAGGTAGCCTTTCCCTTCTTCAGAGGATCTTCCCAACCCAGGGGTTGAACTGGAGTCTCCAGATTCCAGCTGGATTCTTTACCAACTGAGCTACCAGGGAAGCCCTACTTCTGAAGCCTTTTTCTGCCCTAGATCAGTCAGTTTAGTTCAGTTCAGTCACTCAGTCATGTTTGACTCTTTGCGACCCCCTGGACTGCAGCACACTAGGCTTCCCTGTCCATCACCAACTCCCGGAGTTTTCTCAAACTCACGTCCATCACGTCAGTGATGCCATCCAACCATCTCATCCTCTGTCGGCCCCTTCTCCTCCTGCCCCCAGTCCCTCCCAGCATCAGGGTCTGCCCTGGGTGGGCAAGCCAAAAGTGCAGGAGAGGTGATGCTGCTTAAAGCAGCCATCCCTCAGTGATGGACAGGGGGCTCTACACACAAGNGGCCCCTTCTCCTCCTGCCCCCAGTCCCTCCCAGCATCAGGGTCTGCCCTGGGTGGGCAAGCCAAAAGTGCAGGAGAGGTGATGCTGCTTAAAGCAGCCATCCCTCAGTGATGGACAGGGGGCTCTACACACAAGCATCAGCTTCTCTGACCCTCGGCTGCCTTCAAGGCACCCTCCACTCGGAGGTCCCACATGGAGGTGAGTGAGTCCCTGTGCCTGAGAAAAATGGCCAGCAACTCTTGCAGATCTGTTTTCTTACATACATCACTCATGGCAGGATGACAAGAAGTCTTTCACCTCTGATTCCGTGGAAGGATTCTGAATGGCTCTGTTTGGGTCACACAGCCACTCCTTAGACCAAGCACTGGTCTAGGAATATGGCCCAAGTGGCTGGCACAACCACATCACATGCCCATCTCAGATGGTTAGTGGGGCACCACAGGGACTGACATGTCCACATGAGGTATTTTCCGAAGAAAAGAGATGCTATGGTGATAAGAAAGAGACACGAAAAGCATGCTGGACAGTCATAAACAACAGCCTTTAGATTCCACTGATTCACCATTCCCTTTTCTTTTTACAAATGAGAAAACTAAGCTTAAGACTGGTTAATTCACTATCCCAAGTAAGCACAACTAAAGCATATCAGAGTCAGCCTGCTTCCCAGATCTAAAGTGTTTCCACTGAGATATGTAGAAATTCCTCTGCCATGCTTCAACTGTCCTAGAATTTACTCATAAAAGCGTTATAAAACCCTTCAATAAATTCTTGCTAAAACCAATGGATTGCTTGCAGCTGTTTACTTTGGTACTTCACTGGGGAAGCACAATCTACTCCCCGCATGAAAGTCAAATAAGATTTCTGCAAATTCACACGTGCTTTTTCCTGATAACCAAGGCTGCTGTCGTACTTTAACAATGAAATGTCTTTCTTGAAAACTCTTAATAAATGCCAGCTATCAAACCCACCAAAGGCTGAAAGCAAAGCCAAAGTACCCATTCAATAGTGGAAGGGTGGTTTTCTTCATCCTAGCCCAGCACAGTTCCACCTTGAGTCTCATAATAGTCACGTAGGCTCATCTACATTGACATGAAAGGCAGTAGTTATTTGGTATTTTGACCAGAACAGAGCTTTGTGCGATTGCCTTGAAGGAACCTCCTCCTGAATATTGGATGTTTGTGCACATTCTACATGAATTTGGGTGTCATCAAGAAATTACCACAACCTAAGGGTGACTTAAAAATAGAGTCTCCTCTAGAAAGCTTGCATTTTTCTTCAGAACACCCAGTATAACCGAAGCTTGAATATATTTACGTCCTGAACCACAGGTTCTGAGAACCAAGACAGCAGCCAAATAGCAGCACAGATGAGGACAGGAAAGGACGAGAAGATTTTCAGGATATAATCAAGTAACAACTCATGGGAGCCCAGACCAGCAGATCTGATAGTACTGACAGGAAAGGGTGCAAAGGGCTCAGGGCCAAGATCTCCACTGACTCGAGGGTAAAATGATACACCTCTATGTGGTGTCAATTGTGTTGTGGATTAAGAGAGCTGTTTCAAGTTTTCTTCAGCCACAAAATGCTCAACATTAGGATAAGCGACCACAGAAAGTAATAATTTAGCAGAATTTTTTAAAAGTTTTTTGTTGCTGTTACTGAAGTTCAGCCCTCCCCATGGGACTATAGGCAAACTTTCTAAATTCTCTGGATTGTAACTCTTCTTCTAAGAAATCTAGAGAAGAGATGGATGAAACTGGAGCCTATTATACAGAGTGAAGTAAGCCAGAAAGAAAAACACCAATATAGTATACTGACACATATATATGAAATTTAGAAAGATAGTAATGATGACCTTGTATGTGAGACAACAAAAGAGACACAGACGTATAGAACAGACTTTTGGCCTCTGAGGGAGAGGGAGAGGGTGGGATGATTTGGGAGAATAGCATTGAAGCATGTATACTATCATGTAAGAAACGAGGCGCCAGTCTATGTTCGATGAAGGATGCAGGATGCTTGGGGCTGGTGCCCGGGGATGATCCAGAANATATATATGAAATTTAGAAAGATAGTAATGATGACCTTGTATGTGAGACAACAAAAGAGACACAGACGTATAGAACAGACTTTTGGCCTCTGAGGGAGAGGGAGAGGGTGGGATGATTTGGGAGAATAGCATTGAAGCATGTATACTATCATGTAAGAAACGAGGCGCCAGTCTATGTTCGATGAAGGATGCAGGATGCTTGGGGCTGGTGCCCGGGGATGATCCAGAGAGACAATGTGGGGTGGGAGGTGGGAGAGGGATTCAGGACTGGGAGCTCGTATACACCTGTGGTGGATTCATGTCGATGTATGGCAAAACCAATAGAGTATTGTAAAGTAGAATAAAGTAAAAAAAATAATTAATTAATTAAAAAAAAAAGAAATCTAGAGAAGAACCTCAAACACAGCACATAAACTCTGTCCACCTTTCTGGCTGACTCCTAAAAATCACATGTATAGAGCAGACTGTAAGCAGTACAGAGCAGAAGAAAAAAAAGAAAGGGACTGACACTTGTGTGCATGCCCAAGAAAAGAGTATGCAGTATAAATCCAACCAAGGTAACCTCTTGTTAAGAATATATTTTCAAAGAAATACAACACAATCCAAGGTCTCTACAATATAACATTCATGATATCCAGGATGCAAGCCCAAATTACTCAGCATATAAAGAACCAGAAAATTTTGACCCATCCTTAATTAAGGGGAATCTTAAGATGATCTAGATGTTGGAAATAGAATAAAGGATATGAAAACAGCTCTTAAGACTAAGACTAAACTGCATGGTATAAAGGGCAATATGGAGGAATAAATGAAAATATGGGAAATCTAAGAAAAGAGAAACTGCTTTTAATCCAGAAGTTATACCTAGGAATATCATAGTCAAACTGCTGAAAGTCAAAGATTAAAGGAAAATCTTGAAAATAAAGAGATGGATGTGACATATTACTGCTGCTGCTGCTAAGTCACTTTGGTAGTGTCCAACTCTGTGCGACCTCATAGACGGCAGCCCACCAGGATCCCCTGTCCCTGGGATTCTCCAGGCAAGAACACTGGAGTGGGTTGCCATTTCCTTCTCCAATACATGAAAGTGAAAAGTGAAAGTGAAGTCACTCAGTCATGTCTGACTCTTAGCGACCCCATGGACTGTAGCCTACCAGGCTCCTCCATCCACGGGAGTTTCCAGGCAAGAGTACTGGAGTGGAGTGCCATTGCCTTCTCCGGACATATTGCTATCAGATAATAATGATTCAGCTTAATGGCCTTTCAGCAGAAAGCACAGAGGTCATTCAGTTGACAATGGCACAAAATCTTTAAAGCAATAAAGAAAAAGCTGTCAACCCAATAATCTGTATCCAGTAGAAATAGTCCTCAAGAAAGGTGAAATAAATGCCTTTCAGTTCAGTTCAGTTCAGTCACTCAGTTGTGCCTGACTCTTTGTGACCCCATGAATTGTAGTATGCCAGGCCTCCCTGTCCATCACCAACTCCTGGAGTTTACTCAAACTCACGTCCATTGAGTCGGTGATCTCATCCTCTGTTGTCCCCTTCTCCTCCTGCCCTCAATCTTTCCCAGCATCAGGGTCTTTTCAAATGAGTCAGCTCGTCGCATCAGGTGGCCAAAGTATTGGAGTTTCAGATAAAATAAAATTAAGAGAATGCATTGATTGGAGATTTGTGCCACAGGGACACACCAGGGACACCAGAGGGAAATTCATACCTTCATGAAAGGTATGAGTAATTATTAAGGGCTATTTTCCGTCTAATTTTTTAAAGGCCAAAAAAAAAAAATCCCCACATATTTTAAAATATATATTATATATTTTACATATACATTATATATGTATATATTTATATGTACTTAAAGCAACAAACTATAATATTGTATTGGAGATTTATGATTTATAAACTATTACACATATGACAACTATAATATAAGAGTTGACAGGTATGGTAAACAGATCTATACAGTTGCCAGGTTTTTGGTTTTATGTGAAGTGTAAAATATTAACTCTAACAGACTGAAATAAACTGTGAGGTGAAAGTTGCTCAGTCATGTCCAANCAAAAAAAAAAAATCCCCACATATTTTAAAATATATATTATATATTTTACATATACATTATATATGTATATATTTATATGTACTTAAAGCAACAAACTATAATATTGTATTGGAGATTTATGATTTATAAACTATTACACATATGACAACTATAATATAAGAGTTGACAGGTATGGTAAACAGATCTATACAGTTGCCAGGTTTTTGGTTTTATGTGAAGTGTAAAATATTAACTCTAACAGACTGAAATAAACTGTGAGGTGAAAGTTGCTCAGTCATGTCCAACTTTGCAACCCCATGGACTATACAGTCCATGGAATTCTCCAGGCCAGAATACTGGAGTGGGTAGCCTTTCCTGTCTCCAGGGGATCTTCCCAACCCAGGGATCTAACCCAGGTCTCCCATATCACACACAGATTCTTTGCCAGCTGAGACACAAGGGAAGCCCTGAGCATATGTATTATAATCCCTAGAGCAATAATTTTAAAACACGGAAGTATAGCTGTGAGTCAACTCTTCGGACACGACTGAGCGACTGAACTGAACTGAACTGACAGCTGTGCAGTCATGAGATAAATGGGAATTCTAAATCTTCAGTTAATCTAAAACAAAACAGGGAAAGAGTAACCAAAGAACAAAAGAGAGAACAAGAACAAATAAAACCATGCTAAGCCTAATTGAAACCAAATCAATAACTACATTTACTGTGAATAGACTAAGAGGTAGAGATTGCCAGACAGATTTAAAAAGAAGCAAGCTCCCGGGTGGTGCGAGTGGGACAAAACCTGCCTGGCAATGCAGGAGATGTGAACGACGCAGGTTCAATCCCTGCATTGGGAAGATCCTTGGAGAAGGGAATGGCAACCCACTCCAGTATTCTTGCCTGGAGAATCCCATGACAGGGGAGACTGACATGACAGAGGTTACAGTCCATAGTGTTGCCAAGAGTTGGACACAACTGAAGCAACTTAGCAAGCATGCACACAAGACCTAACTATATGATATGCTCAAGAGATTAATGTCAAATATAAAGACACAGATAGAATGAAAGAAAATGCATGGAAAAATATATGCCATGTAGGCTAGAATAACTATATGAATTTCAGAGAAAATAAGCTTCAAAAAAAAAAGATTATTAGCAGAGATAGAAAAGAACATTTCACAATGACAAAAAGGTCAACCCATCATGAGGTCATAATAACTATAAGTCTGTATGGACCTAATAACAGACCTTCAAAGGGTCAGAAGGAAAACTGACAGAGTTAAAGGAAGAAGAAACAATTCTAGGATCAGAGTTGGAGATTTTGTACAACTGGCTCAGAAATGGATAAAACAACTAGATTGTTACAGTCAGTGAAGACGGAGACCAAGGAAGGATGTGGTTTAGGATGGTGGTGTAGGAAGGTCCTGGATTCATCTCCTTCCATGGACACAATAAATTTACAACTACACATGGAAAAAGCCCCTATGAGAATGACCTGAAAACTAGCTGAACAGCTTCTCCACAATAAAGGTTAAAAAAGCCACATTGAGATGGGAAGGAGAACCAGAGATGTGATCTCACACACAAAAAAAATCTCCACCCCACCAGCCTGGTGACCTGAAATTGGGAGAGGGCTCACAAATAGGAAACTTCACTCCAAAGAGCCAGGGGTTTGTGCTCACATCAGGCACTGGTAAAGAGAGCCTCCAAAATGTCTGTCTTTGAAACCCAGCAGGATTTACATCTGGAAGAATATAGGGCTATAGGGGAGAGAACTCATAAAGAGCCTGCATGAAGATTCGCTCGTCTTGGACCCAGTGCAAAGGCAACAAACAGGCCTAGGTTTAGAACAAATGTGAAGGAGATTCATTTACTAACCTTAAAGCTCTGCTGGAGGGGCAGGAATCTGTTGGGAGTCTTCCTGGTGCCATTCTTATCCTCTCCCTTTCCAGCACCAGTGTTTGTGCCTCATCCTCACTCCGCTTCTCAGCCCTGCCAGAACCAGTAGGCACATGCAGGCCATACAGGGGATGCCCCTTGAGCATCTGGCTCTGCTGTGCAGGGGGAATTGTGTTTTGGTGCCCCATGGGTCCGAGACAATCAGAGAAAGACTATTCTTGGAAGGCCCCTGTACTCTAGTCACTGTACAGACAATCGCTGAGATGTAGCCCGTCTTCTTGTGAAAAAAGCCTATTTACAGGTCTTGGGGCTTTAGTCCGAGGGACAGGCTTCCAGTTTTCCATACATTTAGAGGCTATGGAAGTGGTCTAGGGGATGTCCTCTTTGTGTATTCCCTTGAACTCACTGCAGCTCCCTGGTAACTCCCAGTGAAAGAGAAAGTTAGTTGCTTAGTTGTGTCCAATTCTGTGATCCCATGGACTGTAGCCTTTCTGGCTCCTCTGTCCATGGAATTCTCTAGGCAAGAGGACTGAAGTGGGCTGCTATTTCCTTCCCCAGGGGATCTTATAGATCCAGGGATAGAACCTAGGTCTCTTGCATTGCAGGCAGATTCTTTACCAACTGAGCCTCTAGAGAAGCCCAGAAATGAGATCAAACACTCATCTGGAGCCCTGATTTCTGCAGCTGTCACCAATGAGTTACATGTAGATCATCTGGCGTGAAGGCCAGTGAGGTTTACAATTGCAGTTCTATATTACTGTATATATTGGCATACCTTAAAATGTGTGGCTTGCAAGTCCAGCTTCTAATCAGACTGAAACTAAGGGCTAACTGAAATTTTCTGGAACACTAACAGGTCTTTGCACACCTTCAACAACTGGGAACTATGAAGAATAAGTCAGAGAGCTAAGATAATTACAAACATTTAAGAGATAATCAAGAGGTAGGGCAAAGTTAAGCAATAAAGTTGATCTCCTTCATAAGACCAGTATTTCAAGACTGGCAGAGATAGCTGCTTCATGTAATATTAGACACAAACACAGAGAGTCAAGCAAAATGAGGAGAGAAAGGAATATATTTCAAATAAAAGGAAAAGATAACTACCAGTTTAAAAACCCATAATGAAATGGAGATAAGTAGTTTAGTTGAAACAGAGTTCAAAATATTGGTCATAAAGATGCTCACTGAACTTGNATTTACTAACCTTAAAGCTCTGCTGGAGGGGCAGGAATCTGTTGGGAGTCTTCCTGGTGCCATTCTTATCCTCTCCCTTTCCAGCACCAGTGTTTGTGCCTCATCCTCACTCCGCTTCTCAGCCCTGCCAGAACCAGTAGGCACATGCAGGCCATACAGGGGATGCCCCTTGAGCATCTGGCTCTGCTGTGCAGGGGGAATTGTGTTTTGGTGCCCCATGGGTCCGAGACAATCAGAGAAAGACTATTCTTGGAAGGCCCCTGTACTCTAGTCACTGTACAGACAATCGCTGAGATGTAGCCCGTCTTCTTGTGAAAAAAGCCTATTTACAGGTCTTGGGGCTTTAGTCCGAGGGACAGGCTTCCAGTTTTCCATACATTTAGAGGCTATGGAAGTGGTCTAGGGGATGTCCTCTTTGTGTATTCCCTTGAACTCACTGCAGCTCCCTGGTAACTCCCAGTGAAAGAGAAAGTTAGTCGCTTAGTTGTGTCCAATTCTGTGATCCCATGGACTGTAGCCTTTCTGGCTCCTCTGTCCATGGAATTCTCTAGGCAAGAGGACTGAAGTGGGCTGCTATTTCCTTCCCCAGGGGATCTTATAGATCCAGGGATAGAACCTAGGTCTCTTGCATTGAAGGCAGATTCTTTACCAACTGAGCCTCTAGAGAAGCCCAGAAATGAGATCAAACACTCATCTGGAGCCCTGATTTCTGCAGCTGTCACCAATGAGTTACATGTAGATCATCTGGCGTGAAGGCCAGTGAGGTTTACAATTGCAGTTCTATATTACTGTATATATTGGCATACCTTAAAATGTGTGGCTTGCAAGTCCAGCTTCTAATCAGACTGAAACTAAGGGCTAACTGAAATTTTCTGGAACACTAACAGGTCTTTGCACACCTTCAACAACTGGGAACTATGAAGAATAAGTCAGAGAGCTAAGATAATTACAAACATTTAAGAGATAATCAAGAGGTAGGGCAAAGTTAAGCAATAAAGTTGATCTCCTTCATAAGACCAGTATTTCAAGACTGGCAGAGATAGCTGCTTCATGTAATATTAGACACAAACACAGAGAGTCAAGCAAAATGAGGAGAGAAAGGAATATATTTCAAATAAAAGGAAAAGATAACTACCAGTTTAAAAACCCATAATGAAATGGAGATAAGTAGTTTAGTTGAAACAGAGTTCAAAATATTGGTCATAAAGATGCTCACTGAACTTGGGAGAATGGATAAACAAAGACAGTACTTCACCAGAGATAGAAAATATAAGAAAGCATCAAATCAGTTCAGTTCAGTCGCTCAGTCATGCCTGACTCTTTGTGACCCCATGGACTGCCACACACCAGGCTTCCCTGTCCATTACCAATGCCAGAAGCTTTCTCAAACTCATGTCCATTGAGTCAGTGATGGCACGTAATCATCTTATCCTCTGTCATCCCCTTCTCCTGCCTTCAATCTATCCCAGCATCAGGCTCTTTTCCAGTGAGTCAGTTCTTCGCATCAGGTGGCCAAAGTATTGGAGTTTCAACTTCAGCATCAGTCCTTCCAATGAATATTCAGGACTGATTTCCTTTAGGATTGACTGGCTGAGTCTCCTCCAAGGGACTCCCAAGAGTCTTCTCCAACACCACAGTTAAAAAGCATCAATTCTTCAGCACTCAGCTTTCTTAATAGTCCAATTCTCACATCCATCCATGACTACTGGAAAAACAAAAGCATTGACTAGACGGACCTTTGTTGGCAAAGTAATGTCTGCTTTTCAATATGCTGCCTACATTTGTCATAGCTTTTCTTCCAAGGAGTAAGCATCTTTAATTTCATGGCTGCATTCACCATCTGCAATGATATTGGAGTCCAGAAAAAGAAAGTCTGTCACTGTTTCCACTGTTTCCCCATCTATTGCCATGAAGTGATGGAACTGCATGACATGATCTTAGTTTTCTGAATGTTGAGCTTTAAGCCAGCTTTTGACTCTTCTCTTTCACTTTCATCAAGAGGATCTTTAGTTCTTCACTTTCTGCCATAAAGGTGGTGTCATCTGCATACCTGAGGTCATTGATATTTCTCCCAGCAATCTTGATTCCAGCTTGTGCTTCTTCCAGCCTGGCATTTAGCATGATGTACTCTGCATACAGGTTAAATAAGCAGGGTGACAGCCTCAATGTACTCCTTTCCCAATTTGGAACCAGTCTGTTGTTCCATGTCCAGTGCTAACTTTTGCTTCTTTACCTCCAGATTTCTCAGGAGGCAGGTCAGGTGGTCTGGTATTCTCATCTCTAAGAATTTTCCA
>SJYV01023377.1:0-27527 GCA_006410875.1 Neotragus pygmaeus | reverse complement strand
ATCAATCCTTCGGCGCTCAGGCTTCTTTATGGTCCGGCTCTCACGTCCGTACATGACTGCTGGAAGCTGATTTCCAGATTCTCCTGTTGAGAGCTCTCCTTTGACCCCTTAGGAGAAACCACCCCACCAGGATGGAGGTCACACTCTGACCCCCTCCGCTGGCCTCCTGGCCCTCTGTGAATGCTCCCCCAGCCTGCAGCTGACTGAATTAACTGCCTGAATATCTCCCTTCAGGGGTCGTCACTCTTCTGTGGCCTGTCTCCTCAGTGTGGTTTGGTCTGGATTAGGCCTGTCCTCTTCAAGCTGCTTGAGTTAGAAGGTACACACCCAGCGTGTGTAGCCTCCTGACCAGCCCTTCAGCGACACTGGGCTTCGCACCTGTCTTAGCTCGAAGTGCTGTGGTCAGACACCACGACCGAGGGGCTTAAACCTCAGAAATCCACGTTCTCACGGTTTGCAGGCTGTAAGGGCCTCTCTCCTGGATTTGCAGACAGTTGCCCTCTTCACCCGGCCATCTCTGTGTGCATCCTGGGCTCTCTTAGAGTGTCCTACTTCTCCCGTCTTGTAAGGACACCAGTCGGGTGGGATTAGGGCCCACCCAACCAGCTTCACTGTTACCTCCTTAAAGGCTCAATTTCCAAATACAGTCACATTCTGAAGTACGGGGGCAGGGGGGGCGGTCAACACTTTAACATATGAATTTGGGGGGCACATAATTCAGCCTGTTGCAGCACCCCAACAAAAGGTGCTCTGCAGACCACCTTTCCATCGGCCATAGCTGAGTGTGCCTGGAGTAAGTTGGAAGGGCAGCCCCTTTCCAGGGACCAGGGGGAGGGGTGCAGGGGGCTCTCTGGGATTCAGCAGCCTGTGCCTCAGTGAAGGGAACTCTGCATCCTGCGAACGGAGAAACCGATCAAGCCAGGCAGGCTGCTTTGATCGTGGTGGGCAGGTGTGTGGCCGAGCAGAGTCTTCCTTCTGTCCAGGTAATTAATGAGCCACTTCAAAAGCTTGACGCTTTCCTGCTCAAATCAATTATTCAGACTAATGCATCCAGAGGGCCCCAAACAGGAAACAGGGAGGAAGGAGATTGCTAAGTGGTTGTGATGGAGACTTAATGATTGACTTGTTAGCGGCCAGCGTCACACCGCACGGCACCTGTGAGACGCTGTCGCGGTTGGTGCCCGCGCTCTTCCCCCTGGTGGGNCCAGGGACCAGGGGGAGGGGTGCAGGGGGCTCTCTGGGATTCAGCAGCCTGTGCCTCAGTGAAGGGAACTCTGCATCCTGCGAACGGAGAAACCGATCAAGCCAGGCAGGCTGCTTTGATCGTGGTGGGCAGGTGTGTGGCCGAGCAGAGTCTTCCTTCTGTCCAGGTAATTAATGAGCCACTTCAAAAGCTTGACGCTTTCCTGCTCAAATCAATTATTCAGACTAATGCATCCAGAGGGCCCCAAACAGGAAACAGGGAGGAAGGAGATTGCTAAGTGGTTGTGATGGAGACTTAATGATTGACTTGTTAGCGGCCAGCGTCACACCGCACGGCACCTGTGAGACGCTGTCGCGGTTGGGTGCCCGCGCTCTTCCCCCTGGTGGGGGAGGGGGCTGGGGAGGGCAAGCTGGGGAAGGCTCAGGTTCTCAGGAAGACCAGGGAAAGTGTTACTCAGTCACGTCCCACTCTTTGCGACCCCATGGACTGTAGCCCTCCAGACTCCTCTGCCCGTGGAATTCTCCAGGCAAGAAGACGAGAGTGGACAGCCATTCTCTTATCTAGGGGCTTCCCGACCCAGGGATCGAACCTGGGTGCCCTGCACTGCAGACAGATTCTTCACCGTCTGAGCCACCAGGGAAGCCCAGAGAGACCAGTAACTTCCGTTTTCAGAATCAGTTGTCAACCTGTATCTTCGTCACCAGTGACCGAGGACCCCAGAATGAGCCCAAGCGGATCGTCTCAGTGTTCATTCTGGCATTCGAACTGCGAGCACCACCTNCCACCAGGGAAGCCCAGAGAGACCAGTAACTTCCGTTTTCAGAATCAGTTGTCAACCTGTATCTTCGTCACCAGTGACCGAGGACCCCAGAATGAGCCCAAGCGGATCGTCTCAGTGTTCATTCTGGCATTCGAACTGCGAGCACCACCTTGCCCCATAGCGAGCCTGGGGCAGGGGGCTGGCGAGGGTCTTCTCAGCCCGGGGCTGGGGTCAGGGGGTGAACCGTCGCCGTCGGGGACATAGCAGCGCCACTTGTCCACTCCCTTTGGGGGTTAGCTACAGTGAGAGGCGAGGTCTTGTGGACTCAAGGCAGGGAAGTGTGGTTTTGCTGGGTACGAATAATGCCACAAAGCAGATGATTGTGAAAGTTTCGGGAAAGATTACAGGATTTCCCATGGTTCTCTGCTTTTGCTTATGTCTGCAGTTTTCAAAAAAAGAAATTTCAAAATTTTAAAAAGATAGTAGTGATGCCTCCTGCTACGGCTGTTTCTCTTGTGGCCGTGATGGGCAAACAGAGGCTGGACGTACCCTTCCACAGGCAGTAACCAAGGCCCAGACAATACAGGAAACAACGGATGTTAAGAGGCGGCATCGGTCAACAAATGACTGATCCCTGAAAGATGGGANCCAAGCACAAGGACAGATGTGTATAAGAGACAGAACAGAGGCTGGACGTACCCTTCCACAGGCAGTAACCAAGGCCCAGACAATACAGGAAACAACGGATGTTAAGAGGCGGCATCGGTCAACAAATGACTGATCCCTGAAAGATGGGAAACAAAAGAGATTCCTACCGAACTCAGGTTTGGCTGCTCATGGCTCAGTATTCCAATACTGAGAAGCGAGTGGTGAGTAGAGCGAAAGACAGCTTTTTTGAGGAAGTGGGCAGTCCTGGGGAGGAGGTGGACTCCTGTCCCAAAGACCAGCTTCCCCCTGCTAATCAGAGCCCTAAAGGGGAGTTGCCGGGGCGCACAGATGGGAGGAAGGGACTGTGTGCGCGTGTGTGGCCGTGTGTGGCCTGATCGGCGTCATCTTGGTTGTTTCAAGCACAGTTCGTCCTCAGTTCTAGGGTCGGTTTGTTCCCCTTTCCTTGACGCTAGTTCTCGGAATTCTGGCAGCTTATGTTGTGACTACAATCTGGTTGCCACGTAGTTAACTTCTTCCACCTGCTGGGGGGTTTCAGTATCTGTAAAACAGCTCCAAGGACATGGCTCACGATATCGTCTGTAGCCCTTGGGGAAGGACTGAAGCTCCTTGACTTTGTTGAATGGCTAAGCTGTTGCTGTGCTGGCTTCCTGTAGCCTTTTCTTTATCTGGATCTTGGCTGCCCTGGGTCTGTGTTGCCGTGTGCAGGATGTGTCCAGTCGCAGCGCACAGGCTTCTGTTTCGAGGCCCTAGGACTTCTTGTTTCAGAGCACGGGCTCAAGAGTGCGAGGGCTCCGTCATGGCCTGCAGGCTTCTCTCGTCCTTGTGCTTGGGCATAGCTGCCCTGACCTGGACCGGGGATCAAGCCTGTGTCCCCTGCTGGTGTTGGAGGGTCTCCTACGGAGGTGTGGGTCAGCAGTGGCTGACCACAGGGCCGGGGGCACCGCAGCAGCAGTTCTGCGGGACGCCCCTCGGCATGAGCCCTCCCTCAGGCTGCCTGTTATTTTTCTTGTTTGTCTTGTTTTCCTTTGTCTCTGCATTTTTTTTTCCATCTCCCGGATTAGATTTATCCTTTTTTTTTTAAAGCTTTTTTCTTTTTTTCATCGTCGCTCCCACTCTGATCCTCCAGCTCCACCTGTCCTAATGTTTCTTTTTTTTTTCTTAATATATATTTTTATTTATTTATCTGGCTGTACTAGGCCTTAGGCATACAGGATCTTTAGTCGCAGCAGGGAAATCCTTAGTTCCAGCGTATGGGACCTAGCTGCCTGACCAGGGATGGAAGGCCGGCCCCCCGTATTATGAGGGTGGGGTCTTAGCCACCGGGCCACCAGGGAAGCCCCAGCTCTGGTTAGGTTTCTTCTGTGGCTAAAGTTTTCCTGCAGGTGGAGGACGTGGAAGCAGGGCCAGTCTGTCCTGGGAAGGCCCCACAGGGCCCTGTTCTGTTATGAGATGAGCGCTCTGACTGCCCGGCTTCCTCGGGGAGTGAAAACCCCAGCAGAGGCCGGAGGGGCGGGCAGGTAGAAGTGGAGCTGAGAGCCTGGGGGACCGTGGCAGGTAGTGTTGGCAGGATGGAATTCCAGAAGGGCCGCCCTGCAGAGTTCAGCAGAGCTTTGATCAGCACATGTGTGGGAGGAGACTGCGCGAAGCGGGAGAGAGTGTCTCCCGGAGGGTTAGAGAGCCAGAACCCGGAGCTCGCCCAGAATGGGGGAAGGGGGGAAGCACCTCTTCCCGCCCAGCAGGCTGAATTCACGGAGCATTGTGGAGAATCCTCAGAAGGGTCTCGCTTCCATACTGGACAAGAATTAGCCTTGGATTAATCATAGCTCAGATCTCCCCCAGTCAGTTAGCCAGTTCAGTTGCTCAGTCCTGTCCGACTCTTTGCGACCCCATGGACTGCAGCACAAGAGACTTCCCTGTCTGTCACCAACTCCCAGAGTTTACTCAGACTCATGTCCATCGAGTTGGTGATGCCATCCAACCATCTCATCCTCTGTTATCCCCTTCTCCTCCTGCCTAAAATCTTTCCCAGCATCAGAGTCTTTTCCAATGAATCAGTTCTTTGCATCAGGTGGCCAGAGTATTGAAGTTTCAGCATCAGTCCTTCCAATGAATATTCAGGATGGATTTCCTTGAGGATTGACTGGTTTGATCTCCGTGCAGCCCAGGGACTCTCAAGAGTCTTCTCTAATACCACAGTTCAAGAGCATCAATTCTTCAGTGCTCAGCTGTCTTTATGGTCCAATTCTCATATCCATGACTACTGGAAAAACCATAGCTTTGACTAGATGGACCTTTGTTGGCAAAGTAATGTCTCTGCTTTTTAATATGCTGTCTAGGTTGGTCATAGCTTTTCTTCCCCCATCTCCCCCACCAGCTCTTAAAACCAAAACCTGAAAGAATCAAACTCTTTCCGGGTTATCTAGCCACACCCAGAACAAAGCTCAGGAATGTCTGTAAGACTACAAAAGTATGCGGCACCCATAAAGTGAAATGTGCAGGGTCTGGCATCCATCTGGAAATTCCCAGACATGCAAAGGGTAGGAAAACACCACCAGTGCTGAGGGAAAAGTTCAGTTAGTCAAAACTGACCAGGGCTGGATACAAATGTTAGAATCCACAGGCAAAGGGGGTAGAGAATCATCGTAACTCTATTCCACATGCTTAAAACATTAACAGAAACGTGGGCTCTTTTTTTAAGTCATGGAACTGTACACTTAAAAATGTATAAAATGACAGGTTTTATGTTGTGTGCATTTTACCACAAGTAAGAATTTTAAATTTAAAACACAAGGGCTTCCCTGGTGGCTCGGCTAGTAAAGAATCTGCCTGCAAGGCGGGAGATCTGGGCTCAATCCCGAGGTTGGGAAGATCCCGTGGAGAAGGGAAAGGCTACCCACTCCAGTATTCTGGCCTGGAGAGTCCAGTATTCCATGGACTGGATAGTCCATGGGGTCTCAGAGAGGCTTCTTTTTTTAAGTCACTGAACCATACATTTAAAAATGTGTAAGATGACAGATTTTATGTTATGTGCATTTTACAAGTAAAGTTGTTTTAACTCTAAAACTCCAACTTCTAGAGGTAAACAGCCGTCAGCATCTGAGATGAAAAATATACAAGATGGGATTCGGGGCAGATCGGTGGCTGCAGAAGAAAAGAAGAGTGAGCTTGCAGAAGTAGGATTAGAAAGGATTCAAAGGAAACGAAAAGATAAAAAGAAGTGTCATTAAAAAAAAAAAAAAAACCGTTTCAGTGAGCTATAGCACAGCTGCAGACAGCCTGACGTGTTCTTGGAGGAGACTGAGGTGAGGAGAGGAAGAACAAAGAGAATATTTGAAGACATAATTGATAGAAATTTGTTGTTCCCAAATTTGAAGTGGTCTGTGAACTCCCAGAACCAAGAAGCTCTATGACTCCCAAGCTCAAGACACATTGGGGAAAAAACATAAATCAAAGCGTGTAGTTTCCAAATTGCTCAAAACCAGGGATAAAGATAAAAATCTTAAAAGCCACCAGAAAGGGGGAAAAGCTACGCTACATGAAGGAATAAAGGCATACATGACAGCAGATACATCTTCAGGAACAAATCAAGTAAGACAGCGGAGAGATGTCTTTGAAGCATTGAAAGGGAAGAAAAAATAGCTATTTCAAAAACAAGACTTCTTCAAAATAGAAAAGCTGTGATACTCCATCACCAGCAGACCACTCTATAAGAAATGTTAAAGGACATTTTTCAGGTAAAAGGAGAATGACAGCAGATGGAAATACTCAGAGGTCCGAGAGGCGCCAGAAATGGTCCCTGCATGAATATGCAGAGAAACTGTCTTATTATTCAGGGCCTCCCTGGTAGCTCAGATGGGGAAAAAATCTGCCTGCAATGCAGGAGACCTGGGTTCCATCCCTGGGTCAAGACGATCCCCTAGAAAAGCGATTGGCTGCCCACTCCAGTAGAGTTGCCTGGAGAATTCCATGGACAGAGGAGTCTGGCAGGCTACAGGCCATGGGGTTGCAAAGAGTCATGCACAACCGAGTGACACCTNGCAGGAGACCTGGGTTCCATCCCTGGGTCAAGACGATCCCCTAGAAAAGCAAATGGCTGCCCACTCCAGTAGAGTTGCCTGGAGAATTCCGTGGACAGAGGAGTCTGGCAGGCTACAGGCCATGGGGTTGCAAAGAGTCATGCACAACCGAGTGACACCTTATTACGTCAGTCCCTTTAAAACTCTTGGGTGTTGAGCAGAAATGATAACAGTGTACTTTCGAGTTGTGACATGGAAAGGTTATATGTGTGCTGCCAATGGCAAAGAGGCTGGGAGGAGAGGAGCAAAGAGATTCTTACCCTGTTTGTGAAGTCAGGAGACATCACTTGATTATGTGAAGGATATACGCCAGAAGCCCTAAGGCAACCACGAAAATAGCCAAATCATAGCTCAGGAGCTGACAAAAGATACAAAATGGAATCGTAAAAAAATTCTCAAGAGAAGGCAGAAAAAGAGGGAGAGGGTACACACCAGACAATAAAAATAAATGGAAATAACACAGAGCTCAGCCTACTCACATCAACAATCCCATTAAATGTAAATGGTATAAATACCCCCCAATTAAAAGGCAGAATTGTCCAGTTGGATAAAACAGCAAGATGCTTGCCTCCAAGGCACATGCTCAAATTATGAAGACGCAAATACGTTAAGAGGATGGAAAGAATATACCATGTTAACACTTATCCAAAGAAAAACAGAGTGGCTAGATCAGTACCAAAGCAGATTTCAGAGCAAAGGATGCCAAGAGAGTTATAGAAGGTTATTTCATAATGACAAAAAGATCAGTTCTGTAGAAGGATATAAGAACCCTAAGTACCTAATAAAGAGCTTCAAAATACAGGCAACAAAAACACAAGGAGAAATAGAAAAAACCCATGATTATAATCAGATTATTTCTGTACCCCTCTTTCAGTAACTGGTGGAACAAATAGAAAATCAGTGGATAGAAAATTTGAACAACACCAATTAACTAACTTACCTGACATGTATAGACCTCTGGATGCTTTCTTTGCAAATGCACTTGTAACGGTTATCAGATAAACCATATTATGGTTCATAAACCAAGTGTCAATAAATGCAGAATTATGCAAGCCTTATAGATGTGCTCCCTAACCACAAGGGAATCACCTTAAGAATCAAGTAAGAGAAAGATGTCTATAAAATCCCTGAATATTTGGAAACTGAGCTACATTGTTCTAAATAATGCATGGGTCAAAGTAGAAATCCAATGGGAAATTAGAAAGTGTTCAAGCTGAATGAAAATGAAAACGCAGCATATCGACACTTATAGGATGCCACTAAGGCAGTTCTTCATGAGACATNCATTGTTCTAAATAATGCATGGGTCAAAGTAGAAATCCAATGGGAAATTAGAAAGTGTTCAAGCTGAATGAAAATGAAAACGCAGCATATCGACACTTATAGGATGCCACTAAGGCAGTTCTTCATGAGACATTTAGAGCAGAAAATACCTCTGTTAGAAAAGGAGAAAGCCCTCAAATCAGTGACCTCAGCTTCTACTCTCAGAAGCTGCAAGAAAAAGCAAATTAAACCCAAGTAAGCAGAAGAAAGGAAATAATGAAAATTATAGCAATCATTGAAATAGAAAATAGAAAGATGATAAGGAAAAAAAATGATGCAAAAGCTGGTTCTTTGAGGACATCAATAAAATGGATAAACCTCCAGCCAGACTAACCCAGGAAAGAAAGAAAGGAAAAAGGTCCAGTCTACCAGCAGCAGAAATGAAAGCTGGGACACGACTTCGAGGCTTTGTCAGAGACCAGATGTCCGCATGTGCATGTGCGTCCAGTTCCAAGCACCCTGCTGTTGCATTTTCCAAATACCTGTCTTAGAGCACCGTCCCGATCACTGCCTCTCCATAGTGAGTCTCCAAATCAGGTTTCGTTAGTTCTCCAGCTCTTCTTTTTCACACGTGTCTTGGCTATCCTCGATATTTTGCATTTCTGTGTGAATTTAGCCATCAGATCATCATTTCCTCTAAAAAGCCTGCTGGGATTTTGACAGATCAAGCTGGGGAGGAACAGACATCTGAAGACAGTCTTGACGACACGGCCGTGGGGACTCGCTCCTTGCGGTCAAGTCTGTTGTGTGTCTCTGCAGTGTGTTACGGTTTTCAGTGTGCAGGGGTGCCCAGCTTTGACCAGATTTATCCTGAACCGTTTCATCGTTTTTTGAAGATGTTGTAAAGGTAATTGTAAATTTCTGTCTTGATGGTTTGTTGCAGCTGAGGTCAGAAATTCCAGAATTTCTCCAAAGGGTGCCATAGGTTCTGTCCTTGAGGTGTTCAGCCCTGGGGGCTGCAGTGGTGAGGTCTGAGGGAAGAGGAGAGAGGACCCTTCTGTGTCATGACTCTTTTTTTTTTTTTTTTTAATATTAGTGCATCCAGTTGTCTGCTGTTTCTCCACTTGTCTCCTCTTTGTCCTGTTGTTCACTGTTTGGGCAAGCGTGGGGGTTGGCAGAGGTGCTTTCTGACTTTCTGGGGAGGGATCACCTGGACCAGTGTCTCCGGGCGGACGGCCAGGCCCAGTGATGTGAGTGCCAGAGACAGTGGACCCAGGGCCCTTCTATGGTGGCACCTCGTGGCCTAGCTCCACGTGGCATTTCTGTGCTTGAAAGACGAAGGATGCTTGATTTCCCGGTGGCATTTCATCTCGATTGGTATTTAATGTGTTTGCCAAGTCTGTCCGTTTGAAGGGAGAGATGTTCAAACAGTGGCCGTGAATCAAGCCCCAGCCCTGCACCCGAGTCTGCGGGCCTCCGTGTCTCCACTGGGGGCAGGGGGCGTGTGCTGAGCATCGCCCCCCTCCATCCCGGGAGCACAGTCAGCCTGACACCAGCCTCTGTGCGGTCCAGGGTGGCGCTGCGCCCCTTGGAGTTGCCGGGCAGCTGTGCAGCCACAGGAAGCCACAGGCCTGCCTGGGAACCTCCTTGGCATCACTCGGAACTTAATGCAGGGCAGGGGGTGTGCCCATGCTGACCAGGGACAGACTGAATGGGGCCTCCTGCTTGCCTGGGGGGCAGTGATGTGCAGGGGGCCGAGGTCGGCAGGACGAGGGCTCCCCTTCCAACCTGCGTGCAGCACCGCCAGCCCCCGACCCCTGCNACAGTTTATTGTGATCCACACAGTCAAAGGCTTTGGCATAGTCAATAAAGCAGAAATAGATGTTTTTCTGGAACTCTCTTGCTTTTTCCATGATCCAGCAGATGTTGGCAATTTGATCTCTGGTTCCTCTGCCTTTTCTAAAACCAGCTTGAACATCTGGAAGTTCACGGTTCACATACTGCTGAAGCCTGGCTTGGAGAATTTTGAGCAGTGCTTTACTAGCATGTGAGATGAGTGCAATTGTGCAGTAGTTTGAGCATTCTTTGGCATTGCCTTTCTTTGGGATTGGAATGAAAACTGACCTTTTCCAGTCCTGTGACCACTGCTGAGTTTTCCAAATTTGTTGACATATTGAGTGTAGCACTTTCACAGCATCATGTCTCAGGATTTGAAACAGCTCCACTGGAATTCCGTCACCTCCACTAGCTTTGTTTGTAGTTATTCTTCCTAAAGCCCACTTGACTTCACATTCCAGGATGTACGGCTCTAGGCGAGTGATCACACCATTGTGATTATCTGAGTCATGAAGATCTTTTTTGTATAGTTCTTCTGTGTATTCTTGCCACCTCTTCTTAATATTTTCTGCTTCTATCAGGTCCATACCATTTCTGTTCTTTATGGGCCACAGATGAGGGAAGAATTGAGAAATACCGAAAAAGGTAGAGAGCTTCCAGTAGAACAGAAGAAAATCAACATGGAAGATAAGAGCTGCCATGATCAAAGAAAGGGATAGGGAGGGTTGGAGACACAGTGGAGGATTTAGAGCAAGGGGACAGGGTAACTCAGAAGGCAGAAAATTACAGGGAGGGAGGAGGGAGAACTTAAAACTTTTGTTTTGCATTGTGAATGGAATCGCCTTTGGTGCTCTTCGAAAGATTTCAGGGAACTTCCTTCGTGGTCCAGAGGTTAAGAATCTGCCTGCCAATGCTGGGAACACAAGTTTGATCCCTGGTCTGGGAAGATTCCACGTGCTGCAGAGCAACTAAGCCCACAAGCCACAAGTATTGAGCCTGTGCTTTAGAGATCCAGAACCACAGCTACTGAGCCCACAGGCTACAAATACTGAAGTTCGCTGGGTGCGCCTGAGCTTTGCAACAAAAGAAACCAAGTAACTAAAGAAAGCTTGCATTCAGCAACAAAGATCCAACGCAGACAAAAATAAATAAATAAAAGATTTCAGTAAAGAGTCTAAATGCCTTTTGGCTATCAAACTGCTGATATTTTCATATATATCAGATGAGACTGTAAAAGATATAGTGTCAGGACTGAGCCACCGGAATTTCCCTGGTGGTCAAGTGGCTAAGACTCTGCTCCCAATGCAAGGGGCCCGGCTTCAATTCTGGTCAGGGAATTAGATCCCACAGACTGCAGCTGAGAGTTGCTCATCTGTTTCTTCTCTAAGCACTCTAATTTTTCATTCTGACTCTCCTTTATTAGCTCCTGTCCTCATCTTGCCCCGAAAATTGAGGTGTGCTCTTGACCCTCTCTTCTTAATTAACACAGTCTCACTTATCTACTTCACTGGTTATACTCAAAATCATCCCTCAATCTATATTGTCCTTCCACACTTTTTGATACATGCTCATTCAGTCACTAAGCTCTGTCAGACTCTTTTGCAACCCCATGGACTATAGCCCACCAGGCTCCTCTGTCCATGGGATTTCTCAGGCAAGAATACTGAAATGGGTTGCCACTTCCTTCTCCAGGGGACCTTCCCAACCCAGAGATCAAACCCGAGTCTCTTGCATTTCCCACATTGGCAGGCAGATTCTTTACCACTGTGTCACCTGGGAAGCCTGTTCCATACTCCAAATCCAAACGCCTGTGACATCTCAAATCCCACTCCTTTTTTCAGGCTGAAGGGTCTTTGAATTTGCCCACAAGAAGCAAACTCAAACCCATTTTCACTGCTTTAATCTCATGAATACTAGACTTAATCGCCTTCACTCCAGCCTCTATGCTGCATGACTCTGAACTTTTCAAAACCACAAGTCCAACAGCATCATTCCAGCACTTAAAACTTTCCAGTGGCAATGGAATATTACTCAGCCTTTTTTAAAAAAATGAAATATTGTCATTTGCAGCAACATAGATGGATCTAGAGACTGTCATAATGAGTGAATTAAGTCAGACAGAGAAGACCAAATGTCATATGATATCACTTACATGCAGAATCTAAAAATAATAATACACAAGAACTTATTTACAAAACAGACTCACAGACTTAGAAGAGAAACGTATGGCTATCAAACTAAACATTCACTGCATGTGTAAATAAATATTACTGTTAATGGCTTGAATTGTCTTCCCCCTAATCCATATGAAGTCCTAACCCTGAGGACCCCAGAAAGTGGCCTCATGTAGAAACAGGGTCCCTGCAGATGTAACTACTTAAGATGAGCTCATACTGGAGCAGGGTGGTCCCTGATCCACACACACACATACACACACACACACACACACACACATACACAGAGAGAGAGAGAGAACATCGAGTGATGATGAAGAAAGAGATCAGGGTAATGTTTCCATAAGCCAAGGAATGTCAAAAATTGTCATCAAAGCACCTAGAGCCTTTTATACAAAGTGAAGCAAGTCAGAAAGCAAGAAACAAGTACTGCATATTAGCACATATATATGAAATCTAGAAAAATGGTACTGATGGTATTTGCAGGGCAGGAATAGAGACACAGACATAGAGAAAGAACCCATTCACAGGTAGAGAAAAGGGAAAGTGAGATGAATTGAGACAGTAGTATTGACATATACACACACAGACACACATACCCTACCCCGGACACATGTACACTACCGCGGACAGACGTACACTACCACGGACAGACATACACTACCATTGACACACACATACTACCACTGACACACATACACTAACATTGACATACTTACACTACCATGTGTAAAATTTGATACCTGGTTCCTCTGCCTTTTCTAAAAGAACCAGAGATCAAGTTGCCAGCATCCGTTGGATCACAGAAAAGCAAGGGAATTCCAAAACAACATCTACTTCTGCTTCATTGACTATGCTAAAGCCTTTGATTATGTGGATCACAGCCAACTGTGGAAAATTCTTCAAGAGATGGGAGTACCAGACCACCTTACCTGCCTCCAGAAAAACTTGTATGCAGGCCAAGAAGCAACAGTTAGAACCAGACATGGAACAATGGACTAGTTCAAAATTGGGAAAGGAGTGCATCAAGGATGTATATTGTCACCTTGCTTATTTAACTTCTATGCAGAGTGAAAATGAAAGTGTTAGTCGCACAGCCATGTCTGACTCTTTGCAACCCATGAACTATAGCCTGCCAGGCTCCTCTGTCCATGGGATTCTCCAAGCAAGTATACTATACCACAGTGGGTTGCCATTCCCTTCTCCAGGGAATCTTCCCAACCCAAGAATTGAACTCAGATCTCCTGCATTGTAGGTGGATTCTTTACCATTTGAGCCTCATACGAAATGCCAGGCTGGATGAATCACAAGATGAAATCAAGATTTCCGAGAGAAATATCAACAATCTCAGATATGCAGATGATACCATCCTGATGGCAAAAACTGAAGAAGAACTAGAGAGCCTCTTTCTTGATGAGGGTGAAAGAGGAGAGTGAAAAACCTGGCTTAAAACTCAATGTTCAAAAAACAAACATCATGGCATCCAGTCCCATCACTTCATGGCAAACGGATGGAGAAAAAGCGGAAACAGAGACAGATTTTATTTTCTTGGGCTCCAAAATCACTGCAGATAGCGACTACAGACATAAAATTAAAAGACACTTACTTCTTGGAAGAAAAGCTATGACAAATCTAAACAGCATATTAAAAAGCAGAGATATCATTTTGCCAACAAAGGTCCATATAAGTCAAAGCTATGGTTCTTCCAGTAGTCACATATGGATATGAGAGTTAGACCTTATATAAAGAAGACTGAGCACCAAAGAATTGATGCTTTCAAATTGTGGCACTGGAGAAGACTCTTGAGAGTACCTTGGATGGCAAGGAGCTCAAGCCAGTACATCCTAAAGGAAATCAACCCTGAATATTCATTGGAAGGACTGATGCTGAAGCTGAAGCTCCAATATTTTGACCGCCTGATGCAAAGAGCCAACTCATTGGAAAAGATCCTGATGCTGGGAAAGACTAAGGACAGGAGGAGAAAGAGGTGACAGAGGATGATACGGTTGGATGGCATCGCTGACTCAATGGACATGAGTTTGAGCAAACTCTGGGAAATAATGAAAGACAGGAAGGCCTGGCATGCTGCAGTTCATGGGGTCACAAAGAGTCACACACCATTTAGCAACTGGACGATATGTAAAACAGGCAGCTAGTGGGAAGCTGCCGTATAAAACAGGGAGTCCAAATCTGTGCTGTGATGACCTAGAAGGGTATGATGGGGAATGGTGGGAGGGAAGCTCAAGAGGGAGAGGACATATGTATACTTATAGCTAATTTACTTTGTTTTACAAAGAAACCAACACGACACTGTAAATCAACTATCCTCCAATCAAATAAAATTTTTTAAGGAAAAATGAAAGCAGAGGCCTGGAGCAGGTTTCCCCCTCACAGATCTCAAAGCCAGTCCTGCAGACACCTTGACCTCAGACTTCCAGCCTCCAAAGCTGTGAGACAAGCAATTTTTATTCTTTAAGACCCTCACTTCTGGTCCCTTGATATGTCAGCCCTAGAACACTTCAGCATTTACTAAGTGCATAAGTGAATAAAATTACTCAAAGCAGTAATTGCCTGAATATCAGCAATGCACCTGTGCAAGCTTTGCTAAGCTGCAAACACAATAGCAGTGTATTTATTGGGCAGAATTCCACCCACAAGCCATACTGCATTTAGATCTGTCAGGACAGACTTCCTCCTCTCTCTATGAATATTTTGAAAGGAAAATGGTTTTTTCCATAATTTTTACCCACTAGATTTTTATTTCGGTTTAAAGAAAGCTCAAAAAGCAGGAACTGTGATTGAAGAGCAGACAGATGGTTACAACATTCAAGAGTTGAAAACAGATGGGAGTGCTTCCATTCAGCTGTGTCCCCTCCTTTCTTAGTTTTTCCTGCCACACCTTACCTCTCCAGAACTGCTCCCCCTTCCTAAGAAATGGAGTATTTCCTGCCATATCAATAAACAAGATTGTCACAGCCATCAGCAACTCCGGCCCTCCAAATGTGAATTTCTGAGCCCTGAGGGTACCCAGGAAGAGTCATACCTGTGATCTGGCAGCCCACCCAGTCTCTAAGGCAGTACTGAGGAGCTATGGGGGTAGGGACACACACACACAGAAACAGGATACAGTTCCTTAAACAGCAAGGAGATTAAGCCCGACCATCCTAAAGGAAATCAACCCTTAATATTCATTGGAAGGACTGATGCTGAAGCTGAAATTCCAATACTTTGGCCACCTGATACGAAGAGCTGACTCACTGGAAAAGAGACTGACACTGAGAAAGGTTGAGGGCAGAAGGAGAAGGGGGTGATGGTTGGATGGCATCACTGACTCAATGGACATGTGTTTGAGCACACTCCGGGAGATAGTAAAGGAAGCCTGGCGTGCTGCAATCCACGGGGTTGCAGTCGGACCGACTGAGTGCCTGAACAACAACTGGCCCCAGACAGCTAAGATGCATATGAAAGGAAATTATTCCAGTGAGCCCAGACTCTTGCATCTTCCCAGACAGAGAAAAGTGCTAAATTCCTTGAGATACCTGCTTTTCCTTAACTAACAATAATCTGTCGATGTTCAGACCACCTGCCCTTTGCTGCAAAACTTCTATATAACCTGGCTCCCCTCTTCACTTCCTTGGAACAGTTCTCTTAGAGTCACTTGAAATGTTGTCTCCCAGGCTTGAACTCCTAAAAATTCCCACCAAATAAAATATAACTCTCACTTTCTAAGTTGTGACTTTTTTTTTTAAGGTGACACTCTGCCACCGCTAGGTCATCATAGCTTGTCAGTAAATCTACATAAACCACCTTTCCTGAAATGAAAAAGAAAATACTAACAGGCAAACATCATCTCCTGGATCAAATGCCAGTCACTTCCTTGTGTCTTTCATGGTTTCTCCCTTGGAAACCCAGCACAGACACCATGAATCTGTGGAAGAAGGAGAAATATGTGAGAGAGACATTTCACTGACCTAACTTACCAGTTTCCAAATAGTCCTGAATGACTCACTGCCTTGGGACATCAGGGACTGTGGCTAAGATTGCCCCGAAGGAATGAAGAGAACCTAGTCCCACATGCTCAGGAAATTTCCCCTCAGACACTTGGGTTTGTAATGGATTCTCCTTCCAGCTCACTCACATTCACTTTGATCCAAATCTGGCTGAAAGCACAAAGCTTCATTAAATATAACATTGGCAGGAAAACCATAGATTTTAATGTGAAATTATTCAAAGTGAAAATATGACATTTTGGAAAAGCTCATTAAAATTGTTAAACGTTGATGGATTTGTTAGCTAGTCCTACTGTTCAACTTAACAACAGCTCTTCATTTTTCCACTGTGTGCTAGTTGTTACAGAACAGGCTGGAACCATTTTCCTATAAAAACCAAAGCTAGAAATGTGCCCTAAGAATTTTATTGAGAATATATATTTTATTTTAATAATAAAAGAAACAAAGCACATCAGTTGGAGAAACAAGAACTCAAAATTTAGACGAAAGTAAGTGAATTATATGCTGAAGCTGAAACTCCAGTACTTTGGCCACCTCATGCTAAGAGTTGACTCGTTGGAAAAGACTCTGATGCTGGGAGGAATTGGGGGCAGGAGGAGAAGGGAACAACGGAGGATGAGATGGCTGGATGGCATCACCGACTTGATGGATGTGAGTTTGAGTGACCTCCAGGAGATGGTGATGGACAGGGAGGCCTGCTTCGATTCATGGGGTCGCCAAGAGTCGGACACAACTGAGTGACTGAACTGAACTGAACTGAACTGAATTATAAGCACTGTTTTCAAATCTTGCTCATTTTCATTTCAAACCAGCATTTCCATAATTATAACTACGCATATTTCTAAATAGTGATATATCTGTATACAGACTTAAGAGGAAAACAATGGACCATCATCACAGCAATAAACTAAAACCAAGAAGTAACATTAAGTTGAACAAGAATGGAATTCTACCCATTTCAGTATTCTTGCCTGGAAAATTTCATGGACAGGAACCTGGCAGACTACAGTCCATGGGGTCACAAAGAGTCGGATATGACTGAGAGACTAACACTTTTTAAGAAGGTAATCTAATCGTAGTCCCTTAGAAATAAAGAAAATTAACTATGAGGTGAAAAGGAGATATTAAAGATGTAATAACAGATTACTTATAAAACAAAAAAGAACACTAGATAAGATCCTTTNTATGACTGAGAGACTAACACTTTTTAAGAAGGTAATCTAATCGTAGTCCCTTAGAAATAAAGAAAATTAACTATGAGGTGAAAAGGAGATATTAAAGATGTAATAACAGATTACTTATAAAACAAAAAAGAACACTAGATAAGATCCTTTAGAATGTGCTCTAAGTTGCTTTAAAAGGCAAATGTATAGCCTTAAGTATTTCCATTATTAAAGAAAAGGAGAGAAAAGGACTCAGCTCATTAAAGAATTTAGACAACAAATGAAAATCACAGAAAAGAGAGAGAATAAAACTAAAAGCAGGATTGAATTCATTCAGACATTAAAATGCAATATTATTGATAAATCACACACATCATCTCTTTGAAAGGAACTAAGTTCTAGCGTATCTAAGAAATATAGGAAGAGGGCAGGAAAGAATAAAATGAGAAATGAAAANTTCAGACATTAAAATGCAATATTATTGATAAATCACACACATCATCTCTTTGAAAGGAACTAAGTTCTAGCGTATCTAAGAAATATAGGAAGAGGGCAGGAAAGAATAAAATGAGAAATGAAAAACGGGAAATGATACATATAAAAGATAATCAAGATGTTAAGAGTTCTGTGTTTGGAACCCAAGGAACTGGGTCAAATCTTAAGTCAGTCACTTGCTAGTTATGAGACTCCAGGTATATCTACCTTCTTAAGCCTATTTTCTCTATAAATGAGAAATGGAAAATTTCTTAAAAGAGAAGATAATACTACCTCCCTCCTAAAGTTTTTGCAAAAGTCAATAAAGTACCTCACAGTATAGGAACTAGTAAGCACCAGGCTCTATTCTAGATCATTCCTAAGACTTCCATGACATTAGTTTGCTTGATTTGTAAAGCCCCACCATCACATTCGCTCAGATTATAATCACTTAACATGGTCCTGTTAGGTGCATGGTGCAGGGTGACACTTGTGATTTCATCTTCAAAATAATGCAATTCAGGGACTGCCCTGGCGGTCCAGTAGTTGAGGCTTTACCTTCCAAAGCAGAGGGTGCAGGTTTGATCCCTGGTCAAGGAGCTAAGATTCCACATATCTCATGGCCACAAAAATCAAAAAATAATACAAGAGCAATATTGTAACAAATTCAACAAATGCTTTATAAAGAAAGGCCTACATCAAAAACACTCAAAACAATTTTAATGCAATTTATGGAAATAAGTAAAAAATCAAATTTGTCCAGGCTTTGAATGGAACTGATATGGGTGTGTATGAGATAGTGAGGGGCCAGCCGACTTGGAGTGCTTTGACAAGGGTCAAAATGTCCTCCCCAAAATATGTTTCCTGCTACAAGAAGTCTCCTTTTAAAAGGTAGAGAGGTGACCTGGTGAGAATCTGTCTGCATAAAGGTGGACATTAAAATGACAAGAGCAACACAATGTCTAGGAAAAGAACAATGAGGAGCAAAGAACAGAATTATTTAGTAAACAAGAGTCAGGAGGGGAATGAACAGAGGTGAAAAAGGATCAACTGGACACATAAGAGGAAAACCAATTACATTCACCCTTCGGTGTCTACGGGAGGCTGGGTCTAGCACCCCTGCAGACACCAAAATTCAAGGAAGCTCAACTCTCTTATTAAATGGCAAAGTATTTGCATATAATCTATGCACATCCTCCTGTATACTTTAAGTCATCCCTGGATTACTAGAGATGATACATCTCTAGTACAATCTAAGTGCTACATCAACACTGGCAGGTACAAGGCAACTTCAAGGTTTGCTTTTAGATACTTTTCATAATTTCCCTTCCGGAATATTTTCTATCCATAGCTGGTTAAATTCAAAGATACGGAGCCCACTGATTTAGAGGGCCAACTGCAGTGTCCCAGTAGTGGCTAAAAACTAACACTTCCTGTGTGTGAACTACTGTGTCTAAGCAGGTTTCATGTGATAACTCATTCCATGCTCATCACACATCTCCAAGGTGGGTGTTAACGTTCTCCTTCACTGAGGGGAATCCCACAGAATAAAGTCAGCCGCATGGAACCTAGAGTGAGTTCATGGTCAAAGCTGGCATTTATAGCCAGGCAAAGGCCCATAGTTCTAAACCCCACTGCTCACTCCCTTCATTGGAGCCCCAAGAAAGAAGAAATCATCATTAGTGCCAATCCTACAAAAAAAAAAAAAAATGTGGAGTTAGAAGCTCCTGGACTTCCCATATGCAGCTTCAGTGGAGGAATTGTGACTAAAATTAGAAAGCAGATGACAATCCTTAGGAAGAAAAAGAAAGCAACATGGGACAGCTGGCTTAAGTAAAACTCTCCATCCAAAGAACCAATGGTTAGAAAGACAAGAGTCCAGAACAAGGAATGTGGGAAGGGAAGAGAAGGAATGGATCTGCTGGGTCAACTCTGAGAACAGGATGAACTAGGACAGCAATAAATAATAACTGCTGGGGAACTATGATGGAGAGAGAAAAGCAGAAAATAAATAAAGCGCCAGTCAGTATCTTTCCCCAAAGGAAACTTCATGACGGTAAAAATATCTTGCTTGTTAACAAATAGGGGCTCATCAATAACAACAACAAAAACCCTGATTTAAAAACAGGCAAACGACTTGAAGACATTTCTCCACAGAAGATATTCAGACAACAAATAAATGCATGAAAAGATGCTCAACATCACTAATCATTCAGTTCAGTTCAGTCTCTAAGTCGTGTCCGACTCTTTGCGACCCCATGAATCACAGCACACCAGGCCTCCCTGTCCATCACCAACNCACTTCCACTGTATAATCATAAGGGATTTAATTTAGGTCATACCTGAATGGTCTAGTGGTTTTCCCCACTAATCATTAGAGAAATGCAAATCAAAACCACAGTGAGCTACTACTTTACACCCACTAGGATGGCTATTAGAAAAACACAGATTTTTAAAAATTAAAAAGTGCTGCCAAGTATGTGAAGAAATTAGAACCTACCCTGTGCACTGTTAGTGGAAATATAAAATGATGAGGCACTGTGAAAAACAGTATGGTAATTCTTAAAATAAGAAGACATAGGCATACCATATGATCCAGTAATTCTCCTTCTGAGTATAAACTCAAAAGAAATGAAACCAGGGATTTGAAAAAATATTTGTACACCCATGTTTATAGTAGCATTATTCCCAATACCCAAAAGGGCAGAAGCAGCCTAAGTGCCCACTGACTATTTAATGGATAATCAAAATGTGACATATTCATACAATGGAATAACATTCAGTTTTGAAAAAGAAAGAAATTCTGATACACTTTACAACATGAATGAATGCTGAAGACATGATGCTAAGTGAAATAAGCCAGTCACACACGGAAAAATACTTACATGAGGTTCCTAGAGTGGTCAAACTCATAGAGAGAAGGCAGGATGGGGGCTCCCAAGGGCCAGGGGCTCTGGGGAGAAGTGAATGATAATGGGTATAAGGTTTCTCTTTGAAACGATGACAGGAGAAATGGATGCAAGCCATGGAGGACGCACTAAATGTCTTGGAATTGTGGCTAAGGTAGTCAACTTAATTTAAATATATTTTACACAAGTTAATAAAAAAGAATTTCAGATTCAATGAATTGTAAACTCTATGCATAAAATATATGCTGTGGATATTATATTCCAATAAAATTGGTTAATTAAAAAAAAAGAAAAAGAATCACGGGTTGAAGAGAAGCCACGGTCAGGGTGAGTGGGAACATGGAATCCTTTCTGTCAGAGTGGGGCAGGCTTGCCCACACTGTACACCACACGACATCAAGTAGTTGCTAAGACTTTGTGCGACCCCATGGACTGCACACCAGGCTTCCCTGTCCTTCCCTGTCGCCAGGAGTTTGCTCAAACTCATGTCCACTGAGTCAGTGATGCCATCCAACCATCTCATCCTCTGTTGCCCCCTNGTAGTTGCTAAGACTTTGTGCGACCCCATGGACTGCACACCAGGCTTCCCTGTCCTTCCCTGTCGCCAGGAGTTTGCTCAAACTCATGTCCACTGAGTCAGTGATGCCATCCAACCATCTCATCCTCTGTTGCCCCCTTCTCCTGCCCTCAATTTTTCCCAACATCAGGGTCTTTTCCAGTGAGTCGGCTTTTTACATCAGGTAGCCAAAGTATTGGAGTTTCAGCTCCAGTACAGTCCTCTCGGTGAATATTCAGGGCTGATTTCCTTTGGGATTGACTGGTTGGATCTCCTTTCAGTCCAAGGGACTCTCAAGAGTCTTCTCTGGCACCACAATTCAAAAGCATTAATCCTTTGGTGCTCAGCCTTCTTTATGGTCCAACTCTCACATCCACACGTAACTACTGGGAAAACCATAGCTTTGACTAGCCAGGCCTTGGTCAGCAAAGTGACATCTCTGTTTTTAAATACGCTGTCTAGCTTTGTCATAGCTTTTCTTCCAAGGAACAACTGTCTTTTAACTTCATGGATGCAGTCACCGTCCACAATGATTTTGGAGCCCAAGAAAAGAAAATCTGCCAGTGTTTCCATTTTTCCCCATCTACTTGCCATAAAGTGATAGGACCAGATGCCATGATCTTAGTTTTTTGAATGTCGAGTTTTAAGCAGATTTTTCACTCTCCTCTTTCACCTTTATCAATATGGGACACAAATATGGCATAGAAGTATGCCAAATATGTGATTAAATTTAATTAATTTATATCCGTGTAAAGAACTAATTTTTCATGTCTGAAAAATTATAGCCAAACTCTAGAAACAGTTGAAAAATAAAGGAGAGCAGTTGTTTGATCATTAAAGTGTGTGAAGGTCCTCGTCATGATAGAGAAATTGATTAAAAATGCTGAAAAACTTTATATTATCTATAGTTAAAATGCTTCACTGAAAAGACCCTGATGCTGGGAAACATTGAGGGCAGGAGGAGAAGGGGGTGACAAAAAATGAGATAGTTGGATGGCATCACCTACTCAATGGATGTGAGTGTGAGCAAATTCCAGGAGATAGTGAGGGACAGGAAAACCTGGGGTGCTGCAGTCCATGCCATTGCTGAGTCAGACACAACTGAGTGACTAAACATCAAAAATGGATCCAACTCTTTCCTCCCACAAAAAACCTCTAAACCCAATTCGACTAGGGCTTTTAGAAGGTCATTAAGAATAAATGAGGTCATAGGGTGGGATTCTAATTCAACAGGATGATCTTTTGAGAAGAGGAAGGGCAAGATCTCACTCTCTTGGGAGGACACAGCCACAAGTCTGCCATCTGAAAGCTAGGAAGAGGGTTCTTATGAGAACCCAGCTCTGCTGACACCATGATATCCCACTGCCAGCCTCCAGAACTGTGAGAAAATACATTTCTGTTGTTTAAGGCACCCAGTCTATGGCATTTTTGCTATGGCAGCCTGAGCAGATCAAAATAACCAATAAAAGAGAAGAGACAGCCTGGAAATCTACATATATACACAGAGAAATGGTATCACAAATCACCAAGGAAAGGACTTGACTACTGAATGAATGATCAGGGGCTAGTGAAAATTCAAATGGAAAAATTAAATTTGAAATCCTAGCTCACAACATACTGTCAACTACAAATGGCCACTTGCCAAGGGCATTTGCCATCTGCCTCTGCAGAGATTGAATCCTACGCTGCTGCAGCTGTTGGCCTTCAATAGGCCCTGAAGGGAGTTCAGGGTGGAGAATGAGGCACTTTGTGCTCCAGGAAAACTGGTGGAACAGGCTTTTAGATAGATATTTTCAGGACCTGGTCTCATGGCCCCAATCCCTGCATCTCCTTATATCTAGAAAAGTACTAAATCCCTTCATGGTGACATCAGCTACTCAAGACTAACAGAAAACCTTTTGTAAGATAAGTGCTTTAATGCATCGAATTTCCCTTTCACCAAAATCACGTATACTTACCTTCCACCACTACCTTTTTGCAGCAGTTTCTCAACTCTCTGAGGTGCTGTCTCCCAGGGTGCAGTCCTCATTTCTGCCCCAAATAAAACTTAACTCCCAACTCTTACATAGTGTGTCTTTTTTAAGTCGACGACAACTGAAGTAAATTCAAGGAGAATTAAAAATCTGAACATGAAAAGCAAGAAGTAAAGATGATTAAAAGAAAATATACAAGGCTATTGGTAAAAAGTGGGGAAATTTTTAAGGCAGAAAAAAAAAAGCACAAACCATAAATGAAAATTAGCAAATTAAAAATGAAAAAATATAAGCCATAGGCTAGTAGTAGATATTTACAATGTATATTACTGACATGAAGGATCTAGAATGTGTAAAAAAGACTTCTCTAGATTAAAAAGATACCCCCACATGAAAAATGAGTAAAATACATACAGACCATTCATAGATGAGTCATTACATATATATCTATACATATACACTTTTATTATTATGTGTGTATATATATACATATGTGTGAAGAGATGCTCTGCTAGAATCAGGCAAATGCACATTAAAACAGAGCTACTATTTAGATGCTGCTGCTGCTGCTAAGTCGCTTCAGTCGTGTCCGACTCTGTGCAACCCCGTAGACGTCAGCCCACCAGGCTCTCCCATCCCTGGGATTCTCCAAGCAAGAATACTGGAGTGGGTTGCCATTTCCTTCTTCAATGCATGAAAGTGAAAAGCAAAAGTGAAGTCGCTCAGTTGTGTTCGACTCTTAGTGACCCCATGGACTGCAGCCAACCAGGCTCCTCCGTCCATGGGATTTTCCAGGCAAGAGTANGAGTGGGTTGCCATTTCCTTCTTCAATGCATGAAAGTGAAAAGCAAAAGTGAAGTCGCTCAGTTGTGTTCGACTCTTAGTGACCCCATGGACTGCAGCCAACCAGGCTCCTCCGTCCATGGGATTTTCCAGGCAAGAGTACTGGAGTGGGTTGCCATTGCCTTCTCCGACTATTTAGATAGCCAGTGGGAATTTGCTGCATGACTCAGGGAACTCAAACCCAGGCTCTGTCACAACCTACAGGGGTAGGAGGTGAGAGGGAAGTTCAAGAGGGAGGGGACATATATATACCTATAGTTGACATGACAGAAACCAACACAATACTGTAAAGCAATTATCCTTCAGTTAAAAATAAATATTTTTTAATCAGCATAAAATATACTATTTCACACCCATCAAATTAACAAAAATTTCAAAGTCCATGATTCAGCAATTCCACTCCTGGGCATATATCTAGACTAAATTATAATTCAAAAAGATATATGCATCTCATATGTTCATAAAAGTCCAATAATTCTAAGCAATGAGGAGGCTACAGAGAAGCAAAAACTGTACACTGAGTAGGTGAGGGCATAAATTAGTACAACCACCTTAGAAAGGTGTCAAGGTGACTTTTTATCCATTTACTCTCTTCTAGAAATGTACTCTAAAGGGAAGACACCTGTGTGCAAAAGGAGACACAAACATACAAGAATGCTGTTGTCATATTGTGAATTTCCAAGAACTTTCCAAACAACTTTGAATAAAATGACAGGGAAAACGGATATTAAATCCACCAATCATAACATCATGATTAGTCACAACTCCAGCTACACCATTAAAAAATAACTAAGCTCATAGAATCCGGTCCCATCATTTCATGGCAAATGTAAGGGGGAAAAGTAAAAGCAGTGAAAGATTTTCTTTTCTTGGGCTTCAAAATTACTGCAGACGGCGACTGTAAACATAAAATCAGATGATGCCTGCCTCTTGGAGAGAAATCCATGACAAACCTAGACAGCATATTAAAAAGCAAAGACATCACTTGCTGACAAAGGTCCACATAGTCAAAGCTATGGTTTTTCCAGTAGTCATGTATGGAATTGAGAGTTGGACCATAAAGAAGGCTGAGTGCCGAGGAATTGATGCTTTTGAATTATGGTGCTCAAGAAGACTCTTCAGAGTCCCTTGGACTGCAAGATCAAACCAGTCAATCATAAAGAAAATCAACACTGATTTTCATTGGAGGGACTGATGCTGAAGCTGAAGCTCCAACACTTTAGTCACCTGATGTGAAGAGCCAGCTCATTGGAAAAAAAAACCCTAAGCTGGGAAAAGTTGAAGGCCAAAGGAGAAGGGAGTGGCAGAGGATGAGATGGTTAGTAACATCACCAACTCAATGGACATGAACTTGAGCAAACTCTGGGAGGTAGTGAAGGACAGGGAAGCCTGGCATGGGGCTTCAGTCCATGGGGTCACAAAGAGTCGGACATGACTTAGTGCCTCAGCAACAACAACCAGCTATACTTTCTCCTCCTTCATCTCCTCAGACAACAGAAAAGCATGATGTCAAGGATGCAAACTGAAGCTCAGAAAGAAAACACTTCTCACACAAGGACAGAAGCCATCAAGGACAAGTCACTCAAATTAAGTTGGAAGGTACAGCTGAAGCTGCCCTTCTTAAATATACTTGACATAAAAAGAAATGGCAGAGCAAATACACACAACTATGACAAAAATAAAGAAGGAAAACCAAGTGCAGAAGCCAGCCTGGAAGGAAATATCCTCCCAGAAAAGGGTGAAAAGTTCTCATACAGGTCCTGGTGAGAGTTAACACAAGAGAAGTACTTCTGGGTGGCTATTCTTCCACCCTTGATTCCATCTCTAGATAAAGCCCAATTTGAATATTTCATCAGAAACTGAAGTGATTAGTACTTCTCAACTCTTTCAAAGCTGTCTGTGGAACATACCCGGTCCAGTGATTAAGACTCGACACTCTCAATGCAGGGGGCATGGGTTCAGTCCCTGGTCAAGGAACTAAGACCCTGTATGACTCAAGGTGTGGCCAAAACATTTTTAAAAATTAAGCTATCTGTGTCCTACCACTCACTTCAAGCTTTAAAAGTGTTGACCACACTCTAAGCTACAAAAAGAAGAAGAAAAAAGCTCTTCCAATAAATGATCTGCTATGAAAAACTAAGAACATAAAATCAGCAAAACAAGAAAGAAAACATGAGCAGACAAGGCAAAGAAAGGAGATTACAAAGGGAAACTACAGAATTCAGGAAACATCCTGAGAGCAAAACACCTCTACAAAACTAATAAATAAATTAGAAATGGTGAGAAATAGCATAGACAGAGTTGAAAACTTAAATAGTAATGCCCAGAAATGGCTTGAAATAATTACAGAGAGTCAGAAGTTAAACGAAAGGGTTTAGAAACCAAAACTGAGACATCAAATTAAATACTACAGCCCTGACATTAGTTATTTAATTCTAGCAGTTCTACTACTGCTCAAAATAGTTTGGGCACATTTGGGAGACAATTGCTTTTAAAACCAAGGTGGGTTTTGTTTTTTAATTTAATCAAAGAAAACTAGCTTTGTTACTTTATTTTCCTTCCTCTTCCTTCATCTGCAACAACTGTATACCACATGACTAAAGGATTGGCACATAAAAGGCAAATAACAGTAATAGCTGTAACTTCTATAACATGTATTACATAATGGCACTATTGTAAAACTTTACACATATGAAACCATTTAATCTCATAACTATCCCCCAAGGAAATAAATACCATTATTGTCTCCCATCTCAGTAGAGTAAAGTGAAAGTGTTCATTGCTCTGACAGGTCCACTTCTTTGTGACCCCGTGGACTATAGCCCGCCAGGCTACTCTGTCCAAGGCATTCTCCAGGCAAGAATACTGGAGTGCGTAGCCACTCCCTTCTCCAGGGGATCTTCCCAACCCAGGGATGGAACCCAGGTCTCCTGCCTTGCAGGCAGATTCTTTACCGTCTGAGCCACCAGGGAAGCCCCTGAGGAAAGTGAGGCAGGGAGAAATGAAGTAACTTGCCCAAGATTACCAAGCAAGTACCTGACACAGCCTGGATGTGAACTCAGGCATCTGGGTCCAGCAGTCATAATTTTTATCCCTCCACAAATGTGTGAATAAATGGCCAGCTGCTTCCTTTACCCAGCTTGGTCCCACTCCACTTCTTACTCTGTTTCTTCTCTTGAAACTATGGGAAACCATTCAAAATCAGATATAAAAATTCTGGTTGATATTTTCTATCAAGTGCACCTCATTCCACAATACCCAAACCTCCTAATCTGTTTTTCAAGGAAGGTCACACTTGTGGTCAAAAGTTCTAGAAGCCACCTTACCCATCCCTTCACCTTGCCTCTTCAGACACAGGTTCAGTCCCTTAATAAGTGAGGTCTTGTCAAAACCCACAAGAGGCCAGTCACAGAAGCAAGCTCAGGCCAAGGGCAAAGGAGAAGAGTCTGGAATTAGGAGGGCTGGAAAAAGCCCCTGCCCATTCAGGGGGCTTTCCTGGAGGTGGGGAGCAGCAGCAGAGGAGGTCAAAAGAACACCACAGTTCAGTAAGTTCCGTCACTCAGTCGTGTCCGACTCTTTGCGACCCCATGAATCGCAGCATGCCAGGCCTCCCTGTC
>SJYV01023373.1:11465-32361 GCA_006410875.1 Neotragus pygmaeus | reverse complement strand
CAACCCCATGAACTACAGCACATCAGGTTCCTCTCTCCATGGGTTTCTTCAGTTAAGAATTCTGGAGTGAGTTGCCATGCCCCTCTCCAGGGTATCTTCCCGACCCAGGGGTCGAAACTGCATCTCTTACATTTCCCGCATTGGCAGGCAGATTCTTTACCACTTGCACCACCTGGGAAGTCCAAGGGGTGCTAAAGACAGATAAAAACAAATCATCACTCGTGCCCTTAAGGAGCCCATAGGAAAGGACAGATGAGAAAAGGAAGTACTGGAACACACTGGCTAAGAGAGAGAGGTGCTAAAGGAGAATGAAAGAGGGTCTCTAGCCAGCCTGGGGTCCAGGAAAATTTCCTAAAGGAGATCAGGTCTGAGCTAACATTGAGGGCTTTTAAGGGAGTAATCAGAGATAAGGAAACATGGTGCAGAGCTTCCAGTGTTTCCAGAGTGGCATTTCCTCCTGGGTAGAGGGGGAGCAGATGAGGACTAAGAGCTGGGACCAAGCTAGGAAGAGAAGCACAGAACGTATTAAGTAAGTAATTTTGGACTTTGTCCTGTAGCTCATAGGAAGCTGCCTTAAGCAGGAGGAGGATGTCATCAATTACATCATAAAAGTTTGATTGTGGAGCCATGGACCTAGACTATAGGCCTGAAAAATTCCTGTCTAATCCGAATCAAAAGGATGAAGAGACTTGTCTGAGAGACAGTTATGATGGAATGACAGGCCTTGGCTCTGATTCAATGCTTATTTTATTAGGAGTTAATAGGAGAGGTCATGGGAGAGATAGGAGAGAAGGTGGGAACTCCTAAAGTTCTGGCTTAAGGACCTTAGTGGGTGGTAGCATCTATCAACAATATTATGAAACATAAGATGACAAGGAAATTTGAGGCGATACGTTGTAAGTGTAGATGTTGAGACTGCTCTGTCTGTGAAATATCCAAATTGTGGTGGGCAGACATGGTAGCGAGTAGCTGAGGAGTATGGTCAGGAAGAATAACATAGCCCCCTACATAGAGCAGTGATTTGCAGATGATGTAGGTGGGATCTATTCTACACGCAACCCTATTTCTAATTGCTTTGACTGCACAGATTGCTTCTTATTTATAACTAAAAGCATAATAAGCAGGTCACTCTTGGGTCTTCCTTTCTACATGGCTGAGCAGAGACTGTTATTCTTTTGAAATACCAAACACCAGAATTATTACACATCTATACATTCCCTGGTGGCTCAAAGGTTAAAGCATTCTGCCTGGAATGCGGGAGACCCGGGTTCTATCCCTCGGTTCGGAAGATCCCCTGGAGAAGGAAATGGCAACCCACTCCAGTACTCTTGCCTGGAGAATCCCATGAAGGAGGAGCCTGGTAGGTTACAGTCCATGGGGTCGCAAAGAGTTGGACACGACTGAGCGACTTCACTTCATACATTATTCTCAGGAAGGTAGGAAAATGACTACAAGAATAAGGACAATAGTCAAAATACGTTAATATTAAATGTGATCCTTTCTCTGGTAATAGAGAAAAGAAAAACTGTGCTTAGAGAAGGAGGATTTGACCAGGCCCCTTTCCAGCTTCACTGGAGATAGAATGTCCTCTCCTGGTTCCATCCTATCACCTCTGCCATCCGCAGAACTGTACTATGCTTGTAGCCTTCTCTTTAAGAATTAGTGGCACCTTGTTTAAAGAAGAACCAAAGGCGCAGATTCCTCTTCGTGTTCCACAACCTTCACCCATCAGAGTAGGTGAACGTGTCCATACCTTGGTTTCAAACTGATTCACTTCCAAACTCCACATATGCCAGTTCCATCGATAAAGCTACCCCAAAGCACTGAACAAAGAGGTGAATAAAAATATGAGGTGTACATTGAATGGAGGTTCAGTAACAGTAGAATTTGCTTCCAAAGCTCAATTCAGGTGACTACTCTGGCCCAGGAAAACTTCCACAGCTCCTCTCCCTGCCGGCCTCAGCCTGACTTAGAGGAGCCCTTTGCCACACCACACCAGAACAGCCTGAGTCTCTGTGACTAGGCTGACAGCTCCTTCAGGACAGCACCCTGTCATCCATTTCACTTCCTCCAGCACCTCATGTGGCATCAAACACAAAATAGGAATTTAGTTACTCATCTACCAGTGCAAATGGTGACAAGTCATGTGAATTAAGAACTATTTCTTTTAAATAAATTGTAATTCATGCCAGAAGTCTTTTTTTTTTAACAAAGATAAATCAGTGTGAACTAAAATATCACTGGCAAATTGCATACAATATCTTATTTTAAGGAATGGATTTATATCCATTTTTAAATGAATCCATTTAATGAATGGATTTATGTCACTTTTTTGTTCAAGTTTTAACATATGCATTCCCACAAGGATGGAGTTTCTCTTCTCTGCCACCCACCCCTACCCCCCCAAAAAATATCAACACATTGAGTTCTGTTCAAAAAATAAAATGTCAGTTATTAAGTTAGAATCAAATATTCTGAATGATTTATCTGAAATTCAAAGTCAAGAAAGCTGCTTCCATGCCAAAACTGATTCTGCAATATAAAAGGGTTGATTTAGCTATAAATAAACAAAAAACAACACCGTGATGCCTGATGCAGGCATTTGTGGTATAGATGCTCAACTGCCCTCTCATTTATTTGCATTAGTAAACTGACTGCTTGATGAGACTTGTCTCTGTTTCATTAGACCTTTGCACAGGTTTTCATCAGTGCCTCTCTTGCTGTGCTGTTCATTTGTTCTCATGTCATTTACCTAGCTGGATAATGAGCTCCTGAAGGACAGGTTGTTCTGATGCCCCAGTATCTATGACAGTGTCTGGCATAAAAAAGGAACTTCAAACATATCTCCTCAATTAATAAAAAACCAAAAAGGCTCCAAGGTTAAGGGCATCAGGACCATTTTTACCCCCACAGCTTAGGCTGGGATGGTGTTTGAAGATCAAGTGTATCACCAGCCTGCACGAGCAAACCGTTGTCTTCATGCCAGGAGCAGTATATAGGAAAGGAGCCAGAGAAGGGTCAGGAATTGATGTCAGACAACAGCAGGAATAGTCCTTCTTGTTATTCAGTCGCTAAGTCATGTCTGACTCTTTGTGACCCCCAGGGACTGCAGCACACCAGGCTTCACTGTCCTTCACCATCTCCCGGAATTTGCGCAAACTCATATCCATTGAGTTGGTGATACCACCCAAGCATCTCATTCTCTGTCATCCCTTTCTCCTGCCCTCAGTCTTTCCCAGCATCGGGGTCTTTTCCAATGAGTCAGCTCTTTTCATCAGGTGGCCAAAGTATTGGAGCTTCAGCATCAGCCTTTTCAATGAATATTCAGGGTTGATTTCATTTAGGATTGACTGGATTGACTTCCTTGCAGGAACTGGCACAACCTCAAAGCTGAGCAGATAGAAGACAGACAGAGCTGGTGATGTGCTAAAGGTCAGTCTGGATGCAAGCGAGAGCAATAAGGTTGAGGGATCCAGAGAGTGACACAAACTGACAGAAATGAGCAAGCGTTTTAACAGTGTATAATTTCCTCACAGTAGCTCTACAGGCCCATAATGAGCAGGTTTTTCCTAGTGTTTACATGTTCCCTCCACCTATCATATGCTTTCATCACCCCAGTTTTTCTGCTATTTTTGTACAGGCTCACCCATCTCAATCATTCTTGGAAAAGACTTAACATATTCCTCAAAACGAGTTGGGAGCTTCCTAGAAGTTCATATTATTCTTGTGCTTACTGAATTCATCAGTGTATGGAAATTGCCTATTCAGGGATCTCTTTTACTAACTCGTTTGAAAGTTACACATATCTACTATACCCACACAGTGCCTAAGAGAGACCAGGCATTTGATACACATATTTGTTGAATGAAATGGGATGGATGTTTTGTTCATGTGAAGAGCTGTTGAAACACTGGGTTGTCTTTTCAGTATGACAGTTAGCAGTTTCTAGTATTCACTCAGAGAAGGCAATGGCACCCCACTCCAGTGCTCTTGCCTGGAAAATCCCATGGATGGAGGAGCCTGGTGCGCTGCATTCCATGAGGTCGCTGAGAGTCAGACATGACTGAGTGACTTCTCTTTCACTTTTCACTCTCATGCATTGGAGAAGGAAATGGCAACCCACTCCAGTGTTCTTTCCTGGAGAATCCCAGGGACGGGGGAGCCTGGTGGGCTGCCGTCTATGGGGTCACACAGAGTCGGACACGACTGAAGCGACTTAGCAGTAGCAGCAGCAGCAGTATTCATGCATTCAGCAAATATTTGTTGTTGTTGTTGTTCAGTTCCTAAGTCGATGTCTTTTCCAATGAGTCAGCTCTTGGCGTTAGGTGGCCAAAGTACTGGAGCTTCAGCATCAGTCCTTTCAGTGAATATTCAGGATTGACGTCCTTTAGCATTGACTGGATTGATCTCCTTGCAGTCCAGGACTTTCAAGAGCCTTCTCCAACACCACAGTTGGAAAACATCAATTCTTCGTACTCAGCTTCCTTTATAGTCCAGATCTCACATCCATAAATGACTACTGGAAAAACCATAGCTTAGACTATATAGACTTTTGTTGGCAAAGCGATGTCTCTGCTTTTTAATATGCTGTCTAGGTTTCTCATAGCTTTCCTTCCAAGGAGCAATTGTCTTTAAATTTCATGACTGCAGTCACAGTCCACAGTGATTATGCAGTCCAGGAAAATAAAATCTGTCACTGCTTATACGTTTCCCCCTTCTATTTGCCATGAAGTGATGGGACCAGAGATTAAATTACCAACATCTGTTGGATCATGGAGAAAGCAAGAGAGTTCCAGAAAAACATCTACTTCTGCTTTATTGACTATGCCCAAGCCTTTGACTCTGTGGATCACAACAAACTGGAAAATTCTGAAAGAGATGGGAATACCAGACCACCTGACCTGCCTCCTGAGAAATCTGTATGCAGGTCAAGAAGCAACCATTAGAAATGGACATGGAACAACAGACTGGTTCCAAATCAAGAAAGGAATATGTCAAGGCTGTATATTGTCACCCTGCTTATTTAAAGTTGAAACTTTAATACTTTGGCCACTTGATGTGAAGAACTGACTCATTGGAAAAGACCCAGATACTGGGATTGATTGAAGGTGAGAGGATAAGGGGACAACAGAGGATGAGATGGTTGTATGGCATCACCATCTCTATGGACATGAGCTTGAGAAAGCTCCAGGGGTTGGTGATGGACACGGAGGCCTGGCATGCTGCAGTCCATGGGTTGGCAACGAGTCACCACATGAATGATTAACTGAATTGACAGAACTGAACTGATGGGACCAGATGCCATTAGTTTTTTGAATGTTGAGTTTTAAGCCAGCTTTTTCACTCTCCTCTTTCACCCGCATCAGGAGGCTCTTTAGTTCTCTTCATTTTTTGCCATTTTTTGCCATTTGGTATTTGGTATTATCTGCATATCTGAAGTTGTTGTTATTTATCCCAGCAATCTTGATTCCAGCTTAGCATTCATCCAGATTGGTGGGATTCATCCAGACTTTTCATGATGTATTCTGCATAGAAGTTAAATAAACAGAATGACAATACATAACCTTGTCATTCTCCTTTCCCAATTTTGAACCAGTTCATTGTTCCATGTAAGGTTCTAACTGTTGCTTCTTCATCCACATACAGATTTCTCACGAGGAGGGTAAAGTGGTCTGACCCATCTCTTTTAAGAATTTTCCATGGTTTGCTGTGATCAACACAGTTAAAGGCTTTTGTGTAGTCACTGAAACAAAAGTAAATATTTTTCTGGAAGTCACTTGCTTCCTCTGTGATCCAATGGATTTTGGGAATTTTATCTCTGGTTCCTCTGCCTTTTCTAAACCCAGCTTATACATATTAAAAAGCAGAGACATTACTTTGTCAATAAAGGTCCGTCTAGTGAAGGCTATGGTTTTTCCAGTGGTCATGTATGGATGTGAGAGTTGGTCTATAAAGAAAGCTGAGTGCCGAAGAATTGATGCTTTTGAACTGTGGTGTTGGAGAAGACTCTTGAGAGTCACTTAGACTGCAAGGATATCCAGCCAGTCCATCCTAAAGGAGATCAGTCCTGGGTATTCATCGGAAGGACTGAGGTTGAAGCTGAAACTCCAATCTTTTGGCCGACTGATGTGAAGAGCTGACTCATTTGAAAGGACCCTGATGCTGAGAAAGATTGAGGGCAGGAGGAGAAGGCGATGACAGAGGATGAGATGGTTGGATGGCATCACCAACTCAATAGACATGAGTTTGGGTGAACTCTGGGAGTTGGTGATGGACAGGGAGGCCTAGTGTGCTGTGGTTCATGGGGTCGCAAAGAGTCAGACATGACTGAGCAACTGAACTAACTAACTGAACATCTGGAAGGTTTTGGTTCAAATACTGCTGAAGCCTAGCTTGAAGGACTTTGAACATGACCTTCATAGCATGCAAAATGAGCACAACTGTCTGATAGTTTGAACATTCTTTGGCATTGCCCTTCTTTGGGATTGGAATGAAAATTGACCTTTTCCAATCCTGTGGCCACTGCTGAGTTTTGCAAATTTGCTGGCATATTGAATGAAGCACTTTAACAGCATCATGTTTTAGGATTAAAATAGCTCAGCTGAAATTCCATCACCTCCACTAGCTTTGTTTGCAGTAATGCTTCCTAAGGCCCACTTGACTTCACACTCCAGGATGTCTGGCTTTAGGTGAGTGACCACACCATCAAGGTTATCCCTTTCATTAAGGTCTTTTTTGTATAGTTCTTTTGTGAATTCTTGCCACCTTTTCTTAATCTCTTCTACCTTTGTTAGGTCCTTACTGTTTCTGTCCTTTATCATGCCTCCTGTATTATGCCCATCCTTGCATGAAATGTTCCCTTGCTATCTCTAATTTTCTTGAAGAGATCTCTAGTCTTTCCCATTCTGNCATGTATTCTTACCCTCTTCTTAACATCTTCTGCTTCTGTTAGGTCCATACCATTTCTGTTCTTTATCGAGCCCATCTCTGCATGAAATGTTCCCTTGGTATCTCTAATTTTCTTGAAGAGATCTCTGATCTTTCCCATTCTGTTGTTTTCCTCTATTTCTTTGCCTTGATCGCTGAAGAAGGCTTTCTAATCTCTTCTTGCTATTCTTTGCAACTCTGCATTCAGATGCTTATATCTTTCCTTTTCTCCTTTGCTTTTTGCCTCTGTTCTTTTTACAGCTATTTGTAAGGCCTCCCCAGACAGCCATTTTGCTTTTTTGCATTTCTTTTCCATGGAGATGGTCTTGATCCCTGTCTCCTGTACAATGTCATGAACTTCAGTCCATAGTTCATCAGGCACTCTATCTATCAGATCTAGGCCCTTTAATCTATTTCTCACTTCCACTGTATAATCATAAGGGATTTGATTTAGGTCATATCTGAATGGTCTAGCGGTTTTCCCTACTTTCTTCATTTTAAGTCTGAATTTGGTAATAAGGAGTTCATGATCCGAGCCACAGTCAGCTCCTGGTGTTGTTTTTGTTGACCGTATAGAGCTTCTCCATCTTTTGCTACAAAAAATATAATCAGTCCGATTTTGGTGTTGACCATCTGGTGATGTCCATGTGTAGAGTCTTCTCTTGTGTTGTTGGAAGAGGGTGTTTGCTATGACCAGTGCATTTTCTTGGCAAAACTCTATTAGTTTCAACTCATTATAGTAAGCCAGCTTCAGTTCAGATGGGAAGAGTTACAGGCAACAGGTTAATTGGAAAAGACAGGTGAAAAAAAGGAGTTCGTCCCTTTCCTTCTGCTGCTCTACTCACAGATACTCCTCCATGTTCCGTCTTTGAAATGACTAGGGTGAATCTCACATTAGTTAACTGGTTAGGCATAGATAAGTTAAGGGAGAATCATGATAAGGACTGGTGAAAGACAGTATGGAAAGCTGCCACAGAAGAGTGGGAATATTGTAATGAAAGTCATTAGTTATCACATAATTTGCAGGGAAAATGAAAGTCCAGGAAAATGAAAAGAAAATGAACCTGAACCAGAGAAAATTTATAGTATAATAATCTATGAAACTGACGTAATCCTACCATAAACTATGAAGAATACCTTCCAGTTTGTATCCAAATCAAGGAAGGAAGTGATATTTAACAAGTCTTTCTTCTAAGAAACATCTCAGAGCCATTTTAAAGAAAATAAATGGTATAGACCTAAAGGTGCAGCAGCTATCTGAAATTTGAACAAATAAGGACTAGTGCTTCAAGAGTATGTGTACTGAGAACTTCCAGATATACAAGCTGGATTTAGAAAAGGCAGAGGAACCAGAGATCAAATTGCCAACATCCGTTGGATCATAGAAAAAGCAAGAAAATTCCAGAAAAACATCTACTTCTGCTTCATTGACTATGCCAAAGCCTTCCACTGTGTGGATCACAACAAACTGGAAGTCTTAAAGAGGTGGGAATACCAGAACACTTTACCTACCTCCTGAGAAATCCATATGCAGGTCAAGAAGTCACAGCTAGAAATGGATATGGGACGATGAACTGGTTCCAAATAGGGAAAGGAGTACATCAAGCCTGTATATTGTCACCCTGCGTATTCAACTGATATGAAGAGTGCATCATGTGAAATGCCAGGCTAGATGAAACACAAGCTGGAATCAAGATTGCCAGAAGAAATATCAATAAACTCAGATATGCAAATGACACCACCCTTATAGCACAAAGAGAAGAGGAACTAAAGAGCCTCTTGATGTGGATGAAAGAGGAGAGTGAAAAGGCTGGCTTAAAACTCAACATTCAAAAAACTAAGATCATGGCATCTGGTCCCTTCATTTCATGGCAAATAGATGGTGAAACAATGGAAACAGTGACGGACTTTTTTTTCTTGGGCTCTAAAATCACTGCAGATGGTGACTGAAGTTATGAAATTAAAAGATGCTTACTCCTTGAGAAAAAAGCTATGACAAATTAGACTGCATTGAAAAGCAGACACATTACTTTGCTGGCAAAGGTACATACACTCAAAGCTACCATTTTTCCAGTAGTTATGTACAGATGTGAGAGATGGACCATAAAGAAGGCTGAGCACGGAAGAACTGATGCTTTTGAACTATGGATTGGAGAAGACTCTTGAGAGTCCATTGGACAGCAAGCACATCAAACCAGTCAATCCTAAAGGAAATCAACCCTGAGTACTCATTGGAAGGACTGATGCTGAAGCGGAAGTTTCCATACTTTGGCCACCTGATGCAAAGCGCCGACTCACTGGAAAAGACCCTGATGCTGGGAAAGACTGAAGTCAGAAGAAGGGGATGACAAGGAGAAATAGAACAACTCTTCATTCCTTAAGTATGGGCTGTACATAGTGACTTCTTTCAGAAAAGGACAGTATGAAAAGGGGAAAAAATAACTTAATAGTGAAAAAAGCTGAGAAATATTGTCTCAGGTGATCAAAGTCCACAAAGCCATATTCATAATATATATCCTTGACATGATGTGATTCCTCTATAAACTTCCCCAGAATCTATCACCTTGTCTAACTGTGAGGAAAAACATCAGACAAATCCCAACTGAAGGACATTCTGCAAAATACTTAACCAGTACTGCTCAAAACTATCATGATCATCACAATGAAAGTCTGAGAAACTGCCCCAGCTAAGAGGATCCTAAGGGGATATGATAACTCAGTGTAATATGGTATCCTGGATGGAATCCTGAAACAGAAAAACAACATTAGGTAAAAACTGATGAAATCTTAATAAAGTATGGGTGATAGTTGATAACACTGTATCAATGTTGATTCACTGATTCTAACAAGTATGTCCAACTAATGTAAGATAATAATAGAAACCAGTGTAGGGCATACAAGAACTCTGTGCTATCTTCACAATTCTTTTGTACATCTTAAAACTGTTCTAAACAATAAAGCTTATTTAAAAAATTTTAAATCTTATAATGCTACATAAATTTAAAAAACACACACTATTTTAAATGACTGAATGAATTTAGAAGAAACTAAGGGAAATGTCTAAGGCAATGATTCTTAATGGAATTTACACCCCAGAGAATATTTGTGAATGAATGTCTAGAAACATTCTGTTGTCACATGTATGTGAGGGATGGTACCGGTATCTAGTAAATGGAGTCCATGGATGCCACTAAGTGTTCTACAATACACAAGACAGTACATCCCATCCAAAATGTGCTGAGGCTGAGAAACGCTACCCTAATGGATGAGGTTTGGGACCTATATCCGTGCTGACAGAAACAGGCTAGATTTTGTGCATGTGTAGTATTTGATACATCCAAAATATGTATGATATATATGTAAATTATGAGATAATAATAAACATCTGTGAAACCATCACCCAGCTAAAGAACTAGAAATCATGAGTCATGTGCTTCTCTGATTTCCACCTCCCTGCTTCCTCTCTAAAAGTCACCTCTGAGTTTTGTGTTGACTTCTCCTTTGTCATCTTTCATAAAATTGTGCATGTGTTTGTGTGTGTGTGTGTGTGTGTTCATAATACATTGGTCAGCTTTGCATGGTGGTAGTTCCTTTTCAACTTTATAGAAATAGTATCTTAGTATATAGTTTTTTTCTGATTTTATTTTTCATTCTGCATTTTGGTTTGACTTATCCATATCATTACTTTTTGTGCTTTATTTATTTTCACAGTTGTATAGTATTCCATTGTGTGACTATGCCACAATTTATTTGCCCATCTCTCTTGATGGACATTTCGGTTATTTGCATGTTTATTATATAGAATAATAATAGCATAAAATAGCAGTGGTGCTATGAAGAGTCTTTCATATGTCTCCTAGCACACAGTTTAAATTTCTCTAGGTTATGTACATATAGGAATAGAAGTACTCAAGTATGGATGTCTTTAAATTGAAATTATGTTAAGAATTCATCTTCTATTCTGAAATCATAAAGACAGTCTCCTAAATGTTATTCTAAAAGCTTAAGCTTTTGCCTTTTCTTTCTGAGTCACCTGGAGCAACTTTAAGGTGGTTGTTATCTATATTTGGAATGAGGTAGAGATCAACTTCCACTTTTTTCCAATTGATCTAAATGTCTGTGTCCTACATCAAGTTTTCATTTATATCCAGATCTGTTCCATTAAATAATTTATCTATCTCTGTGGCAATGCTACATGTTCTTGATTATTTGACTTTATAAATTTTAATACTTGGGGAGGCAAGTCCTCTTACGTTGTTATTCATCAAGATTGTCTTAAGTTATTCTAGAAAGTACTTCATCAAACTCCTGGGGAAATCACTTGGGACTGCCTTGAATCCATAGATCATTTTGAAAAAGTACATCTTTACAATTTAGTGTCTTCTAGTCCATACATGGTGTATCACTTCTTTAGGCTGTCTTTTCTAATACAGTTTCTTTCCATAAGATATAACAGATACTTGGTTACATGTATTTTTAAGTATCTTTAATTTTGCTTTCATACAAAATTTGATGGCATTCTGTGTGTCTGTGTATGTGATAAAATGTACAAAATAAAAATTTTATACTTTTAACAGATTTTAGGTGTACAGGTCTGTGGCAATGGTATTACCATTTTTCAGTGGTATTTTCTCACAGTTGTTGCTGGTATATAAAATGCAGTTGATTTTCATGCACTCAGATTATACCTAGACTTCCTACTAAACTTATTAATTTTAATAACTTTTACATACTTTTGGATTTTTCTATAGAATCCTCCTAACTGCAAATAACAGCAATTTGCTTTCTCCTTTCCAATATTCATATCTTTCATTTCTGTTTCTTGTCTTACTGTACAGGAACTATGGTATAATACTGAATAGAAACTTAAGCAAAAGGACCAAAACATAAACAAAAGAAGATGAAGACCTTTTATTTTTAAGAGTTTTTGTTCATCAGATGATAACACAAAGAAAATGAAAAGAGAAGCCACATTCTGGGAAGAAGGTACCTACTATGGCTGTTATCAGGGACACCTGAAAATCAATAAGTAAACAACAGTCAAATAGGAATTTTAAAAAGGTAAAATATATCAACAGACATACTGAAGAAGATTCATGACTGGCCAGTAAAATATGAGATAATATTCAATTGTATTAATAATCAAAAAGTGAAAATTTAGGGCACATATGACATTTTTAGACTCAATGGCAAAATTTTTAAATTGTATTAGTTACAATACCGATTGACCAACTGAGGGTATAAGCAATGGGAGCTCTCAAACACTTGATAATGGTGGTAGTGAAAACTGATAAAATCACTGTGGAAACACAGTAAAGATGAAGATTACCAAATTTCATCACTTCTGAATGTATAACCTAGATTGTCAAGCCTACAGAAATCTCTGAGTGCCCCAGGAGACAGGTACAAAAATATTCACAGAAAAATTATTTATAACAACACAACGAGAAGCAGAAACTAGAAACCACTCAAATATCAATCAAGAGAATGGATACACTGCAGCATATTCTCATTGAGAAATACTGCACAGCACTGAAAATTAAGGAAACACATGGAATTAACCACAGAATCAGAATATTAAGTGAAAAGAATCAAGTGGCAAAAAGATATTAAAAATATTACACTGTTTATAGAAAGTTCCTATGATTTAGGAATTTGCACACCTTTTAAAACTATAAAGAAAGCAAGAATGAGTAATCATAAAACTCGGGATTACCATTCTTTGTACCGGGATAGGAGAGATTAGAAATGGGGTTAGAAAAGTACATAAAAGAATCTTTGAGACTTCATGGTGGCCCAGTGGCTAAGACTCCACACTGCCCATGCAGAGGTCACAAATTGGATCTATGATCAGGAAACTAAGATTTCACATGCCATGTGGCATTGCCAAATAAAAAGACCTTCAAATTTTGCCTTTGATATCAATTTCTCAAATTCTCCTTGGTGGTCATTTTATGATTATGCTTAATAATTTATATAAATGGAAATGCCAACCCACTCCGGTATTCTTGCCTGGAAAATTCCATGGACAGAGGAGTCTGGTGGGCTATGGTCCATGGGATGGCAAAGAGTCAGCCATGACTGAGCACCTAGCACATATAAGTTTATTAAATTTTTATTTTAAAATAACGTCGATATTGAGAAAAACTGTAAAATTTCTACAGAACATTCCTGAATATGCTGTCCAGCTTCCCCTAATATTATTCTCTTGCATAACCACTGTACAATAATCAGAACTAATAAATTAATAATCATACAACATTATTAGCTGAACTACAGACGGTGTGGGGTAAACAGAATTTTAGCAGTTTTTCCCACCTTCCATCCAACAATATTCCTATTCCCTGGTTATTTAAACACTAATTGTAAGTACTGCTGTGAAGGGATTTTCAGGTCCAACAGGGATTACTGGACTCAAATAAGAGCCCTTAAAAGCAGAAGCTTTCTCTGGCTGATGGAAGAAGGCAGAAGGAGAAGTCAACAGATGGAGGGTTATTAAAAGGACTAGCCTCACCAATGTTGCTGCCTTAAAAAGGAACAAAGGTAACCTGAAGGAACTGAGGATGATCCCTGGCTGACAGCAAGGAAATGGGAATCTAGGATCTATGGTCAGGAGGAACTGGATTCTTGCAATAACAGGAAAGAGTGTGGAAGCCGACTCTCCCCAAATGCTCCAGATAAAAGCCTAAACTGGACAATTCCTTAACTTCTGTATTGTGAGATTAAGGAGAGACCCAGTCAAGCCCATGCAGGTTTCTGACCTATAGAACTGCCAGATAAAAATTTGTATTGTTTTAAGCTTCTAAACTTGTACATGGTAACTTGTTACTGTGGAGAAGGAAATGGCAACTCACTCCAGTATTCTTGCCTGGAAAATCCCATGTACAGAGGAGCCTGGCAGGCTACAGTTCATGGGATTAGGAAGAGTCAGACAAGACTGAGAGACTGAGCAACAATTTGTTACACAGCAACAGAAAACAAATAGCCTTTGTATTGTATCTATTTATCTACTAATGTCCTTTTTCTGTTGTAAAATTTCATACTGCATTTAGTTGTCATGTCTCATTGGTTGCCCCCAATCTGTAATATTTTGTCAATTTTTGCTTGTCCTTCATGGTGTTGACAGTCTTAAAGAGTCTGTCAATTCTTCAAGAAAAAATACTTTTTTAAACTGCAATTTGAGTTTCTCTGATGTCTTCTTGAGGTTAGATTGAGTTATGCATTTTGGATTGGGATATGATAGCAGCAATGTAACCTTGCCAGTGCAGTCCATCAGTTTATCAGGAGTTCACGTCAACATGTCACATTACTGCTAATTTTGACTGCTTAGCTGAGATGGTGTCTGCTGGATTTCATTGTAAAGTTATTTTCTCCATAATTAATAAATATCTTAGAGGAAATACTTTGAAATTATGCCACCATCCTATTTCTTAAGGTTCACTCACTAATTTTAGCATTAATTGGTGGATCTTGTCTGCACCAATTATTCTAATAGTGGTTTTCTATTTCCTGTATTCCTTCTATGCTTATTAATTAGAATTCTTCTGTAAGAGCTATCCTTTTCCCCTTATTTGCTTATTCAATTATTTATTTATATAAGTATTGACTCATTATTTTACTTTAAAGGCTATATACTACTATTGTTATTTATTTTGTTGCTCAAACTATTCCCCCTTTGGTCCCTGGGAGATCTTTCAGCTAGACTCCTGTGCCCTTTTGGCAAGTCCCTATCATTTAAAAAGTAGTTTACTTTTTAGCAAACTCAAGTTGCCCTAGGCTCATGTAATATTTTTATTTCTGCAGCCCTGGAATAAATGACTTCTCTGTCGAGTCCTGGTTCCTTTTATTGGGGCCTGATATTTAGTAACTAAAATGTTGGTAAAGTTAATGGGGTGTCATTGTTTGGCTCTCTCAGCAGACAAAACTTGGAAATACAAGTATACATAGCAACCATACATACCAACCAACACCTATACACATATCTATATCTAATTCTGCTATACTGTACCTCTTTCTCTCTCTCTCTCTCTATATATATATATATATACATTATAAATCAATTATACTTCAATAAAATACATATGTACATGTATATGTAAGATAATACCATGAGATGAATAAAAGAAAAAATCTGACAGTTAATGAAAGAATGAGGAGAAAAATAAAATTATATAATTTTAAAACATAAAAATAGAAAGGAATCAAACCACTACTATAGAAATCTGAATTATGGTTGGAGAAAATAGGCTTGAAAAGTTGTACAGAAAGTTAAGGAAAAACAAAAACATGACACTAAAGAATAAATATTGAAATGATCAGAGATCCAATAAATAACTAGTTAGCAAGGCTAAGGAAGAAAACAGACAAAGTGAAAATGAAAAGTTGCTCAGTCGTATCTGACTCTGTGCGACCTCATGGACTATATAGTCGATGGAATTCTCTAGGCCAAAATACTGGAGTGGGTAGCCTTCCCCTTCTCCAGTGGATCGTCCCAACCCAGAAATTCAACCAAGGTCTCCAGCATTGCAGGCAGATTCTTTACCAACTCAGCTATGAGGGAAACTTAATAAATATTGAAATGATAAGAGATACAATAAATAAATAGTTAGCAATGCTAAGGAAGAAAACAGACAAAGCTTAACATAAATTTAAAACAAAACTTCAAAATCAAGATTGTCTCTGCAAGGAACAACATGTTTCATGTATTTATTTAATAAGATAGTCTCTGGCTACTATGTGGGAGGCATTGTTCCAGTTGTTAAGAATACATCAGCAGACAGACACACACAAGTATCACTGCCTTAATAATTTTACATTTTAGTGGAGGGAGACAAACAATAAATAAAACAAGCAGGTTACATATGTTAGAATAAGGAGAAAAATAAAGCAGGGAGGAGAATAAATAACAGGGGTGAGCATGATAGCCAGTTTCAAGTAAGAGTGGCCAAGAAAGGTCTTACTGGGAGAATTACATGCGAGGAAGGCTATGAAGGATTCTAGAAATGAAGGAGCAAACCATGCGGGGCAGAGCGTTCCAGGAGGAGGGAACAACAAGTACAAAGGACTCTGAGATGGGAACCTGCCTGGTCCCAACTAGGAACAACCAATCTGATGTTCAAGAAAGAGTTCTAGGCTAGAGAAATAAATTTGGCACTCTTCAGGCTATAGATGATATTTAAAACCCTAAGACTGTATCAAGAGAGTGAGTATAGGAAAAGAAGGTCAAAGACTGGGTCTTGAAATATTTGAAAGTTGTTAAGTCAGAACCAGGAAAGAAGATGGGACCAGAGATGAAAAACATAACAAAAATGCGGTTTCCTAAGAGCCAAGTGAAGAAAGTGTTTCCAGGAAGAAAGTGAAAGTGAAAGTCACTCAGTGTGTCCCCCTCTTCACGCCCCCATGGATGGTATAGTCCATGGAATTCTCCAGGGTGAAGTGGGTCCCCTTCTACAGGGGATCTGCCCAACCCAGGGATTGAACCCAGGTTTTCCACATTGCAGGCGAATTCTTTACCAACTGAGCCACCAGGGAAGCCCATCAAGGAAGAGGGAACAGTCAACTACTGCTGATGGTTTGATTTAGATGGGGTCTGAGACCTGCCCATTAGATTGATTCTAGAAAAATCAAAGACTCAAAGATATAGGCCTAAATAATTATCTAAATTTCAAAGATGAAGAAAAATTCTTCTAAGCATCAGTCTTTTCCATCATAGTTATATGATGCTGAAGGAAAGTAGGGCTATAGTTATAGAGTTCCTGCGGACTGACTCAATAGTTCTTCATATACTGAAGTTTTACCTTCGATAAGTGATAGAATATATAGAGACTCAGGAAACAACCCAAGGTTCCTTCTAAAAAAAAAAAAAATCTTGAAAATTTATTCTACTAACTGAAAGATGAATAAAAAACACAACACTGTCGATTATTTCTAAATAAGTGTGATGATTTTTTTTTTAATTTATTTGGCTGCACTGCATCTTCGCTGCAGCATGCCAACCCTTAGTTGTCCTCACGTGGGATGTACTGTCCTCACCAGGGACTGAATGCAGATCCCCTGGTTGGGAACCCAGAGTCTCAGGGTAGATAGTAGGTTGTACCAGTTTTAAAGACAAAAGCTCAGCGCTTAAGGGCAATGATTCTTTAAAAAGGGTAGTGATTATCACTCAAATTGTTCTCTGGCCTTGTCTCAGAGTCATGCCTAAATCTCAAAGGACTTTCTCAGAATAAAAATGGAAAGGTCTGTTTTATTAGAAACTCTGAGTGACACTGGGACCTCGGTGATATAGTATGACAAAAGGAAAATTATTCTTGAAAATCCACAGCAACTTCGACATGAGCTGGCAACTGCCACTACCACTCAGGGACTGAAGACTTGTGCAAATGCTCAAGTCCTCTGGACTGGTCTTACTAGGAGCTTCACACGGAAATGACTACATCAGGGCCAGGGATGGGCTGAGGAAAATGGACATAACTCATGATGGAAGAGAGGTGAGTGAGTATGTGGGAAACACTTTCAAGTCTCTTCCTCACACAGTTGGGAAGGACTTTGAAGTAAGGCTCATCGTTCAACAGATTGGGCAGAGTCTGTCAGATTCAGTGTGTCAGCCATTATAACCTAGTCTGACTACCAAGTTGATAGCACCTGAAAAATATGAATTATACACTTATACATTTTCCTTCAGCCTCTGAAGTTTGTTATTGGCATTAACTATTGAACAAATAACACATATTTAAGGGAACACTTGGCAATTTTTTTTGTTTTATTTTTGAAATAATTATAGATTGACGGTAAGTTTTAAAAGAAGTACCAAGAGGTCCCAGAAACTCTTCACTCAGTTTCTACCAGTAACGTCTTAATAATTGTAACAAAATAAATTGACATTGGTACAATCCATAAATCTCACTCAGATTTTACTAGTTTTACATCCACTGTGTGTGTCTAAAGTTCGATGCAATTTTATCAGATTGTGTAGATTTGTAGTCAACCTCACAATCAAGACTTGCACCATCACCACAAACATCCCCCCTGCTATACTCCCTTATAGTCACACCCGTCTCCTCCTCTTTCTGTATCTTCCATCACCACGACCCTGCCATCCCCCTTCCTAACCCTTGGCAGCCACTAATCTGTCTATTGTCTATCGCTGTAATTTTGTCATTTTGAAACTATTATATAAATGGAATCATACAGTTTGTAGCCTTTTAAGTTTAGCTTTATTTCACTCAGTATAATTCCATGTTTGTATTTTAGTGTATATATGCTAGCAATTATGACTCTGTATTTGTCAGGGGATAAAATGATATTAAAATGTCTCCCTCCTAGATTCATCAAATGGTTGGTCTTATCTCTGACTTAAATTGGGATCTTTTTATTTTTCTATCTTAAGTAATCTTACCTATAAACACGAATAGGGTAATGTGTGTGTGCTAAGTTGCTTCAAGCATGTTAGACTCTGTGACCCCATGGACCACAGCCTGCTAGGCTGCTTTGTCCATGGGATACTCCAGGCAAGAGTACTGGAGAGGACTGCCATGCCCTTCTCCAGGGGATCTTCCCCACCCAGGCATCGAATCCACGCCTCTTATATACATCTCCTGCACTGAAAGGCCCTTTCTTTACTGCTAGCACCACGAGGAGAGTAATAATGTTTGTTAAATGTTAACTACCACTGCATATTGCAATTTTTTTAAGTAAATGTTCAAAGGTTACATTTTGCCTAAACATCATAATGGAGCGGGTAGGGAGTGTCTCATTAGATGAAGGTGTTTCAGGGCAATTTCTCACAATAAAAATTAGAATAAAAACAAAAGAAGGTAAAGTGTTAGAAAATTTAAACTAAATTATTTTAACTGTCTTACTTTTCAAAAGTAGAGAGCAATTAGCAAATAAAGACTGTGTTATCATCTTCATCATCAGGAATCCAGTATACAGAACATATAGCTCTTTATGTCAAGGCAGGTCATGTGGGTGATTATCTGATCATTCCAGAAACTCAAGAAACTTGTGCTGATACTATAGGCCACAGCTTTCTAATGCCATATGGATTATAGGAATAGCTAGTATTCTAAAAGTGGTCATAGAAGAACTAAATTCTATTCTATATATTGTTTCTCAATCAGAGAAACTCACAAACCTATGGCGCTCAATCCATGAAAAATCTTTTAAACTTATGGCCAAGAGGCAGGGGAGGGGGAAGGGTTTCACCTTGTGTTCTGTCCTGAGTTGTCTTCTTACTATCTAGGCTTCTGTTGCAAAACTGGATGTGACTGGTTTAGGAAATGCCATACAGTTCTGTTCATTTCAGTCAGGTACACTTTACACTGGAGACCTTTCACAGTTATTGCTGGTACTATGGACAGTGAGTGTGAGACAGACTTCACATTTATTTTTTAATACTGAAATCTGTTAGCTATCATAAGGCATTGGCTAAGAGAAATACAACTTTTAAAAGTATAAATTGGTTCAGCCTTTGGGAATCATTTTGTCAATATTTATGAAATCTGAGAATGCTTATGCCTTTTGTCCTCCAATTGGAGGAATCTATTCCTTGATGTAATCACATACAAGTAAAGATGCTCATACATATATAATGTTCTTTGCAGTACTGTTAATTATTTTGAATTAGAAACAATGTAAATTTCCACTATTTTGGAAAAGGTTAAATAAAATTATGGCACATGAAACTATGAAATAATAGGCAGTATTAAAAAGAATTAAGTAGATGAAAAGTGCTGATGTGAAAAAAATCTCTAGGATTTTTAAGTGAAAAAAGGAAAAAATGGTGAGGGTCTTGGACTATGCATGCACAACTGTTAAATGGCTATCATGGGCAGGGGGTAGCTTGTGAAGAGAAATAATAATTTTTTATATTTAATATTGTTTTGAAATTTCCAAAATGAGCATGTACGTACATTATTACTTGCATAGCTTAAAAAAAATTGAGGCAATTTTATCAACAGAATATAACCCCCAAACAACATGACGACCTCATCAGCTATTTATCTTGCTGGTATTTTTAATACCCATCTGGCAATGTAGGGTGGCAATGTTTACAGCTGCAACTTCATGTTTATTTTTAACGTAAGAATCAAAGTATATTTGACCTTTTGAAAAGTGGGATTTAGGTTAGATACAGTATTTTTTAAATGATCTTTCTTAATAAGATACCTGAGCTATTCAAAAATTGTGTTTTGTCAACAAACAATAAACTAAGGGAGGAATTTGGCAACCGTAAAGGCTGGAACCTGATTTTCTTGGTCAGCCCTGCAGTGCTTGGCAAATAGTAAGCAACAAATATTGACTGAATGATGGGTGAATCAAGAGTTTAAATCTTTTCAGTAGCACCCATTTTTTAAAAAGCAGGATAGTAGCAAGGACAGATGATGGAGCTTCTAGTTACTGGCTTTTCGAACGAGGCTGAGAAGGAGCTGTCCCCTCTTTCTACCCAGGAAGTTAAGAATTTGGTGGAGGACAGTGTTCTGTAGCTCACGTCTTGGCGATCTGTGAATCGACAAATCATTCAATTTCAGAACCAAACAGAATATGAGGGGAAAAAAACCGAGTTGCCACTAGTTATATTCTTATAATTTTGCTCAGACTAAAAGAAAAGGGTTTCAGTGGGTGTCAAACTGTCGGCAAATCACTCGTGTCTAAATTTTCATCTGAAAAACGAGAATAAGGTTTCTGTTTTTTATTTTAATAGAGAAAATGTGGAAACTTTTATAAAATGCTACCAATATAGTGGCCATTCCATACAGTGCAATGAATGTTTCCTATAAATTCAATGCCAGACTGAGTGGAAAAGCACTCAGAGACTAAAGCTGTATATTCTCAAGTTCGGGGTAATCTCATTCACCTCTTTCATCTTCATCCCAACCTCACCTACCGGGCCGGTGCAGGTCACCGGGCGGGCGACCCGCGCTTCCCCGGGCTGCCAGGCCGGGGGAAGCCCACAGCCGGCGCCTGGCCT
>SJYV01023371.1:0-18043 GCA_006410875.1 Neotragus pygmaeus | reverse complement strand
GTGAAAGAGGAGAGTGAAAAAGTTGGCTTAAAGCTCAACATTCAGAAAACTAAGATCATGGCATCCAGGTCCCATCACTTCATGGCAAATAGATGGGGAAACAGTGGAAACGATGGCTGACTTTATTTATTTTGCTCCAAAATTACTGCAGATGGTGACTACAGCCATGAAATTAAAAGACGCTTGTTCTTTGGAAGAAAAGCTATGACCAACCTAGACAGCACTTTAAAAAGCAAAGACTTTTGCTGACAAAGGTCCGTCTAGTCAAAGCTACTGTTTTTCCAGTAGTCATGTATGGATGTGAAAGTTTGACTATAAAGAAAGCTGAGTGCTGAAGAATTGATGCTTTTGAACTGTGGTGTTGGAGACTTTTGAGAATCCCTTGGACTTCAAGGAGATCCAACTAGTCCACCCTAAAGGAAATCAGTCCTGAATATTCATTGGAAGGACTTNAAGTTTGACTATAAAGAAAGCTGAGTGCTGAAGAATTGATGCTTTTGAACTGTGGTGTTGGAGACTTTTGAGAATCCCTTGGACTTCAAGGAGATCCAACTAGTCCACCCTAAAGGAAATCAGTCCTGAATATTCATTGGAAGGACTTACGTTGAAGCTGAAACTCCAATACTTTGGCCACCTGATGTGAAGAGCTGACTCATTTGAAAAGACCCTGATGCTGAGAAAGACTGAAGGCTGGAGGAGAAGGGGACAACAGAGGATGAGATGGTTAGATGGTATCACTGACTCAATAGGCATGAGTTTGAGTAAATTCCAGGAGTTGGTGATGAGAGTCGGACATGACTGACTGAACTGAAATATCAATCCCATGGGGTTGATGGGATGACCAAGATGGTTGAACACAAAGTATAACATTTGAGTCATGGTGAGTGGGAATATTAGCTTCCCCTGCCCTTTAATGGAAGATAAGCAAATCTGAAATAGGATGATGGAGACTAGGGATCAGAAGAAACCTTAGAAGAATCCCCTCAATAGAGTCACAGACGTAGAAATCAAATTTATGGTTGCCAAAGGAAAAACAGAGGGGATACATTTGGAGACTGGGATTGACATTCTACTGTATACAAAATAGATAAGGACCTACTGTATAGCACAGGGGGCTTCCCTGGTAGCTCAGCTGGTAAAGAATCCACCTGCAATGCAAGAGACCCCGGTTTGATTCCTGAGTGGGGAATCTCTCCCCTGGAGAAGGGATAAGCTACCCACTGCAGCATTCTTGGGCTTCCCTGGTGGCTCAGATGGTAAACAATTCCCCTGCAATGCAGGAGACCTGGATTCAATCCCTGGCTTGGGAAGATCCGCTCGAGGAGGTCATGGCAACCCACTCTAGTATTCTTGCCTGAAGAATCCCCATGAACAGAGGTGCCTGGCGGGCTACAGTCCATGGGGTCGCATAAGACTCAGACATGACAGAGCGACTCAGCACAGCACAGACAATATAGCACAGGGAACTCGACTCAATACTCTATACTGACCTATTTGGGGATAAAATCTAAAAAAGAGCGGATACATGTATACGTATAACTGAGTCACTTTGCTGTACACCTGAAATTAAGGCAACATTGTAAATCAACTATAATTCAATTTAAAATTTTAAAATAACATGGAAAGTGGCCACATACTCCCTCTCTTTCAACACATCCGGAGATGGAGGACTCATGCTTCTGAAGGGTTTCCAGCTGGACGAGAAGCCGTAAAGGATACAGCAGAGAGGAGGCCTTGATGCCTGGAGGCCTGTGGGGCAGACACATGCTCACCACGTCCACCAGGGACAGAACTCAAGCAGATGACCTGACAAGCAGGCAAGACACTCTTGAGGCAAGAAGACGACACCTGCCAGAATTAAGTCACCCCTAAAGCACAGGCTCAGTTTATTGTTCTGGGATCTTAAGGTATGTCAGGGAATTTCTGTCCTGGGAATTCTGAAAATGCTGAGGAAAAACCTCTATGGATGGGGTGCTCATGTTTAGATTCTTGGGAAACACCCAGTGTACTTCTCTTGTCCTGGCATCATTACTAATGGTCCCCTTCTCACTCTTAAAATATCTTCATTTGGACAATAAAGTACTTGTCACATTAACTCTGGACAAAGGCAGGAATCCAAAGAGCCTCTTCCAGGCCTGGACACTAGCAATTCTACTGGAATTTCTGGATCCCCAGAGACTTCAAGAGATAGTGTGCTAGTTTATCCCCTTGAAATCACCAAATCAAATCGAAAATGAGAATAAGCAAAAAGTCAAGCTAAGGGATGGGCAGGGCCTGCTGAATTGCGACACCTAGTGGGGAGAGTTCACAGTGCTGGAGGCTAGGTTAAAGGGACATCCCAGGACTGGCCATTGGTTATTTCAAGTCAGCTGGTAAAGCAAAGAACAACAGCTAACATTTACCAAGCACTATATTTTCCAATAGTCATGTACGGATGTGAGAGCTGGACCATAAAGAAAGCTCAGAAAAGTTAGGTAACATCCTCCAGGTCATTGCCTCTTGGTCCAGACTCCATCAGCTAGAAGACGAAGCTCCTTCAGAGGTATCTCCCATCTAAGATGACTTCAACTACCCCTCTGACATGGAGATGATGTGAAGGAACGGTGAGAGGCAGAGTGTGGGCCAGGAGGTCTGTTTCCGCAACTAACAGAAAAGAGTAGTTGTTTCTGTACCAATCAGGGATTAAATTGGGGCATTAAACCAGACAATGAGGAAATCTATAAACCGTCTGTTCAAGGCACAGTGGAGCTGCTCATTTAAATAAACACTCCCCAGCAGGAAAAATGAAACAGCTCCTCCTCTCCCCATCCCCTTCAACAATATTTGCTCGTGGATTTGAAGAGTGGTCACTGCAGCTTGCCAGCTGCCTCCGGGGGACCCAGACCCAGACGTCCCACCATTCTCACTGCAAGGAAGGCCAAAGTGACCAAAGACTTTCTCCTGCTTCCTTTACACATTCTCCCTTCTAAGGAAGGCAGACCATCCCCAGGACCTCTCTCTCCTTCAACTTCTTTCCCTTCCAAAGCTAAAAAGTGAGGCAGGTGAAGCAGCGCCAAATCTTATTAGAAGTCTTTGTTAGAAGGTTGCCAGGCGACATTTGGGACATGCTTATTATCAGTTCAGTTCAGTTCAGTTCAGTCCAGTCACTCAGTCGTGTCCGATTCTTTGTGACCCCGTGAACCGCAAGACGCCAGGCCTCCCTGTCTATCACCAACTCCCGGAATCCACCCAAACCCATGTCCATTAAGTCAGTGATGCCATCCAACCATCTCATCCTCTGTCGTCCCCTTCTCCTCCTGCCCTCAATCTTTCCAAGCATCAGGGTCTTTTCTAATGAGTCAGCTCTTCACATCAGGTGGCCAAAGTATTGGAGTTTCAGCTTCAACATCAGTCCTTCCAATGAACACCCAGGACTGATCTCCTTTAGGATGGACTGGTTGGATCTCCTTGAAGTCCAAGGGACTCTCAAGTGTCTTCTCCAAGACCATAGTTCAAAAGCATCAATTCTTCGGCACTCAGCTTTCTTTATAGTCCAACTCCCACATCCTTACATTACCACTGGAAAAACCATAGCCTTGACTAGATGGACCTTTGCTTACAAGTAATGTCTCTGCTTTTTAAAATGCTTTCTAGGTTGGTCATAACTTTCCTTCCAAGGATTAAGCGTCTTTTAATTTCATAGCTCCAATCACCATCTGCAGTGATTTAGAAAGCATTAATTGCTTATCTGAAATTTGCTGTTTATATAAGTGTCCTGTATTTTTAACTGCTAATTCTGGCAACTTTACTTTGCAATTGTCACTGAAACAGCTGGAAAACATAGACAGTCAGAGTTCTGCAAACTTCTTCTGTAAAGGGCCAGATGCTAAGTATTTTAGGCTTCAAAGACCTTACCGTCTCCATCATAGTCACTCACCTCTGCCACTGTAGTACATAAACAACACAGCCACAAACAACACAGCATGAGTGAGCATGACTGTGTCCCACTAAAGCTTTATTTATGAAAATAGACATCAGGCCATAGTTTGCCAATTCTTGGACCGTTAGATCCTTCAGACTTCGGGCTATCTTCACAGGTGTGGTAGGGGCAAGAATGGCTTGGATCTGAGTTCTCAAGTGTGGAAAAAGTGAAAGAGAGTGATCAAAAATCACTGCACATAATGCACACGCGTAATTCAGGGTGGGTGTGCACACAGACACGTGTGGCCCTTTGGAAAGCAGGCACTTCTAGAACAGGGGTGGTCTGGAGCTGCTGAGGTTTTACCAAGTCTCTGCCAGCCCCCGTGTGAAGAAGTGCAGGTTCTCTGCTGGAATTCCTGACAGTCGGCATGTGCTCTGTTAAGACAGAAATGCACAGGCAACATCTTGAGATCAGACAGAAGGCCCAGACAGCAAGTAAAGCAGGTCAGTCCGGGAGAAGGCCTGCAGGTGAGCTAAAGCTGTTGGCACTTGTCTACCTGAGCCTGCGTGCCGCAATGAAAATCAAAGATCCTGCATGCCACAATTGAAACCGGCACAGCCAAATAGATAAATATTAAACAAAAAAGAGTCAGATATGGCTGAGTCCCTTTGCTGTTCGCCTGAAACTATCACAACATTGTTAATCAGTTATGCCCCAATACAAAATAAAAAGCTTTAAGTTTAGGGGAAAAATAAACCACAGCCCTGGGACAGCCTAAGCGGTCCAGTGGTTAAGACTTTACCTTCCAATGCACGGGGTGTGGGTTCGATCCCTGGTCAGGGAACTAAGATCCCCCATGCCTCTTCACCAAAAACCAGACATGATAACAGAAGCAATATTGTAACACATTCAATAAAAGACACACAAAAATTTTTTTTAAGGAATCAGGTCTTAATTGACCAACTCTCCCCCAGATAAGAGACTTCCCTAGTCGCTCAGACAATAAGGAATCTGCCTACAATGCAGAAGACCCAGGTTGGGAATCCCTGAGTTGGGAAAATCCCCTGGAGAAAGGAATGGCAACCCATTCCACTATTCTTGCCTGGAGACTTCTACGGACAGAGGAGCCTTGTGGGCTATAGTCCATGGGGTCACAAAAGAGTCAGACATGACTGATAGACCCACAGATAATATCTATACATGCTGGAGAACATACAAAAATATACAATCAGAAAAAACAAGCAAACAGAAAACAACAAAACCAAAACAAACAAAAAACCTCCCAAAATCCAACTACCTACAGGCTCTTAAAAACTGAACCCAAGCACAGAGACTTTGGAGAGGATTCAAAATGTGTGCAAAGCAACTGGCATTGGATGATTTCCCATTTTTTAGAAAATGTTCCCCACACTGGCCAGTCACAGTGCAGCATGAGATAGGTGAAATGCAACAGAAAACCCACTGTCTTTCTGGCAGGAAGAACCAGAGACTGGAGCCCAGAGCAATTAAGCTTGCTGAAGAGGTGGGGGCGCGTGAATCTTGGAAAGGAGAGAGTCAGAGAAGAGGAACCCTGAATTCCCTGTATAGCAAACTCTGCCCAAGTCTCCAGTTGAGATGCCTGAACCACATCTGAGCAGGGGAAACAGCAGCTATCCCTGCAAAGATAAAAGAACCAAACTGAGCCTTGAGCAGTTGCCAGCTGCAAGGAAGACAGTGTGTGTAGTTTTACGTTAACCAAGTTAATTACCTACTCAAGGAAAATGCCAGCAATTTCCTGAGGGATAAAGTAGAATTTGGGGTCTCTTAGATACAATCTTCAAAATATTCAGGGTATAACCTAAAATTCTCAGTGTACAAAGAACCAGGAAAACATGACCCATTCTCAAGGGGAAAACAAAACAGAGGCCAATCTCAAGATGACTGAGATGCTGGAATTATCAGACAAGGACATTTAAAGCAACTCTTATAACTGTATTCAAGGATATAAAGATAACTGTATTCAAGGATATAAAGAAAATATACATTTATAATAAAAGAACAGATAGGAAACTACAGCAGAAAAACTAGAAAATTTTATAAAAGAGAACCAAATGGAAATTTTAGAACTAAATATCTAGAATAAAAATAATTCAGGGTGTGGGCTTAATGGTCAAATGAAGATCCAGGGGAAGAGAACATGAACTTGAAGACAGATCAATAGAAAATAATGAATGGAAAAGAAAGAAAACAGATCAGAAAGGAAAAAGATGACAAAGTGTCAGGGACCTGTGGGATAATATCGAAATGTCTAATATATGAGTAATTAGAGTCCCAGAAGGAGAAGAAAGGGAAAATGGGACAGAAAATATGTATTATATATATATTTAAAAGCTTGTGGGAAGAGACTTCCCTGGTGGGTCAGTGGTTAAGAACCCACCTTCCAGACTTCCCTGGTGGCGCAGTGGATAAGAATCCACCTGCCAGTGCAGGGGACGTGGGTTTGATTCCTGGTACAAGAAGATTCCACATGCCTCGGGGCAACAAAGTTTGTCTGCCACAACTGCTAAGCCCACCCACCTGGAGCCTTTTTCCCACCACAATGAGAAGCCCACACACTGCAGTGAAGAGTAGCCCTCACTTGCTTTAACTAGAGAAAGCCCACACTCAGCAGTGAAGACCCAGCACAACCAAAAAAGCAAAATAAAATCTGCCTTCCAACAGACGTTGATAAAGAATCCGCCTGCATTGCAGGAGACCCCGGTTCAATTCCTGGGTAGGGAAGATCCGCTGGAAGAAAGGATAGGCTACCCACTCCGGTATTCTTGGGCTTCTCTTGTAGCTCAGCTGGTAAAGAATCTGCCTGAATGCAGGAGACCTGGGTTCGATCCCCAGGTTGGGAAGATCCCCTGGAGAAGGGAAAGGCTACCCATTCCAATACTCTGGCCTGAGAATCCCACAGACTATATGGGGTCACAAAGAGTGGGACATGACTGAGCGACTTTCACTTTCCAACAGAGGAGACGTGGTTTCGATCCCCTTGCGGGGGAACTAAGGCCCCACGTGCAACTAAGCCTGTGTGCTGCAACAAAGATCTGAAACCTGATGCAACCAAATAACTAAAAAGTGAAAGAAAAACAGAAGCTCCTGGGAGGATCCTGTTGAGAGAAAAAAGTTGAGTACATGGGAAAGATAAGCAACCACAAATTGTAGAAGTTTTCATAGAAGGAAGACAGGGATTACAGAAGTAAAGTGTAGAGATTTGGCTAACGCAAGAAAGATGCCAGTCTTTGTATTGGGAGCAGAACGGGGAGAGCAGGGACAGGGGCAAGGAGAGGTGGATTTCTGCTCTTCGTGGGGCTGCTACAGTTGGGACGTCACCAGATGGCAAAATGACAGAAGGTCAAGGTCAGGCTGTCACCAGGACTGTCAGAAACACGCACCTCCAGCCTGATAAGGACGGCAGACAGGAAGTGAGAGGCCTAGAGGGCGGGCAGTGTGAGGGTGAGAGCTGCAGTGCCGACGGGGGGACGGTCCAGTGGGAGCAACCGAGCAGACAGCAGAAAAGACAGGAGGGAGGCTGGCTTTGGGGTTCGGAGCAGAACAGTCTCCTGTGATGCCAGACCCAGCAGGGCTCAGCAGAATTCCCTGCTCAGGATATCACAGGCGGCGACCGGGGTGCTGGCCAGGTTGTGTTCACTCGGGCTGTGGTCAGAATTCCCTCGCTCCCGGGCCCTGGATGACGGCTGGCTCCTGCTGGAGGCTGCCCCAGCGCCTGGCCAGGTGGCCTGGCCCGGCACAGCCACCTGCTTCATGGCACCAGCAGTCTCTGGACTACATCTGTTAGTAACATGGAGTCTGTACAGCATAATCACAGTTTGACATCCCATCGCCTTTGCCATGGTCTCTTCGTTAGAAACACGTCACAGGTACACATGCTCAAGAGGACAGCGTCTCAGAGAGGTGTGAACACAAGGAGTCAGGGACCTGGGGTGGGAGGTGTGCCTTGGGGTTTGTCCTCCACAGAAAGGAAGGGGATATGGGGATTTGCTGGTCACTGCAGGGCCACATACTGGGAAGAGGTGGGAGCTGGGTCAGGGCAAGGGCCTGGCGAGGGAAGGGTGGGCTTGGGGAGAGGGTCTTAGATGTTGATAGAGACTGAGTTCTCTGCCTTTCCTGTGTCACACAGATTATGAAAAAGCAATCTGGTTACCTATGATAATATGCTGTGTCAAATAGGTTAACTTTGTTAAGTATATATTGATTTTATTTCCTCCCAAAGGATGGCCTCTTTAAAGAGCAGATGGTTGAGCACAGACACCAAGCCAGCCTGAGCGGAGACCCGGAGAGGACAGGGAGAAAGAAAATGACGGCCCGTTCCCAGCAGAAGGGGCAGAGGAGAGACAGGAGGTGAAGGAGAGAGTCGAGGCCGATGCTTTGAAATTAGAACTCAGCCTAGTGAGCTCAATAAGGTTGAGAGATGAAATTGTGTGACTGTCAATAAAATGATCAGAGGACGATGGCTGATGAGACCCAAGGATCATAAAAGTGACGAGGACACACTTGAAGCCCTGGCCGGGACAGCCACAATCCAAGTTGATATACATCCATGTGTGACATTTAAAAATTCATTATCATTAAAATATGCATTGAAAGAAAGTGTTAGTCTCAGTCACATCTGACTCTTTGCAACTGGGCTCCTCTGTTAATGGAATTCTCCAGGCAAGAGTCCTGGAGTAGGTAACTGCTGCTGCTGGGGCTTCCCTGGTGGCTCAGACGGTAAAGAATCCACCTGCAATGAGGGAGACATGGGTTCGAACCTCGGATTGGAGAGATCTCCTGGAGGAGGGCATGGCAACCTACTTCAGTATGTCCATGGAATTCTCCAGGCAAGAGTACTGAAGTAGGTAGCTACTCCATTCTCCAGGGATCTTCCTGACCTAGGGATTGAACCTGGGTCTCCTGCATTGCAGACAGATTCTTTACTGCCTGAGCCACAAGGGAAGTTCAAAATATGTACAGCATGACAATAAAAAGAAGCAGCAGCTGGTAGCTAAAAGCTAGTCATTTAGAGGGGCAGTCAAATGAGAAGCTCTTATAATATATTTTCTTTTTTTTAGTTCTTTTTTTTTTTAATATGTTTTTATTTATTTGGCTGAGCTGGGTCTTAGTCACTGCATGTGGGATCTAGTTCCCTGACCAGGGATTGAACCTTGGTCCCTGCTTTGGGAGCACAGAGTCTTAGCCACTGGACCGCCAGGGATGTCCCCAGTAGAGTATGTTTTCTAAAGGACGGAGCAGGATTGGAGTTAACTGGACACGTCCACGTGAGCTCATGTTCCAGCTCTCTCACTGGAGTGGACAGGAGTGGACATTCCTTCCTGCCCTCAGTGCCCATGGAGACGATGTGATTTGCACCACGAGGGCCTGAGTCCCTAGTAACACTGAATACTGGTTAGACTTTAAAAAGGTGCATGGGAGCTCTCAAAAATGTCAGCTATTCCAGCAATGTGCATGCCACAGCCAAGTGTGGGTTAATAATTAAGCTGTGAATTTCTGGTGCTTTTATCCAGGCAGTGAGGTACCTAGGGATGAAAGAGGCCCTGAGGTGTCTTTTTTTTTTTTTTTTGGTGAGAGTTTTAGGAATTTTGTTATTGTGGCAGGCAAACTTTGACCCCAAGAAGTCACTCCCACAGATAATTGCCAGACTGGGTGACAGCTAGACTCTATCCCCAGCCTCCTGCAGCCTCTGAATCTGTAACAGTATGGTAGCTTCAAATACAAAGCTTATAACCCCAAAGTGTAAGGATCCTCAAGTCCTAAATCTTCGCTGTAGTCATCTCAGCCCACCCGTGAGGCTGATTCTGCTTGCTTTGTTTGGACAGAGGCTTGAAAATAAATGTAAATATGATGAATGACACAAACATGTATTGATATTTGAATTTTGTGATAGGTTTAGGGATATCTGTAGCAGTAAATGTTATAACTGGAGAAGGAAATGGCAACCCACTCCAGTACTCTTGCCTGCAAAATCCCATGAGTGGAGGAGCCTGGTGGGCTACGGTCCATGTGATCGCAGAGTCAGACATGACTGAGCGACTTCACTTTTTCACTTCAAATGTTATATAATCTTAGGGCAATTTATATTTTCTCTTGGTTTCTCTTATAGTAACTAAATGTGATCTTTGTTGTTGTTGTTGGTCAAGCCAAGTGGCTTGCAGGATCTTAGTTCCCCAACCAGGGATTGAACCTGCGCCCTCAGCAGTGAAAGCTCAGAATCTTAACTACTGGACCACCGGGGATTTCCCTAAAAATATAACTTAAAATTTACTTAAATTAATAAATAACTCAAATTTTACATCCTCTTGAAAAAGTCACATAACATGAAATTAACCATTTTTAAATGAACAATTTTTATCTGCTTGTTTAAGTTGTTGGAAAAGTATAAAAGTATGTGATATATTAGACTTATGATGTTAATTTAATACTAAGGTGGCTTAACGGTGAAGGTTAAATGTTTAAATAAGTCTGCTTAGATCTCTAAATTGAAACTTACTATGTTTCATGAATAGTGTGTATTCCTAGTATTACATTCTAAGTGTCTAAGATTTTGTTAGATTTGTAAGTATGCTTGTTAGATATTTGAAGTGCTTAATTATAGTTTTTTCTAAGCTAATTTAACCAAGTTTGTAAGTGATAGTAAATGTTTAGAGAATTTGTAAGCAAATTAAACATTAATCAAAAAGAAAAAGAGATTTAACATAAAATACTAGCTTTCCAAACAAAATAGCAGGATTTGTAAGTTGAACTTAATAAAATCAGGCTTTAAAATTTACAACTTTAATCGACTGAAAAAAAGTGAAAATACACAAATAACTTGAAGTATTCTTTCCCATGCACGAAAGTTCCCCCTCAGGCATTAAAAACTCAATTAATAGTGACTTAGCAGTTTATAAATTAATACAATGGTGTAGAATGATATTGTTGAAATTTTTGACCGCTGAAAATATTACAAGGCAAATGAAAAGGAAGCATCCCTTTTTGAACTTGTTAACTTTTAAAATTTTATATTTTTTGATACTATTTTATTTATAGTAACTAAAGCAAACAACAAGGAGGGGGACTTCCTGGCAGTGCAGCGTGCTTCCAATGCAGGGGCCTGGGTTCCATCTGGTGGGGAACTAAGACCCCCATGTGCCACGCGGTGTGGCCAAAAAATTAAAAATAAATAATAAGGGCAATGCCTTAACTGAGATGATTAAAAAGCCAGACCCACTAATTCTCAAAAGCAAAACAAACAAACAGAAAAACCAGTGATGAGTATGTTGATGAAACGCACCCCTTTCCCAGGGGAGGAAGCCCATTGCCTGCTCTACCTCTCTCCAAGAAGGAGTGATCACTGAAGAATCGCAGGCAGGGCTTTTCTCTGCACCTGGTTAGAAAGCCTACCTTGTTGCTTCTCAGGTTGCACTGTGTGTAGGAATCACCTGCAGATTTTGATCCCGGGAGGGTGGGGTGAAAGTATATGGGTTCTGAGCCCCAAGTGCGTGCTCTGCCCACGTGAGCACACATGGATGTGGCTCTTCTCAGGGGTCCCAGTTACCAAGGGCCGGAACTGCCCCCTCAGCCAGATCGGCCACGTCTGTGTCTCTGTGGCTGGAACAAGCCATCTTGCTATCACACTACAGCGGGACCAGGAGGTCACTGTCTCCTCTAAGGAAGCACTGAAGCAAATGCTCTCTGTTGCCCTTGACTCACTTCCTCCATCACAGAGACCAGATCCAAGATTCTCTGGGTACAGCCATGGGAAGGATAAACAGAACAGGAAGGCGGCCCAGTTTTGCTTATTTGTTGTGTGATCCCCTGCTAGCATACAAGCTCTCCCAGGACCTGGACTTTGATTCTATTCACTGCTGCATCCCAGGAGCAGACACAGGAACCATGCCAGACACATCCCAGGTGCTCAGCAATTCTTTAATGAGATAAACTCGGCTTATTTGGGCTGTAGGCTTTCAGGCCAACCTTTCTAAAATTTGACATTGGGGTCCAAGTCTCAGCTGATAAAGACAGTGGTCAGTGCCTTGCCTAGCCTCAGTTGTGCATCTCTCTCTCTCAGGGGAGAAGAACTATGATCAAGAGTAGAACTGGGTCTTCTTAGGCCCCTGGCTAAAATGACAGCTGAAGACCACTTCCATCCCAGAGCCCAGGCCAGAGGAGGGTGGTCCTCACTCAAGGCCAAGGGAGGACATACACCAGAGGCAGAAATAGAGCAGACGACAATCGAGAAAACCGAGGCCCCAAATGCTGCAAGGGGAATGCGATGAGTTGCCAAACCCAAGGGAGCAGAAGCAAATATCAAAGCCAGGGACCCCGGCCAGGAATCCAAGACCCAGGGAGATGAAGCGGAAGAGCAAGTGGGCCTGCAGTAAGCGGGGAGGAGCCGGGCCGTTCCCCGGAGCAGGCATGTGAGGCTTGCTTTAATGTGCCTCCAAGAGCGAGGCCAGGGCAGTCTGTCGAGATTAAAGGGGGCCTGGGTGGGACAGACAGAACGGCATTCCCCAGGGGCTCCTGGTTTTCTAGAGCTAGAGCTGGGAGTTGGGGGAGAGGGCGGTGTATGGTTTCTCGAGTCCCAAGGCTGCTTTGAATTCCAGCTTGCACTTCCCGACTTCGTAACCTCTAGCAGTCACCGAGAAGTCTTCTCACCTTCACTTGCTGTTTGTTTTCGTGAGGGGCCAAGCTCTGTCTGACTCTCCATGACATCTATGGACTGCAGCATGCCAGGCTTCCCTGTCCTTCACTATCTCCCAGAGTTTGCTCAAACTCATGTCTGTTGCATCAGTGATGCCATCCAACCATCTCATCCTCTGCCGCCCTTTGCTGTTAGGAAGGTGCAAACTCATAAGTCTGTTTCTCCCCCACAATCTCCAAGTGATATAGGCATATACAGCCTCCACAAAGTGTCTACATCAGGATCGGTGGGGGATTCAGAGAAAGAAACTGGAAAGAAGTCGGCCAATTAGTGACTGGAGAGGAAAAGCAGAAGGAGAGAATCGTGCCAAGCTTCAGAAGTGCTGGGCTCGCCTTTGGGAGGGAGTCTGCAGAGAGAAGCAGATCCCCTTTGATATCAAGAAAACATCCCCCCACCCGCCCATCACAGGATGCTCAGCAGGCTCTTGCTCTGAACATCTCATTGCTACCCAATTACTTCCAAAATGGGACTGCTCGCCCGCCAGCTGGCATGCACATTTCCCTCCAGTGTTTGTGGTTGTCTGATCTTTACTTCTTTAATTATCCTCCACAGTCTCCACCCCTGTGCAAATAGGAGCGCTTTCCAGAGAGATGAGAAAGCTTCCATCATCAATGACTGCCAGTGACTCTCAGGGTCTCCGGGGCCAGCTCCCAGCCCCCCACCCAGCACCGGCATCTGGAACAAAACCTCCTACACGTTCCTAACCTGCTCCCCCCTACAGTCACCAGGCGAGGAGCCAGAGGATCCAGGTGGAAGCACAAGATCTGCGACGCAGTGACCGGGTGCCATGAGTGAGCGAGTCCTCTGAGCCCCGGTTCCTTCGTCTATGAAGAAAGTGTCTTCAGCATCACAGAGCAGCTGCAAAACCAAGCAAGACAGTGTGTTTACAAGTGCTCTGTAGGCGCTTCCCTGGTGGTCCGGTGGTTAAGAATCCGCCCTCCAATGCAGGGGACTCAGGTTCAATCCCGGAAGATTTCACATGCCGAGAAGCAACTCCCCGCAACTGAGCCCACGTGCCCACTGCCTGTGTTCCACAACAAGGGAAGCCCATGCGTGACAACAAAGAGTAGCGCCACTCGCCACAGCCAGAGGGCCCTCAGGCAGTAACAAAGACCCATCACAGCCAAAAATAAATAAACAAATCTTAAGAAAAAAGTGCTCTGTAAACTGAAAAGTGCTACAGAGTCAGGAGTGGGATTATTAGTGCTGTTGTTATAGCCATTCATGCTTCAAACATTATGCCATGATGCATGAGTTAGAAATATGTTTGGCTGCAAATTACAAAAAAAAAAAAAAACACACACACACACACACAAGAAAAGTCCAGAGCTGTAATGGTGCTTCATGGAACCAAAGATCCAAGATCCTTTTACCTTACTGGTTTACCACTGGTAACCTCTGTTCCTAAGCTTATTTCCTAGTACAAAATAGCTGCAGGAAATCCAGCCATTACATCACAATCCAGTCAACTGAAAAGAAGGAGAGGTAAAGAAGAGCATGCCCTCCTTCTTTTTATTTATTTATTTGACGTCCCCATTTCTTAGTTGCAGCATGTGGGATCTAGTTCCCTGACCAGAGATCTAACTCAAGCCCCCGGCATTGGGAGCATGGATTGTTAGCCACTGGATCATCAGGGAAGTCTCCTTCTTTCTATTAGGACACTTATGAAAACTGCAGCTCTATTTGCCTCCATTGGTCAAACTTACACAGCCTCATCTAGTGGCAACAGAGACTAGGGAATATGATTTTTATCCTGAGGGCCATGTGCCCAGCTAAAAATGGGGGATCCTATTATTCAGGAAGAATGGGAACCAGAGCATCTCTGCCCCAAATGATTGTTTCTCTCTCCTCACTTTAATCTACATGCCAGTGCACAGCTCCCCTAGAAATGCTTTCTTCTCTTTACGACTGAGAAGAAAACCACTATTTCCTGCATTCCTCCTTCCTCTCCTCTGCCCTTCAGTGTTGGAATGACTCAGGGCAGTCCTGGCGACACCTCCTCTTCTCCAGCCATCTTCTCCTCCTAAGTAATCTCATCTAGTCTCAAGGGCTTAAATACCAACCCAGGCGCCAGTGAAACCGCTCCCCTTCATTCCAGAATCGCAAGGGCAGCTGCTATGGACGCCTCCACTGGGAGGTCTAACAGGGATCTCAACTCAGCTCCAATCTCCACCCGCATATTTGCTCCTCCTCGAGTCTCTCCCATCACTGTAAGTACGTGACTTGAGCCAGGAACCTTGTAGTTAACCTTGCTTCCTTACCTTCCTGCCTGCCCTGGACCCAAGCCTCAGGAAATCAAAGTGACGGTCTTCAAACACATCTCAAGGTTATTGGCTTTCTTTCCTTTCCACCACTAACACGCATCCAGAGCACTGTTGCTCCCCTCAACTCTGCAGCCACCTCCTAATGGGGTCTTCCTACTGCCCCCCACCCCTGCCTTCCACTTACGTATCCTCACCTGATAGCCAGGTTGACATTTCAAATAAGTGACTCAGCACAAAGGTGGCAGATTCCACACATCTGTCTTTGTTTTCTCTTGAAATCCTTAAGATGGCTGCATAAGGATTTTTTTTTTTTTTAAGATATAAATCTCAACAAGATCAGGAAGGTGGGGAAAAAGTTCAGCAGCTAGAAAAAAGAAGAATGGGTGCTGGCTGACTTAGCAGACCAAGAGAGAAGAACCCTAACCCGGAGGAAGCCAGAAAGGAGCATGGTTTCTACCACTGACCCACCTGGCCAAGAGTCGAGAGCCGACGGCTCTGGGAGCCTCTGCAAGTGGAGGTGGAGGTGGTGGCGGGGAGTGGAGGGCTGCTCCAAGTCAGTTCAGGAAGAGATCAATGCCCCAGAGCCCCTCCTGACTCCTTGCAGCTCCCCGCCCCAGCCCGGCAGAAGTCTGAGCTCTTCCCCGCGGGCTGGGGGACACCAGGTCAAAGCGAGCACAAGAGGCTCATGCAGAACAGGGGGTCCGTGGGCAACACTGGGGCACTCTTCTCCCACTTGGTTCACAAGATGCTGGCGGCCGGACGGTTCTCCATGGCAGGAAATCGGGGGAGCCCTTTCCACGGAACCAGATGAGGCCAGGAAGCAATGCCCTAAAGCAGTCTGCACCCTAACACAAGAATCCCACCGGACGGTCACAGATGAGCCAATCCCCCGCTCACAGCTGCTCAGAGTCTCCCACGGGCATGTGGGACCCTCTTAAGCAGAGGGGGACGACCAAAAGATGACTGGGTGGATGATCAAGGGTGACTGGGAATCTGAGCAAAAGCTCCAGTGCAAACAGCAAAGTCTAAAACAGATCCGGAGGAAACAGGTCAGGTTGGGATGGGACCCACACCCCTGAAACCATCGCTGCCCTCACTCAGGTCAACCAGTGATGATGTGGCCCCCTGAGAGAGGGGCAGGATGTCACCCCAGCTGCACCCAAGCCCCTTGCCCGTCTTCCCTCCTCAGCGCCCTCCCGGTGGGTCTCACTTCCCGGATCGTCATGTGGCCGCTCTTGCTGTCCCTGTGGACAGGCCCTCGGCCCCTGCTCTGAGGGAGGCCCTTGGTCACTCTCTGACTCAGGAGTGGGGAGCAGTTCCTGGAAAGGGCCACTGTGAGCCAAGCCACCAGAGCCCAGTGCAACGACCCCCAGTCACCGACCCTGGACTTGAACTGCAGACCATGTCACAGGCCATGTGCTACTGTCCCTTGGATTTCTTTTTAGCCATTTAAAAACGGAAAAATCGTACTGTCACCAAACTGTACAGTTAAATATGGTTAAAACAGTGTGCTTTATATTATGTGACTTTTACTACAATTTTTAAAAAAGGTTTAATAATAAAAAATAAAAACCTTTCCTAGCTGCCAGGCTCTACAAAGGCAGGCAGTGGACCAGAAACAGCCAAACCGTGTTCTGAGACACCCCCCTGACACACCCACCACCAGTGACCTGGCTCCCCAGGGAGGAAGGGCCCTTGGGAGGGGTGGGGGCGACACTGGGTCCCGGGTCCCAGAGAGCGGTGCAGCTCAGGGCGAACTGAAGTGTGTCTGGGCCCCTCAGTCCACTATCAACTGCAGTTCTGATTTTGGGGAGCCAGCCAGCCCTATGGGCCTGCTCACTCCCAGGTCAAGGCTAACGTCACGTTCCCAGAAGGCCAGCTTAGGGGCGGCACCCCTAAGGATGCCCAGCCTGAACCTCTGGCTTTGACCACTCTGTGAATGCAGGGGGTGTTAAGTCCGTTTGCTGTTTACTGGGTACCTAATGCTATGCGTCTAGAACCACGGTGCACACAGAGCCCGGGGCCTCGAAGGAGGAGGGGAAGGGGTGGCTGGCCGGGGTGGCGCCCAAGGCTCGTCCTCCCTGACGGCCTGGTCTGCTGGGCCTGCTGCCTTGTGTTCCATCCACAGGGACGCCTTCTATTCCATACAAAGAAATCACTGCACAGACGCCTTTGTGTGTGGAACAGACTTTACTGAGGTTTGGAGACAAAGGGGGTTCACATAGCAAAATACAAAACACTTGAGGCTGAATATCAGACAGCCATGAACCCAGGTACCACTTCCCCCCGCCGGCCTCGCGCCTGCCCCGGAGGTGCAGGCCCAGCCCACCTGTCCTGTCGCGGGAAGTAAAACAAAAACGCACTTCCGGACAGCTTCTCAGTCGGAGCGGCCCGGCGCTCCCTTTCCAGAGTCATTTTCCCAATGAAGAACACCTGCTCCCTGTTTCTGAGCCCCCGCCTCACCACCCCACCACCCGCCACAGAGTGAGGAGGAGGGTCTAAAACGGTGGCCTCCTCTCTGCCTTTTTTNGACAGCTTCTCAGTCGGAGCGGCCCGGCGCTCCCTTTCCAGAGTCATTTTCCCAATGAAGAACACCTGCTCCCTGTTTCTGAGCCCCCGCCTCACCACCCCACCACCCGCCACAGAGTGAGGAGGAGGGTCTAAAACGGTGGCCTCCTCTCTGCCTTTTTTTTTGGCCATACCGCAGCATGTGGGATCAAGCAGCATTCGAATCCATGCCCCCTACACTGGAAACCCAGAGTCTTAACCACTGGACCACCAGGGAAGTCCCTTCTCTCTGCCTTTGAAAGGACATCAGAGCAGAGCTTTTGTTTCTCTAAAAATGTGTGTATGTGTGCATGTGCTGACACCTACATGTCCATACATGTGTGTGTGTGGTGTAAGTATGTGTCTATATGATGAATGTTGAGTGTATGTGTGTAGGTGTATGGTACACGCACGTGTGATGAGTATATGAATGTGTTTAGGTGTGTCTATGTGTAAGTGTGTGCACACAGTGTGTGTAGCTGTGTGCTCTATGTGTGTGTATGTATATACAGTGTGTGTGTAGATATGTGGTACATGTGGCATGTTTGTGATGGTGTGTATGTCTATGTGTGAGTGTGTGTGTATGTGTGTACTGCATGTGTGTGT
>SJYV01023366.1:0-10387 GCA_006410875.1 Neotragus pygmaeus | reverse complement strand
TGTGAACCTTTATAAGCAAAGGAGAGAAAATGTATTACCTTAGTATCCACTATATTTTAATTATTTAATTAATCAATTCATTTAATAAATATTTATTGAATGTCCATGAATGTCCTATAGCTTGGTTTTAAGCCTGGCAGACTGGGATGTGTGGTTGCCTTATCCCTGGTGCCATGGAGTGTTCACCTGGAACTGTCTCAAAGTTAAGTGTCTCTGTTCTCAGTAAACAATGATCACTGAGGTTTCTATAGACAGGAAAAACATGTATCAAACTTACCTGTTTTATTTTTTATTGTAATGATGGAGTATTTAAAACAGAACAAAGAATTTGGAAATAAAGCCAAATACCCACCATCCAAAAATAGCATATGTGAACATTTAATCATATTTTCTCATAAAACCTCTCTTTTTGCTTTTGTAAATTTTAAACATTAATGTAAGTGATACCATGCTATAAATATTCTGCAACTTGCTTTTTAAAATTCAAGCATTATGTTTTATAAATTTATCCATACTGATAATACAGGTCAAGAACATTAATCTTTTTAAAAAATATCTCCTTATTTATTTATTTGGCTGTGCTGGGTGTTAGTTCCAGCACTTGGAATCTTTAGTTGAGGCATGCAGAATCTCTTAGTTGTGGCATGTGGGATCTAGTTCCCTGACCTGGAATTGAACCTGGGCCTCATGCACAGGGAGTGTGGAATCTTAGCATCAGTATTAGCCAGGGAAGTCCCAAGTATGTTCATCTTAACTACTATCTAGTATTCTAAAAATTCATCACCATTTGCCTCTGTTTCTCTATTGAGGGATATTGAAATTGCTGATACTTATTTTTTTAATTATCCTGATGACAAATGATGCTGAAATAAACACTTCTATACATCTATCCTTGAGCGTGTACCTGGGATATATGTATATCTTCAGTCTTTAGCAGATACTAACAAAGGACTTTTTCAAAAATGTTTATTTATTTGGCTTTTCTGGGTCTTGGTTGCAGCACGTGGGATCTAGTTTCCTGACTGAGGATTGAGCCTGGGCCCCAGCATGGGGAGCACAGTCTTAGCCACTGGACCACCAGGGAAGTCCCTAACATATGACTTTTTAAAAGAGATCATTTCATGATGTCTGGGCTTCCCTAATAGATCAGTTGGTAAAGAATCCGCCTGCAATGCAGGAGACCCCAGTTTGATTCCTGGGTTGGGAAGATCTGCTGGAGAAGGGAAAGGCTACCCACTCAACTATTCTGACCTAGACAGTTCCATGGGCTATACAGTCCATGGGGTCACAAAAAGTCAGACACGACTGAGCGACTTTTACTTTCACGTTCATTTCATGATGTGGCAGGGAAGTCCTACAGTTAGGAATCAGGTGACCCAGTTCTAGTTTAATTCTGGCACCAGTTGACAATGTGACCTCTGGCTTCTCCTTGTTTGGCCTGAGTTTCCCTATCTTTAGGATGAAGGTATGGACTAGCAAATTTCTACACTTCCTTTTTGCTGAGCTGATTAAAAAGTTGTTTCATGGAAAGATTTCTTTTGGAAATAAATCTCCCAGAGGAATGCTTTCTTTAAGTCCTAGAGAAGTGCTTATTGTGGAAGGCAATTGATACTTTTTGAGCTCCTAACAGGGGTTGGGCACTTCAGTTTTTCATTTACTTGGCTTAGGGAGATTAAATGGCTTGCCCAAGACCTCAGCACTAGAAAGTATCAGAATTGGGATTTGAATCTTTGTCTGAAGGATGGTGGCTCGGACGGTAAAGTGTCTGCCTACCATGAGGGAGACCCGGATTCAATCCCTGGGTTGCGAAGATCTCCTGGAGAAGGAAATGGCAACCCACTGTCATATTCTTGCCTGGAAAATCCCATGGACAGAGGAGCCTGGCGAGCTACAGTCCATGGGGTCATAAAGAGTTGGACATGACTGAGCAACTTCACTTTTCCCTGAGGGATTTCAGAGCCTGAGTTATGTTAACCATATAAACTGCTCTTGCTTTTCCACAGGGCAATTCTTTCCTAACACCCTTCTGTGTTGAAATGGCATTCTCCATGGGCATCTCAATGAACACAAGGCGCCTCTATCCTGGGCCCAGTCGCAGGAATGCAGAGCTGAACCTTTTAAACATGAGAAGGTACTAAGGAAGATCCCTCTGAAGGAAAGATAGGGAACAAGTGGCACTGAATCAGAAGCTGAGGACATCGTAAAAGTAAACTCTGAAGGCATTTATCGTCTGACCATAGCTAATGAACCAGTGAGGAATCGGCATCAATAAGAAGCAAATTAAACACCAGCTCCAGTTAATTAGTAACCACAGCTGCCTACTTTCCTACATTCAATTTCAGACTCACATTATGAATTGCCTCCCTGGAGAAACCAGGCCCCTCCTCCCGCAAAAAGCCTTGATTCAATAAACTAACTTTTAATGGAGCAGCATCTTTCAATCGAAGGACGGCAACTTATCTCTGGGTCCTAGCTCTATGGTGACACAAATTCTCTGAGCTGCCCAATCTCACTCAAGGTTAGTAATTAAGGCATAATTGAAATGAAATTAATTGCAATAAATGTGTAATTAGCACAGCCATTGATTAAGGGCATTTGAAATGCGGTCTGTGCATGAGACATTGATTGTCATGCTTTTTTTTGTTTTTGATAAGTGTAATTGCAATGATATCTTTTGTTACTCCAGAAGGTCTTTTTTGGGTAATGAATTTCCATGGGAAGGATTGGCCTTGAAGCCATCTAACTTCATGAAAATCAGAGATATAAAGAGAATATTTCAGGCTCCAGCTATGTGGGGTATGGACTCTTTTGCCCAGATTTCATGTAGAGTCTGTTTTAGGGCGGCCCCCTAACCTGTAGGCATCTTTGCTCAAATTAGAAAAGATACTCCTTCCTCTGGGCAGTCTCAGCTCATGCCAGGCACACAGTTTGGTCGGTGGAGTATGGGTTGGATTTCAACCCACACTGTTCCATCCAGCTGGGCACCCTTGTGTGATGAACTCTTATATCCATACACGGCAAACTTGGTATCCTTCTCCATATAGAGGGAGGTGACAGAAAGGCAGAGCCAGACCTTTGGGGGTTGAAATATAACTCAGGAGCAAAGCCTGTAGATCCTGGATATGCCCTCCCCACCAGCCACCTTGATTGGGTGGATGTTATGCAGAAATTATAATCTGGAATGTTGAGACTTTAGCAGTAGCCAAGAAGGAAGACAGTGAGACTGGGCTAGATGTGGCTTGGTGAGATGGGGTGTAAAATGGCTGTAGGACCAAATGGAGGGTAGATGGTAGAGTTGGGGGACAGACCATGGTCCTATCACACTATGGAGGAGGTATGGTAACCCCAGGACAATCAAGCAGGTGACCTTATATAAGGGTCAGGTATGGTGGTGGAGGGGTGGTTGACAGAACCTTCCAGATGAGCTTGTGGGTAGCAGGGATAGGGTTTTCTGGGGTCCCACACTGAGCCTGGGAAGGTCCAGCTCTGAGTCAGTGGAGAGGATTTAATATGTCAGGGCAGCACCATACAGGTCAGGCCCTGCCCTTGGACAGGCTGAGCCCCAGGCTGGATGACAAGAGGCTGAAGGTCATGTCCGATACTTCGTGACAATGTTCCTCAGCTTTATGGCTGTTCCTGATTGATCCCGAGGCCTTCCCTCTGTGAATATCTGCTCCTCATACTTAGGAGTTTATTCATTCATCTGCTCATTTGTTTTTTCATTCATTCACTCAGTGACTATTTAAGAGTGCTTTGTGTACAGGTGCTGTGATAGCTGCAAGAAATAAAATGATGACCTTGTTCCTGCCCTCATGGAGTTCAAGTTTGAATCAGACAGACAGGCTTTGCATAATTTCTCAGGCTTCTGTATTCCTTTAATTACAAGGTGGGACAAGTGCTCTGCACTTTCTGTTTGTCTCTCAGGGTCCACCTTCCTCCTTCCTCCACTGTTCTCTGTGCCCTGGGGCATGACCTCTGAGGACTGCGTTGAATAGCTCTTCTATTCTCTGCCTTTGGGCTGGACAGAACCAATGGGGAGGCTGGCTGCAGACCAGAAGGAGGGAGGGTAATGCAGTCGGGGTATTTATTCCCCTAGATCACTGATCATAGACTGTGTTCTTACTGAAGGCCATCGCACTCCACCCAGCTCTCAGGTTCTGTACAGCTTCGTCCCCACTGGGCCTCTGGCTGGGCTATTCACCGTGCCTGCTGTTTCTAGTCCAGAGCACTGCATGAGCCTTTGTGTAAAATGATCCCTCTTTACAACTCCCCTCAGCTACTCAGCCTGACTATGCTGTGTGTTTCCTCTGGGGACAGAATGGGTTCACAGTAGTAGAGGGGATGATGAGAAGGGATGACAGGGAGCACCGAATTGATCTGGGGTGTGTATGCGGGTATGCATGTGTGTGCACAGGTGCGTGCGTATGTGTGAATGTGTGCGCACAGGTATGTGTGTGCGCAGGTATGTATGTGCACAAGTGTGTGCATGTGTGTGTGTGTTCAGGTATGTGCATGGGAAATAATGCTTCTTTGTGGTTATAGCTGAGATCTGAAGGATGAGTAAGGGTTAAACTAGCATCTGAAAGTGAGAGAAAAGAGAAATTTCCCTGTAGAGGAAAGGCCAGTACAGAGGGCCTGGGGTGGGAGGAGACAGTGAAATGTCCTTGGGGCCTGGGAGGAGGCTGAATCCCTGCTGGCATTTGCTGTTTCCTCTGGCCCAAAGCTGGAGTAGCTCTGGTCCCTGAAGCTCGAAACAGTGTTCAGCATGGTCATACTCCTTCTGTGGGGCCTGGTCCAAGGCCCTGTGATGGTCTGGAGGCCCTTCAGCCACTTCCTCCAGTTAGTGAGTCTCCTTTTCTTCCAGTCCACACGTATCTTCTAGCATGCTTCTTGAACAGGGGCTGAGCACTGGACATAAAGGGCAGTACGCTCTGTGTGGGTGACCTCTCGGGACCATACTCAGGTGTGATCCCACCTACTCTGGACCTGCTGCAGGTAGTTCCCACCTGGAGTATCATTTTCTCACCTTAACATGGGGCTCAGGACTTCGGAGTCCTACTTCCTCTTGGCTGGAGCAATCTCCCAGCTGGTCACTTTGTTTCTCACCTTCAGTTTTGATCCCATCGGATCCACTCTTCATTTTTCAGCCAGGTTGCTCATTCTGAAATGTCAATTTGACCTCATAATGCCCCTAACTGTGTGTAATTCATAACTCTATCAGTGACTCCCCAGGTCTCCCAGCTGTGGGAACTCAGATACACTTGGAAAGTTTCCAGAAGTCATGTACAGATGTGAGAGTTGGACCATAAAGAAGGGCTGAGAGCCAAAGAATTGATGTTTTTGAACTGTGGTGTTGGAGAAGACTTGAGAGTCCCTTGGACAGCAAGGAGATCAAACCAGTCCATCCCAAAGAAGATCAACCCTGAATATTCATTGGAAGGACTGATGCTGAAGCTGAAACTCCAATACTTTGGCCATCTGATGTGAAGAGCCAAATCACTGGAAAAGACCCTGATGCTGAGTCTTTTGGATTGAGGGCAGGAGGAGTAGGTTACAGAGGGTGAGATGGTTGAATGGCATTACTGACTCAATGAACATGAGCTTGAGCAAACTCCAGGAGATAGTGAAGAACAGGGACACCTGGCATGCTACAGTCCACGGGGTCACAAAGTGTCGGACACGACTTAGCAACTGAACAACAACAACAGCAGACAGGGCTTCCCTGGCGGCTCAGAGGTAAAGAAGCCACTTGCCGATGGGGAAGATGCGGATTTGATGCCTGGGTGGGGAAGATCCCCTGGAAAAGGAAATGGCAACCCACTCTAGTGTTCTTGCTTGGAAAATCCCATGGAGAGTTCCTCTGGTGGGCTACAGTCCATGAGGTTACAAAAGAGTCAGACACAACATAGTGACTAAACAACAACAAATGCGCATAGCATAAAACTTATCATCTTAACCATTGTTAACGTTAATTAAATTTACATTGTTGAGCAACAAATCTCCAGAACTTTTTCATCTTGCAAAATTGAAACTCTATGTCTGTTAAATAAAAATTCCCCACTACCCCTCCCCAGGTTCCTTGTAACCATCATTCTTTCTATCTCGATGGTTTTGACCATTCTAGGTACTTCATATAAGTGGAATCATATAGTATTTGTCTTTTGACTGGCTTATTTTGCTTAATATAATGTCCTTAAAGTTCATCCATGTTGTAACATGTGTCACAATTTACTTTCCTTTTAAGGCTGAATAATATTCCATTGTGTGTATAGACCACATTTTCTTTATCCATTCATCCATCAGTGGATACTTGGGTTGCTTCTGTCTCTTGGCTGTTGTGAGTAACGATGCTATGAATGTGTGTNCATGTGTCACAATTTACTTTCCTTTTAAGGCTGAATAATATTCCATTGTGTGTATAGACCACATTTTCTTTATCCATTCATCCATCAGTGGATACTTGGGTTGCTTCTGTCTCTTGGCTGTTGTGAGTAACGATGCTATGAATGTGTGTGTGTGTGTGTGTGTGTGTGTAAATACCTCTTTGAGACCCTGCTTTCAATAATTTTGGATACATACCCAGAAGTGGGATTGCTGGGTCATATGATAGTTTTGCTTTTAATTTTTTCGGGAACCACCATACTGATGGAAATGTTCAGAGAACTATAGAAGCCTAGGTTCTACCCTGGAAGATGCTGACTCCCTAGGTCTGGAGACGAGGTAGGAAAGCTGAGCATCTCCCCTTTCACCTCCTCCGCAAGCCCCTCCCACACTCCTGGTGACTCCACAGAATTGAGTCTGAATTCTTGAGCCTGGCACACAAATGCCTTGATGACCTACCTCCACTCTGCCTTTCCAGCTTCTCTCCACTGTACCCCTCACCACACTTGCGCTTGAAAAATAACCATCTGCTTGTTTCCTAGGTCTTTCACACTTCCAGGCTTTTGCACAGGCTCTGTCTCCCATCTACAGCTCCCTACTCCTCTCTTCTGTGCCTGGAAAATCTCAGTTTAAACTGGCAAAATTCAGCTCAGATATTGGTCGCCCCCATATGGAAAGCCCTTCTCTTCCTGGTCTTGACTCCTCTTGGCCAGAAGTCAACCTGAGTCCCACTGAAGAAGGAGAAGAACTATCCTGGTCTCTCTCAGGTCCACATAAGGAACCATTTCTTTATCCTCATCAGCAGATTTTGAACAAAGTTTAACTGCACACATGTCATGGTTTCCATGGTTACTGTAAAGGCATTCTAAATGTGGATGATTATATAACCAGCTGGGATGACTCTTTTGGGGAAAAGAAAAGTTTTGACCCTCCTCTTTCAGTGAATGACTCGCTGACTCAAGGAATGTGGGTGGTGACTGTGCATGGGGTCACTGAAAAATAATGCATTTGGACTGCAGGCAGCAGTAAGACTTGCCTTCAAAGAGCAAGTACCCCCATGCCACCATCCAGAACAAAGCTCTCATTCTGCATATGCTGAAGTGACTTTCCCTGAGTTCTATAGAGAGCTGGAGCATGAGCCAGGACTAGCTTCAGGTCGCCAGGGGTAGCAAGCCATGGGGGAAATGAGCCCTGAGTTTGACGTGGGACTACTTAAATATGAACCTTGGCTCTTGGAGCCTCATCTTTTAAACTTGTGTTATTATTTGTATTAATATTAGTCAGTGTAATCAATGCTATTTACTGTAACAAAGAAGTCCAAAATCTCAGTGACCTTTTCAACAACAAAATTTTCATTTTTTGTGTATATGAGACAGTGCAATTGGGCATTTGATGGATAACCTTCCATGTGGTGACTTGGCAGTCTAGGCCATCTCAGAGGATCATGAAGAGCAGATGGCAAAAGGCCTCCTTCTGCTAGGTGGACACATAGGATAACAAACACGGTGGGTTTATAGGAGGGAACATGGGAAAAAGCTGCCCTCCCGCCAAGAACATCTGCTTGTATTGCTTTAGCAAACCTAGCCTAAAAGGTTGGAGGTTCCTTGAAATAAAAGAATTAATCTCCATCTGGGGCACCTATGAAAGCCTTCCACTTCCACATGACTCCTTCCTCAACCACCATGTTGGAATTTACCTTTCAGGGAGGCCAAAAGATAAAGACCAGAAACTTCAAAGTCATGCAGATTTGAGTTTTATCTTTGTTCCCATGTCTTACTAGTCATGGGATCTTGGGCAAGTCATTTACCTTCTCAGAGTTTCTTTACTGAAAAAGGGGATAATTAATAAAGATGGGAAGACAAAATTGGCTATATATAGAACAGTGCTTGCCCATAGTTGGTGCTCAACAAATATGCTCTTTATTACTTTATTGGTCTGATTTTCAGAACCTGGAACCTAATGGCCCCTCAAAACTATGACCCCTTCTTCCTCCATATAGTGTTTTCACCTCCTGTATCTTTGCCTCTTTTTATCTTTGTCCCGGTAGATGTGCATGGGGTGTATTTCACAAGCGAGTTTCTACTTTCTTAGCATTTCCCTACCATTCCTAGCTCTGGACCCATCCTAGAATGCTGTCAACCCCAACAGGCCACAGTCGGATAGGTTGGTGCATAGCTCTTAGGAACCACAGGGCCAAACCATGCAGTTTGTTGGAGGCCTTGAGGTGACAGTATTTTACTCTAAATGCAATGGAAAATCAATAAAGGATATTACAAGATGAGAGAAGAATGACTTAAGTGATGTTTTAAAAGAGATGCTCTTTTTTCTTCTGCTCAGTGGGGAACGAATTGTAGAGGTATGGGACTAAGCAGGAAGACCTGTTAGAATGGGAGTAGTTGAGATGGAGAGAAATGGAGAGACTTAAGAGATTTTCAGGAGGACTAGAGTTCAATCCGTGGTCAGGAACTCAGATCCCACATGCCAAATGGTATGGCAAAAAAAAAAAAAAGATTTTCTTGACTGGGACATTCTCCCAAAACAGAAGGGCTGAAAGTGATTAGAAGGAGGAAGAAGAACATTCAGGAGATTTGAAATATAGAGCATTGTTCTCAGCAAATATAGAACATTGTTGTCAGCAAAAGAAAACAATAGTACCAATGCTCGTTGTAGAAGCAGCAGTACCTGAAGGCATAGTTACAGAAAAGTTGACTGAGCTAAAGAAAGACTGGAATCTACAGATGGAAAGTCTTCCCATTAAAAAAAAAAAAAAAAAAAGAAATGTCACATAGTTCCTGCCAGGGAAGATTTAACATCTCCAGGAGGAAGAAACAATCCTATGAGTATACCTGAAGGTAAACATTTTTAAACGAAAGGGAGAAAAATCAGACCAACATGAGAGCAAATTTCTCCACAACATTCAATACAGAAGAAGAAAAGAAACAGAGTCAAAGCTTTGAAAGGAAAATTACCCTCAAATTCTATGCTTAAGCAAGAGGTCATTCCTGTTGGAAGACAATGTAAAAACGTCCATAAGTATGCGGAGACAGTAATTACACCACTTGTATTTTTTTTCTAAAAAAAAAGACTGGAAAAGGTCAAGATATAAAATAAACATTTTAAGAAGGGGGAGTGAAAATTATCAATGGTGGGTAGTCAGAGTTGAAGTAGTTTAGAATACATCTAAACATTTTTTAAAAATAGAAAGCAAATGTCATAATGGAGCTTTTCAGATGGCACAGTGGTAAAGAATCTACTTGCAATGCAAGAGATGCGGGTTCAAACCTTGGGTCAGGAAGATCCCCCAGAAGGAAATGGCAACACATTTCCTGTATTCTTGCCTGGGAAATTCCATGGCAGAGAAGCCTGGCAGGTTGTAGTCTATGGGGAGACAAAGAGTCAAACGTGACTGAGCAACTGAGCACTCGTGCAAATGTCATAAACAATCCTAGAAAGAATAGAAATAATAGTGAATGGTTACTAAGCACTTCCCATATGCTGGGCTCTGAATGTTTTACTAAACTCTCATATCTTCATAAGATAGGCACTGTTAGAACCTATTTTTAAAAAAACAACAAGGAAGTGGAATACAGAGAGATTAAGTAATTTCCCTAAGGTTACACACACACATACACACACACACACGAATCTAGGAAATCTGACTCCAGAGCTTGCATGATTATACTCCTTCCTAACCAAATGGGAAGAAGAGGGTAATAAAAATAAAAAATAAATATGGGTGAATCTTACAAACCTATATAAATAAAAACTTGTCTAGGAGAACTTTCAGGTGGAATTTCAAGCTGAATACCTTCCTTCAACAAACACATAAAAATCGTGAAAGAAAAAACATTAAAAATGTTGTATTATATGACCTTAAGCATTCCTAAGAAATAATCAGTAATATACCTACAGGTTTATGTATAAGGATTCTTGACTTTGTTAAATTAATTTATTTTTGGCTGCACTGGGTCTTCATTGCTGGGTGAGGATTCTCTCTACTTGCAGC
>SJYV01023363.1:0-11266 GCA_006410875.1 Neotragus pygmaeus | reverse complement strand
TTTTTTTTTTTTTACTCTTCAGTGGCACATTGCACATCTCTACAGAGCTCTCTATTCTCATTTTTAAAGTTATCTTTTAGTGATTAGTCTTACATGATAAGGACCATTTCATTGTCACATCTCCATCCCTGGTTCCCAGCCATTACCCTGGCACGTAGCAGTTGCTCCATAACTCTTTGAATGGATACGTAAACAAATAAGCACATCCTTGTGCAAGATGCTCTAAAGCACAAAGGGGAACAGAAATGATACAAACAGCTGACAGACCCTGAATACTTACTGAGCTGTACCTGGAACAAGCATGACTCATGGGAAGCAATCATAAAGCACCTTGACTTTCACTTCTGTTTGTCTAAGTCATTGTTTAGGTAAGACAAGTAATTAAAATGTCCATACCTGGTGCTAAGTCGCTTCAGTCCTGTTTGACTCTTCTCGAACCCGTGTATTGTAGACTGCCAGGCTCCTCTGTCCATGATATTTTCCAGGCAAGAATACTACAGTGGTTTGCCATGCCCTCCTCCAGGGGATCTTCCCAACCCAGGGATCAAACCTGCATCTCCTACATCTCCTGCATTTATAGGCAGGTTCTTTACTACTAGCGTCACCTGGAAGAACTTGATACCTATATTTTTATAAAAATGTTGAACTTGATTTAACACTGAGGCTTCTCTTCATCCCCCAGTTCAAGTCTGACACAGAGGGGACATGGGCAGTTAGGGCCAATAGGGTTGCTTCCTCTCAGTTCTCACCTAATGCTTGTCTTTCTCCTTCTCCTCCACCTTGCTAGCCATAGCTTCTGAACCTTCAGTGTTGGAAGATATTGTTCCAATATCTTCTCAACTGTTCAACCATCTTCCATTTTGTATTGGTAGGTTTGTTTTCAACCCAGAAAGTTTCTTTTAATATATAGTTAAATCATTTTATTATTCTATCCTACAAGAAGGCAATGACACCCCACTCCAGTACTCTTGCCTGGAAAATCCCATGGACGGAGGAACATGGTAGGCTGCAGTCCACGGGGTCGCGAAGAGTCGGACACGTCTGAGCGACTTCACTTTCACTTTTCACATTCACGCATTGGAGATGGAAATGGCAACCCACTCCAGTGTTCTTGCCTGGAGAATCCCAGGCACGGTGGAGTCTGGTGGGCTGCTGTCTACGGGGTCGCAAAGGGTCGGACACGACTGAAGTGACACCAGCTAACTAGACCACTTTAGGAAGGGAATGAACAAGTGTGTCCTGGCATCCTGCTTATTTATTATTATTATTATTATTATTATTTTTTTCTGCAGTAGATCTGGAGGCTGTTTAAACTTTTAGACACAAGATGGCACTCTGGGACCATGCAAGGTTTAGCCTCCCTGGTTTTGTTTTGTTTTTGTTTTTGTTTTTTCTTCGATGGGGCACAGATTTTGCAGTCATGTCAGGCTGAAACTTTTATGGAGCTAGGACTGAAACTGACCAAGAAGACTGAATTTCAGTAAAGAATTTTAAGGTGTATTTTTTAAGGGGATGAAGTATAGCTTGGAAAAAATAAACTGAAAAGTTTCTGGATTCTCTAAGAGAAACACTGAAATTTCTGCTGTTTGAGAATGTGGAATCACCCAGGAAGTTGAGAGGTCGGGGTGTGTGGGAGAAGAGAGGTATCTGGGGCCTCAGACTCCAAGTCTAGGCTTATGTGAATGGCTGAGGTGTGTCTGGGTAGAGGCTTTGGCATTTGGGAAGAGTCTGAGAAGTTTTATCTGAATTCATCATATTTACAAAATGTCTTATTCCTTCTTTTGAGGCTGAGGACAAGAGTTCATTAAGAATTCAGATATTGGAGGTAGGTGGACAGAAGTCTGCAGGTGTGTACATGAATATTAAGGGTGGAGGAAGCCTGCTTGAGGAAACTTCTCTTGAGGTTGTGGGAGTTAAATTGTGTGTGTGTGTATTAAAGAGATACATAGAGACACAGAAAAAGAGAAGGAGGGGTTTCCTAATGACTGGTGGGGTAGCAGAAACGAGTGGAGTAAAGGTCCAGCTCTGTAGGAAGTTCTTCCTGTCAGATATTATTCGCTTTGAGGGGGTAGCCTATGTTCTCCCTGGGTCTGCATGTGACACAGAGGGAGGTCAGGGCCTAGAGGGTGGGTGAAATCACAGGTATTCACCATGATCAAAGAGTGTTTAGGGTAATCAGGATGGAAGTAGAGTCTGAGCTTTTTGCTTGTGGCACTTCTTGGTTTTCATGCTCTTGTGTAGGATAGCTTTCCCTGGGCATCCTCTTTTTACCTGCATTGAATAAAGATTGGTTTCAAGCCCCACAGTTAAAGGGATGATATCAGGCAGAAGTTTTATACAGCTCAATCTCTTCCTCTGAACTGTCAAGAAAAGATGCACCAAACAGAGTTTAGCAGGCAAGAAAGACATGATTTGAGGCTTTGGCAATAAGAGAGAACTCAACTCTGCTGAAACTCAACTCATTGGAAAAGACCCTGATGCTGGGAAAGATTGAGGGCAGGAGGAAAAGAGGACGACAGAGGATGAGATGGTTGGATGGCATCACTGACTTGATGGACATGAGTTTGAGCAAATTCTGGGAGACAGTGAAGGACGGGAAAGCCTGGTGTGCTGAGGTCCATGGGGTTGCAAAGAGTTGGATATGCCTTACAACTGAACAACAACTCTGCTGAGACAAGTGCAGAAGCTAATGGAAAAGGACTAAAGGTTGTTAAGGGAAGTTGGTCCAGGTGATGAGGCCATCTCATCCCTGTTTACTAATTGTTGCTTACAGAAGTTAGGCTTCCACCCTTCCACAAAACTAGGAGATACGAGTGCTAGAATTAGATTTCAAAGTGATGGCTCCCAGCTCCTTGAGGGATGACTTACATCTCAGAGGGGAGAGAAAGACTTTTCAATGACAAGTTTTTAAAATAATGTTCCAAAAAGAGAGGTCAGGTCAAGCCTATCTCAGGTTTACTCAAGCTGAGGGGTAAGTCGATCTTGTTCAGCACAATGGTTATAATAATCATACCAATTTCATAGACACACATTTTGTAGAGATTAAATGTGATGAGGCTTGTAACACAGAGACAGAGGACCTGCCTGGTAGACAAATGGCAGCCTTTGTGCTAATGATTTTGATTGACAGAATTGCTTACTTTAGTTGCACTGCGAAGGCTTTTTCCATACATAATTTGTAAAGCAAAGTACCAAACAATCCTTGTTTTCAAAAAGTTGCTATATATATAGACAACACATACTTTATATGTCTTTATGTTTATGAAAATAAGCTAAGGTTATTTTGGGAAGCAAACCACTCTTCAGAGCTTAAATTCTAGAACAATGCAGACCAACATTTATATACAATCTGTTACATAAGAAAGTACCATATGATGACTTATTTATATTTCACTAGTTTGTCTTCTGTCCAGAAGGTCAGAGCACATAAAATAAATGAAGTCAATTTCTTCACTTGTTGCTCTTCATGATTCACTGCCAATTTCAAGGCTGCAGCTGTTGACTGTATATTTGTAATCCATATTTATTTACTTTACAGTATTATATTGGTTTTGCCATACATTAACATGAATACGCCACAAGTATACACATGTTCCCCATCCTGAACCCCACTCCCACCTCCCTTTCCATACCATCCCTCTGGGTCATCCCAGTTCACTAGCCCCAAACATCCTGTATCCTGCATTGGACCTGGGCTGGTGATTCATTTCTTATATGATATTATACATGTTTCAATGTCATTCTCCCAAATCATCCCACCATCTCCCTCTCCCACAGAGTCCAAAACACTGTTCTATATATTTTTTAAGTTAGGAGACATTTCTTGTTGTTTCATCTTGACTTCACAAGAGAGAGGTTCTTTCTAACCAAGAGCTGCTAACTGTGTAGAAAGCATGTTCCTAAACCTTTTCCCTGACACCATTAAAAGAAGATCATGATGATTTAATAACTGCCTTGATATTTTTGGGGCTTCCTTGGTGGCTCTAGATAGTAAAGAATTGGAAAGTTTACTTGTAGGAGGAAGTGGCAACCCACTCCAATGTTCTTGACTGGAAAATTCCATGGACAGAGGAGCCTGGTGGGCTATAGTCCATGGGGTTGCAGAGTTGGATGTATCTGAGTGAACTAGCACATTTGATATATTTTGATGCTTCCCTGGTGGCTCAGACAATAAAGAATCTGCCTGGAATGCAGGAGAGCTGGGTTTGATCCATGGGTTAGGAAGATCACCTGGAGAAGGGAATGACAACCCACTCCAATATTCTTGCCTGGAGAATTCCATGGATAGAGAAGCCTGGTGGGCTATAGTCTGTGGAGTCACAAAGAGTTGGACATGACTGACAGACTAACACTTAACACTTGACACCTTTTAAAGGGAGCCCATTGGAATTGAGTGTTTCAGAAGCCAAGGATCAGGCATATTCTAGATTGTTCTGTAGCATGGTTTTAAGGTAAGACAATCATGGGTGGAAGGACCTCTGGGAGGTTATGATTGAACTCAGGCATCTGGAGGGAAAGGCTTTGAATCTTCCTGAAAGTAATCTTCTTTTTTGTGTAATGTGAAGGTGTTTGACCCTCTTTAATGGGGAAAAATATGTCAGATTAAAAAAAAATATTTTAGTATAAGTTCTTCTAATTAATGCCTCCCTCTCTTGAATTAAATCTATCTCACTTTCTACCATAAATACAGGCAACTGATAAAATGTTCTTAGTTTGATTCCAAATGAATACACATAAATTTTATTGGTGTAAGTAATCTTTTTCGGTTTTTAAAATCCTTTCACAGGAAAGATATAATTTATACCTTGCTGTAACTTTTTATTGTTATTTTAGAGATAGTTGTTCAGGTCATGGATTTATTTATAAATATATTTCAGGACCACATAGGCACTTTAAGTATCTTAGTGCCATTCTAACATTTTCTGAGTGACTCCAAAGCAGAAGAATTTAAGTCTTCTTGGTCCTAATGCAGAGCATCCTGTGTAACAGCATCTTTGTGGGCTCCTTGCCTCCTGGTGGTTGGATGCCAGATGATGCCTCTTGGCTCCCTTCAGCTTGCTTTTCCAATTACATGGCCCTGTCCTTCCTTAGGGCTTCCCAGGCAGCTCAGTGATAAAGAGTTTGCCTGCCAATGCAGGAGATGTAGGAGATGCAGGAGATGTAAGTTTGGTCCCTGAGTTGGGAAGATACCCTGGAGAAAGAAATGGCAGCCCACTCCAGCATTCTTGCCTGGAAAATCCCATGGACAGAGGAGCCTGGCAGGCTACAGTCCATGGAATTGCAAAGAGTCAGACCGAACTGAACATATCCTTCCTTATGTGACTGTGTGACTCCAAGTTTTGGGACATTTTATATTATACCGTCTTGCAAAATAAATAAATAAATAAAAGAATAGGGATGTTGTCTTAAAAGTTGAGAATTATGTTTTATTTGGTGAGAATCTTTAGGACTTCAAGCCTGGGAGGCAGTATCTCAAGTAACCCTGAGAGAACTGCTCTGAGGAAGTGAGGTGGGGAACCTGGTTATGTAGAAGTTATGCAACAAAAAGCAGGCACTATGAATGTCAAAAGTTTATTGTTAGTTAAAGGAAAACCAGATATCTCAAATTAAGGAACTTAGTGCTTTTCTACATTTAGGAAAATGCAAGAGTTTGGGCTCACTGAAACCATTCCTTTGATGTGTACCTCAGTTATCTGGGTCCAGTAACTTGTTTTCACATCCTGAGTTCCCTTAAGGCTCACCATAGGGAGTGGCTGCAGTCTCTGATGCCTACTAGGTTTATTCTTTCCTTCCTGAGTTTCCCCAGGGCTCATCAGCTCACCATCAGTGGTGCTGTAATTGCTGATGGATGTGACAGCTTTTGTTTACTGATATGACAGCAAATATTCCATTTCTCACGGGTCTTGAACACAGAATTTCTTTTGGAAGTAATTTTAAGTGGGAAGTTTGGGTCTCACTAAAAAGAGTGAAAATGTGAGAAAGATAGAAACTGTGGAAACTGGTTCTCATTTTCAGCAAGACATTAAAAATCTCTTTATGTTAGATCAAATGGAGAACTGTTACAGTGGACCAAAACCCACATTCCTTTTAATCCAGTCCTGACACCCAGCATTCATGGACACATTTAGGTGAAGTCTATCTTTCTAAGCAAATTTAATGGAAGATTAAGTTATGACTCTGCAATTGGGACTCAAGCCCATGGATTTGAAATCTAAAACATTACAAAGAAGTAGCAGGATAGGAACTAATAGCACAGCCAAGAAGAGACAAGAGGAAGGAATGGGGAGAGGTTTCTGGAGCTTGAACGATACGGCAGGTTGGTGATGTTGACCTGAGATAAACAGGCAGTCAGATATTTCTTTGGCAAAGATGGGTTTATTCAGAATCAGCAGAGAACAGCAACGTGATGCCTGCAACTGGAAAGAGCCATGTGTGTAGATTCCCCTATCACAAGAGAAAAGGGACACTTTTACAGAGAGCAAAAGGAAATCGGGAAGACTATAACAGAGTCCATGGCTGTTCATTGACTGAGTCCTTATCAAGAAGGGGTCTTTCTGTTGGACTCTGCTACAATTGCAGAGTGTGAGAACATCACCTTCTGGTTTCCCTACTCTAGTTAGTTGAGTTTTCTCTTTATTATTATTATTTTTTTCCACAGTGCCACCATTGAATATAACTTGAAATGGAGCCCTCAGGGACCAGTTTACACTTAGCAGTGCTTCCTTCTCAGGCTATTCGGATGAACAGGTTATTATAAAACAGCCAGCCTGTCCTTAGGGTCACAATAGGCATGTAAGTTACATTGCCGTATATTTTGCCAACAATATTTAGACTTGAAACACCCCCCTCTATTCCTGTTTTGCTGCTTCATTCCTCTCTGTTGCATTCTGGGAAGTTACTTTGGCTCTGTTTTCCAAAAGTGTTCATTATCTCTTAAAAACTGTGTGCTATGTGTGCTCAGTCGCATCTGACTCTTTGCAGTCTCATGGATTGCAGCCCACCAGGCTTTTCTGTCTGTGGAATTTCCAGGCAAGAATATTGGAGTGGGTTGCCATTTCCTCTTACAAGGGATCTAGCTCACTATTTAAGCATTATATTAACTTAAAAAATTCAATGGCTCTTTTTTAATTTATAGAATTTCTTTTCCCCTCCCACCATATCTGCATCTTTTTTCCTAGTGTCATGCTTTTAACTTTTGGATATGTTTCTTTGCTTCTTGAGATTGTTCTGTTTCCATCACATTAGGTGTGAATTCTCCCATTTATTGTATGGCTGGCTGTCTTTTGTGCTGGTGGGTTTCTTCCTGCTTTTTAAGCTTTTGTTCATGGGCTCATCTTTAGCAGGAATTTTCTTTTGTGAAAGTTCAATGGGTACTTCACATAAAGAAAGAGTTAATGTTTTCAAGCTATAGTGCTGGAGAAGACTCTTGAGGGTCCCTTAGACAACAAGGAGCTCAAACCAGTCATTCCTAAAGGAAATCAACCCTGAATATTTATTGGAAGAACTGATGCTGAAGCTGAGGCTTCAATACTTTGGTCACCCTATGTGAAGAGCTGACTCATTGGAAAAAACCCTAATGTTAGGAAAGATTGAGGGCAGGAGGAGAAGGGGGCAACAGAGGATGAGATGGTTGGATGGCATCACTGATTCAGTGGACATGAGTTTGAACAGACTTCGGGAGATAATGAAGGAGAGGGAAGCCTGGAGTGCTGCAGTCCATGGGATCACAAAGAGTCAGATACAACTGAGTGAACGAACAACAGCAAATGATGATAATTTTTATGTTAATTTCTCTACTTGGGTTTTCATACTTTGTAGGCAGTTAATATACAGAACTGTACAAAAATATTCTTAATGACCTGGATAACCACAATCATCTGGTTTTTCAACTAGAGTCAGACATACTAGAGTGTAAAGTCAAGTGGACCTTAAGAAACATCACTACAAACAAAGCTAGTGGAGGTGAAGGAATTCTAGGTGAACTATTTCAAATCCTTAAAGTGATGCTGTTAAAGTGCTGGACTCACTATTCAGCAAATTTGGAAAATTCACTAGTGGCTACAGGACTGGAAAAGGTGAGTTTTCATTCCAATCCCAAAGAAGGGAAATGCCAAAGAATGTTCAAACTACTGCACAATTGCACTCCTTTCACATGCTAGCAAAGTCATGCTCAAAATTCTTCAAGCCAGGCTTCAATAGTACATGAATTGAGAACTTCTTGATCTTCAAGCTGGATTTAGAAAAGGCAGAGAAACCAGAAAACAAATTGCCAACATCCACTGGATCATAGAAAAAGCAAGAGAATTTTCAGAAAAATATCTACTTCTGCTTCATTGACTACACTAAAGCCTTTGACTATGTGGATCACAACAAACCATGGAAAATTCTTGAAGAGATGGGAGTACCAGATCACCTGACCTGCCTCCTGAGAAACCTGCATGCTGGTCAAGAAGCAACAGTTAGACCCGAACATGAAACAATAGAGTGGTTCCAAATTGGGAAAGGAGTACATCAAGGCTGAATATTGTCACCCTGCTTTTTTAACTTATATGCAGAAAATATCATGCAAAATGCCAGGCTGGATGAAGCCCAAGCTGGAATCAAGATTTCTGGGAGAAATACCAGTTACCTCAGATATGCAGATGACATCACCCTTAACGGCAGAAAGTGAAGAGGAACTAAAGAGCATTCTGATGAAGGTGAAAGAAGAGAGTGAAAAAGCTGGCTTAAAACTCAACATTTATAAAATGAAAATCATGGCTTCTGGTATCATTCCATGGCAAATAGATGGGGAAATAATGGAAATAGTGACAAACTTTATTTTCTTGGGCTCCAAAACCATCGTGGATGTTGACTGCAGACATGAAATTAAAAGATACTTGGTCCTTAGAAGAAAAGCTATGACAAACCTAGACAGTGTATTAAAAGCAGAGACATTGTTTTGCTGACAAAGTTTTTTTTACTGACAAAGCTATAGTTTTTCCAGTAGTCATGTATGGATGTGGGAGTTGGACCATAAAGAAAGCTGAGCACCAAACCATCTATGCCTTCAAACTGTGGTGCTGGAGAATACTCTTGAAAGTCCCTTGGACAGCAAGATCAAACCAGTCAATCCTAAAGAAAATCAATCCTGAATACTCATTGGAAGAACTGATGCTGAAAGTGAAACTCCAATACTTTGGCTACCTGATGGAAAAAGCTGGTTCACAGAAAAATGCTCTGTTGCTGGGAAAGATTGAGGGCAGAAGGAGAAGGGTGCAACAGAGGATGAGATGGTTGGATGGCATCATCAACCCAATGGACATGAATCTGAAAAAACTCAGGGAGACAGTGAAGGACAAGGAAGCCTGGCATGCTGCAGTCTATGGGGTTGTAAAGAGTCAGATATGACTGAGCGACTGAACAACACAATAATAAGACAGTGAAAAGGTCATGAGAATTTGGGTTCCACACCTAGATACATGGCAAATTTGGTGTTCTGTTGCCTCAAGATTGATTTTTCATAGATGTCTCAGAAAGCTCCACTTCTAAGTTAAGACTTAAATGGCTGGACAGGTGGTTTTAGTTACTGGTCTGAGGAGGGATAATTCTTTTTGGTTCCTCGGTTTATGCACGAAGCAATTCCCACTCCCCATGAGGATGAGCCAAAGCAGTCCTTAATTGGAAGCTAACACCCTACCTCCTGAAGAGTGTATCAGCTGATATTGGAAGTTGTTAAGAGAGTAAACCTAAGAATTCTGACTGACACAAAAAAATCTTTTTTCTCCTGCTGCTCAGAATTTGCTTCTGGCTGAAGTAATCAACTTCCATGGATGCAAGAGAGATTGTCAAAGTGTATAGTACTCTGCCCATTCTATGTGACCTGATAGGGCTCAGCACCACGTGCTGGTTTTCTGATCCTGTTAACTCTGATTCCTCCAGGTTGAGAGGTTGACAGTGAGATTATTAACAAAGCTACCATGGCTCCAAACACTCAGTGCAGTGTGCCACATGTAAGGCTTTCAAGTAGAAAATGAATGAGGCCTGGTTGTTCCAGTGGAGTGGTGCTGGGGTACCAGTGGGCCTCTCAGCAGAATCTGACTGTCCCAAGGGAAGAGCAGTGTGATTGGCAGCCTGACCCATGCAAAGGCACAGAATTAGCTGGTTGATTTGAATCCATGGTTCTTGTTATTAGACCTGGCTTTGGGGACACTCACAGGACTGATTTTGTTAATAATGGAGACACTTAGCAGGCAATGACATAGCAAGAGTATCTGCTTTTCTTTTTCCACTCTTTGCCTCATTACAGGAAGAAAATAAGTGAATGTTAAAGTTATCTTTTCCTGCTCAAAGACTTCCCTATTATTAACAGCCTTCAGCAGGTGATAAATCATAATAATTCACAGTTCTGTTAAATCAAGAATTACCAATTTAGGTCAGCTACTTCTTAGCCATGTGTCCCTCTCCAATTAAAACTATATCTCGCTGAGTAGAACTAAAACTTCCAAAACTGAATTTATTGATAAAAATCAACAAGCCAAATGCTTGTAATTTAATTTAATAAGGTAATCTAATTTTGCATGATGCTCTTAATGACCATAAGCAATACCTTGTTATTTGGGGATGAAGTTGATGAGGCAGATATTTTCTAAGTTTTTTCTGATTATTTAAATCACATTATAACATTAATGTTACTTGTTTGTTTCATTTCTTCTTGGCATAAATGTACAGTTAACTTTGTCAACTGTCTTCTAGAAAAAAAGTATGCCTATACATGTAAAAGTTTCTGTATTTAGTGATTCATTTACTGTATTTACTTTACAGATACTTACTTTGCAGCACTCTGTCACTTTGTAGGTAATAACAAACACTTTTCTCCAGACCAAGGGAGGCAGCAAGAATAATGTGTAGAGAATCAAGATCAGCTCTTTGTGAAAAGCAGCATTGTTTCATGTAAATGATTTGTTTTCACTAAATTGTATTAGGATTGTTGAAGTGCAAACATTTCCTGGAAGCACATTAATAAAGCATGCCATTCACAACTGCAGTAGAATTTTAATTGAGTTCTGTAGCATCCTAGAAGGGAGGTGGCTGGCCAAACCATTGCACTGTCCACTCTGTTCTACCACCAATATCTTTATTCTCCATTAATCCATGAATGCTTAGTGCTTAGTGTGCCAACCAGCTCTCACAGCCGCCTGCGCTTAGTGCGCCGGTCGGCTCTCCCAGCCACCTGCAAGGCTGTATATTGTCACCCAGATTATTTAACTTATATGCAGAGTACATG
>SJYV01023362.1:11334-29094 GCA_006410875.1 Neotragus pygmaeus | reverse complement strand
GCAGGGCGACAGTGGCACAGAGCCTGGAACTCGTTGCTAGTTGACTGCGAAACACAGCCAGGACCTCGGCACAGGGCGACCACATAAAACAGGCCGGATCTCATTGCAGGGCGACCATGGCACACAGCCTGGACCTCGGCGAAGGGCAACCGAGGCACACAGCCCGAAACTCAGTGAAGGGCGACCACATCACACAGCCCAGAACTTGTCACTAGCCGACTGTGGAACACATCCTGTACATTGGCAGAGGTTGAAGGTGGCACACAGGCCGGACCTCAGTGCAGGGCGACAACGACACAAAGGCCGGACCTCGGCACAGGGCCACCATGGCACACAGGCCGGAACTCAGTGCAGGGCAAGTGCGGCACACAGGCCGGACCTCAGCGCAGGCCTACCGCGGCACACAGCACGGAACTCGGTTCAAGACTACTATGGCACAATGATCGGACCTCGGCACACCGCGACCACGGCACACAGCCTGAACCTGGGGAGATGGCGACGGCAGCACACAGCCCGGACCTCGGAACAGGGCGACCGCGGCACACAACACGGACCTCTGCAGAATACTACCTTGGCATACAGCCCGGACCTCAGAACAGGGCGACCATGGCACACAGCCCGGACGCGGCACAGAGGGAACACGGCACAGAGCCTGAAACTCGTTGCAATTCGAGGGCGGAATGCAGCCTGGACCTCAGCGCACGGCGAACGCAGCACACAGCCCGAACTACAGTGAAGAGCGACTGAGGAACACAGCATGGACCTCGGTGCAGGGTGACCCTGGCACACAGAACCGACCTCGGGAGATGGCGACCGTGGCACACAGACTGGACATCGGCTCAGGTCAACTGCGGCACACAGNCGAACTACAGTGAAGAGCGACTGAGGAACACAGCATGGACCTCGGTGCAGGGCGACCCTGGCACACAGAACCGACCTCGGGAGATGGCGACCGTGGCACACAGACTGGACATCGGCTCAGGTCAACTGCGGCACACAGCCCGGACCTCTGCGCAAGGGTAACATGGCACACAGCCTGAACCTAGGTGCAGTGTGACTGCAGCACATAGCCCGGCCCTCAATGAAGGGCGATCGCAGCACACAGCCCGGTCCTCGGCACAAGGCTACTGGGGCCCACAGCATGGAAATCGGTTCAAGGCTACCGTGGCACACAGACCAGACCTCGGCACAGGGCAACCGCGGCACATGGCCCGAACATCAGTGAAGGGAGACCGTGGCACACAGCCCGGAAAANGGTCCAAGGGGATGATGGCACACAGCCCGAACCTCGGCGCAAGTGTAACATGGCACACAGCCCGAACCTCGGTGCAGTGTGACCGCGGCACATATCCCGGTCCTCAATGAAGGGCAATCACAGCACACAGCCCGGTCCTCTGCACAAAGCTACCGGGGCCCACAGCACGGAACTCGGTTCAAGGCTACCGTGGCACACAGACCAGACCTCGGCACAGGGCGACCGCGGCACATGGCCTGAACATCAGTGAAGGGAGACCGCGGCACACAGCCTGGAAAACTGTGCAGGGCAACTGAAGTACAGAGGTCGGAACTCATTGCAAGCCGATGGCAGATCACATCGCAGACCTCGGCACAGGGTGACCACGGCACATAGGCCAGACCTCGGTGCACAGTGACCGTGGTACACAGCATGGACCTCGGCGTAGGGTGACCACGGCACAGAGCCCGAATCTCAGTGAAGTGTGACCGCGGCACAAAGCCCCAAAATCTATGCAGGGTGACCATGGCACAGAGCTTGGAACTTGTCTCTAGCCAACCGTGGAACACAGCCCGGACCTCGGCACTGGTCGATCGCGGCACAAGGCCCAGACCTCGGTACAGGGCAACCGCAGCATACAGTCCGAACATCAGTGAAGGGCGACTGTGGCACCAAGCCCAGAACTCGTCGCCAGCCAAATGCGGAACACGGCCTGGACATTGGTGCAGGGTGAATGTGGCACAAAGCTCAGAAATCAGTGCAGGGCTACCGCAGCACACAGTCCGAACCTCAGTGATGGGTAACCACAGCAAACAGCCCAGAAATCTGTTCAGGACCACAGTGGAACAGAGCCTGGAACTCGTCACTAGTCCACTGCGAATCACAGCCAGGACCTCGGCACAGGGCGACCACAGAAAACAGGCCGGACCTCGTTGCAAGGTGGCCACGGCACACAAAGCAGACCTCGGCAAAGGGCGACCAAGGCACACAGCCCGAAACTCAATGAAGGGCAACCGTGTCACACAGCCCAGAACTGGTTGCTAGCCGACCGCAGAACACAGCCCGGACCATGGAGCAGGGTGTTCGTGGCACTCAGTCTGGACTTCAGCGCAGGGCGACTGTGGCACACAGGCCAGACCTTGCGACAGGGCCACCGTGGCACACAGGCCGGACCTCGGCACAGGACCACTGTGGCACACAGGCTGGACCTCAGCTCAGGGTGACTGCGGAACACAGGCCGGACATAGGCTCAGGGCGACTGCGGCATACAGCACAGACATCAGCACAGGGGACCGAGGCACAAGGACCAGAATTCTTGAGAAGGCTACCACAGCACACAGCCTCGACCTTGGCAAAGAGGAACTGCGGCACAGAGTCAGGAACAGGTCACAAGCCGAGAGCAGAACACAGCCCGGACATCGGCACAGGGTGACCGCAGCACACAGCCCAGACCTGGGGAAATAGAGACCTTGGCACACAGCTCGGACCTCAGAACAGGGCGACCATGGCACACAGCCCAGACCTCTGCAGAAGGCTACCTCGGCACACAGCCCAGACCTCGGAACAGGGGGACCTAAGAACACAGCCCAGACCTCGGCACAGAAGGAACGAGGCACAGAGCCCAGAACTCGTCGCATGCCGAGGGCAGAACACAGCCTGGGCTCGGTGCAGGGCAACCACGACACACAGCCTGAACCGCAGTGAAGAGCGACCGAGGCACACAGCAGGAACCTTGGCGCAGGGTGACCCTGGCACACAGCACCGACCTCGGGGCATGGCGACCATGGCACCCAGACCGGACATCGCCGCAGGGCAACTGTGTCACACAGCCCGGACCTCAGTGAAGGGTGACCGCAGCACACAGCCCAGAAATCTGTGCAGGGCGACAGTGGCACAGAGCCTGGAACTCATCGCTAGTTGACTGCGAAACACAGCCAGGACTTCGGCGCAGGCGACCATGTAAAACAGGCTGGAACTCGTCACAGGGTGACCATGGCACACAGCCCGGACCTCGGCGAAGGGCAACCAAGGCACACAGCCCAAAACTCAGTGAAGGGCGACTGCATCACACAGCCCAGAACTCGTCAATAGGCGACTGCGTAACATATCCGGGACCTCGGCAGAGGTTGAAGGTGGCACACAGGCCGGACCTCAGTGCAAGGCGACAACGACACAAAGGCCGGACCTCGGCACAGGGCCACCGTGACACACAGGCCGGACCTCGGTACAGGGCAACTGCAGAACACAGGCCGGATATCAGCTCAGAGGGACCGTGGTTTACAGCCCAGAACTCAGTGCAGGGGACCGTGACACACAGCCCGGACTTCTTGAGAAGGCTACCGCGGCACACAGCCTGGACCTTGGCAAAGAGGAACCGTGGCACAGAGCTGGGAACAGGTCGCAAGCCGAGGGCGGAACACAGGCCGGACCTTGGAACAGGGCGACCGTGGCACACAGCCCGGACCTCTGCAGAAGGCTACCTTGGCACACAGCCTGGACCTAGGAACAGGGCGACGGTGGCACTCAGCCCGGACCTTGGCACAGAGGGAGCGCAGCACAGAGCCCGGAACTCTTCGCAAGCCGAGGGCAGAACACAGCTTGGACTCGCTGCAGGGTGACCGCGGCACACAGCCCGAAGTACAGTGAAGAGCGACCAAGGCACAGCACAGACCTCGGTGCAAGGTGACCCTGGCACACAGCACCGAACTCGGGACATGGCAACCGTGGCAAACAGAACGGACATTGGTGCAGGGCAACTGCGGCACACAGGCCGGACCTCAGCGTAGGGCTACCACAGCACACAGCCTGGAACTCGGTTCAAGGCTACCGTGGCACAAAGACCGGACCTCAGCACAGCACGACCGCAGCACACAGCCTAAACCTGGGGAGATGGCGACCACGGCACACAGCTCAGACCTCAGAACAGGGCGACCACAGCACACAGCCTGGACCTCTGCAGAAGACTAACTTGGCACACAGCCCGGACCTCAGAACAGGGCGACCGTGGCACACAGCCCGGACCCGGCGCAGAGGGAACACGGCACAGAGCCTAGAACTCATTGCAATTCAAGGGCGGAACACAGCCTGGACCTCGGCGCAGGGCGAACGCAGCACACAGCCTGAACCACAGTGAAGAGCAACCGAGGAACACAGCATGGACCTCGGTGCAGGGCGACCCTGGCACACAGAAATGACCTCGGGAGATGGCGACCGTGGCACACAGACCGGACATCCGCTCAGGGCAACTGCGGCACACAGCCCGGACCTCGGTGCAAGGGGATGATGGCACACAGCCCGAACCTCGCCGCAAGGGTGACATGGTACACATCCCGAACCTCGGTGCAGTGTGACCTCGGAACATATCCCGGTCCTCAATGAAGGGCAATCCCAGCACACAGCCCGGTCCTCGGCACAAGGCTACCGGGGCCCACAGCATGGAACTCGGTTCATGGCTACCGTGGCACACAGACCGGACCTCGGCACAGGGAGAACGTGACACATGGCCCGAACATCAGTGAAGGGAGACCGCGGCACACAGCCCAGAAAACTGTGCAAGGCAACTGAGGTACAGAGCTTGGAACTCATCGCAAGCCGATGGCAGATCACATCTCAAACCTCGGCCCAGGTGACCATGGCACATAGGCCAGACCTCGGTGCAGGGTGACCGTGGCACTCAGCATGGACCCCGGCAAGGGCGACCGCAGCACACAGCCCGAATCTCAGTGAAGTGTGACCGCAGCACAAAGCCCAAAAATCTATGCAGGGCAACCGTGGCACAGAGCTTGGAACTCGTCTCTAGCCAACCGTGGAACACAGACCGGACCTCGGCACTGGGCGACCGCGGCACAATGCCCAGACCTCGGTGCAGGGCGACCATGGCATACAGCCCGAACATCAGTGAAGGGCGACTGTGGCACATAGCCCGGAACTCATCGCTAGCCGATCGCGGAACACGGCCCGGACATTGGCGCAGGTTGAGCGTGGCACACACTTCGGAAATCAGTGCAGGGCTACCACAGCACACAGTCCAAACCTCAGTGAAGGGCGACCATAGCACACAGCCCAGAAATCTGTTCAGGACCACAGTGGAACAGAGCCTGGAAATTGTCGCTAGTTGACTGTGAAACACAGCTGGGACCTCGGCGCAGGGCGACCACAGAAAACAGGCCGGACCTCGTCACAGGGTGACCACGGCACACAGAGCGGACCTCAGTGAAGGCCGACTGAGGCACACAGCCCGAAACTCAATGAAGGGCAACCGCGTCACACAGCCCGGAACTGGTCGCTAGCCGACCGCAGAACACAGCCCGGACCATGGAGCAGGGTGACCATGGCACTCAGGCCGGACTTCACCACAGGGTGCCTGTGGCACACAGGCCGGACCTCGGCACGGCCACCGTGGCACACAGGCCGGACCTCAGCTCAGGCGACTGCGGAACACAGGTCGGACATAGTCTCAGGGTGACCGCGGCATACAGCCCAGACCTTAGCACAGGGGACCGAGGCACAAGGCCCAGAATTCTTGAGAAGGCTACCACAGCACACAGCCTGGACCTTGGCAAAGAGGAACCGCAGCACAGATTCAGGAACAGGTCGCAAGCCGAGGGCAGAACACAGCCCAGACATCGGCACAGGGTGACCGCGGNTTACCATTTCCTTCTCCAGGGGATCTTCCTGACCCAGGGATCAAACCTGGGTCTCCCGCATTGGAGGCAGCCGCTTTAACCTCTGAGCCACCAGGAAAGCCTCAACTGCTAGTATGGTCTTTAAAGACCTGCCCTAATTTGAAGTTATCTCGGTTATTTATACATCTCATTGTTTATTCTCTGTATCCCCTCCCGCTCCCTAAAGTGTGCACTCCATGAAGGGAGGGGCAGAGCTGCTTTGCTCTTCCAGGCATTGAGCCCAGTGCCTAAAACTGTGCTGTGCACAAGATGAGCACTCAGTAAATACAGATGGAATGAATAAACAACTGGAATGGTCTACCACCCTTTCATCACTGGCCCCTGAGGCAGATCAAATTAAATAAAGGCTTGGAAGTTACAGTTTTCTCTCCCACATAGGGACTCCCTTTATTTCAATGAGGCTCTTCTAACCTCTTTCCTCTTCCCACTTGGTTGTTTCATCTAATAGAATTCTGATGATACTTAAGTTTGTATTAAAACAAAGACCTCGATGTTTCTGCTCAGCAGGCTGATAAATCAAATGTTCTAACTGCAATATGCTTACTTGCAGTGGTATTTATTATTAAATTGAATTTTGTCTTGTCAGGGAATGCTTGCCTTGGTATTTAAATTGTTTCATTGTTATGTTAAGTTGTTAAATTTAAAAAAAAANAGAGGCCGCCCTGCGAGTGCTGAGCAGGAACCCCCGGGGCTTCTACCTCTTTGTGGAGGGTGAGTGGCAGCCCCTTGGGGACAGAGGCGCGATGAGGGCCATCAGGGCGGGTTTGGTATCTTATATGTGACTTACCTGCAGGAGGTCGCATTGACCACGGTCACCATGATGGCAAAGCTTATATGGCGCTGACCGAGGCGGTCATGTTTGACAATGCCATCGCCAAGGCTAACGAGCTCACTAGCGAACTGGACACGCTGATCCTTGTCACTGCAGACCACTCCCATGTCTTCTCTTTTGGTGGCTACACACTGCGTGGGACCTCCATTTTCGGTAAGCCCAGGTAGAGTGGCAGGTCCTTGCCCCTAAGTTACGAGGCACAAAGTGCTCTGAGCCGGTTCCCTCATCTGTCAAGTGGGGTAGTACCTGCCCTGCATCGCTCTGGTGAGGATTAAGTCACTGAACAGACAAGACCTGCCTGGACTCTGCACGCAGGAGGCACCGCAGAGGCTGGGGTCAGTGTGATCACGGGGTCCCCTCTTCCCTGAAGGTCTGGCCCCCAGCAAGGCCTTAGACATCAAGTCCTACACCTCCATCCTCTATGGCAATGGCCCTGGCTATGCGCTTGGCGGGGGCCCGAGGCCCGATGTTAATGACAGCACAAGCGGTAAGTGGAGTGGGTGGGGCGCTGGGAGGTGGGGAAACTCTAGGGAGGGGAAGGCTGCCTCCCTTGTCACATNACGACCGCAGCACACAGCCTAAACCTGGGGAGATGGCGACCACGGCACACAGCTCAGACCTCAGAACAGGGCGACCACAGCACACAGCCTGGACCTCTGCAGAAGACTAACTTGGCACACAGCCCGGACCTCAGAACAGGGCGACCGTGGCACACAGCCCGGACCCGGCGCAGAGGGAACACGGCACAGAGCCTAGAACTCATTGCAATTCAAGGGCGGAACACAGCCTGGACCTCGGCGCAGGGCGAACGCAGCACACAGCCTGAACCACAGTGAAGAGCAACCGAGGAACACAGCATGGACCTCGGTGCAGGGCGACCCTGGCACACAGAAATGACCTCGGGAGATGGCGACCGTGGCACACAGACCGGACATCCGCTCAGGGCAACTGCGGCACACAGCCCGGACCTCGGTGCAAGGGGATGATGGCACACAGCCCGAACCTCGCCGCAAGGGTGACATGGTACACATCCCGAACCTCGGTGCAGTGTGACCTCGGAACATATCCCGGTCCTCAATGAAGGGCAATCCCAGCACACAGCCCGGTCCTCGGCACAAGGCTACCGGGGCCCACAGCATGGAACTCGGTTCATGGCTACCGTGGCACACAGACCGGACCTCGGCACAGGGAGAACGTGACACATGGCCCGAACATCAGTGAAGGGAGACCGCGGCACACAGCCCAGAAAACTGTGCAAGGCAACTGAGGTACAGAGCTTGGAACTCATCGCAAGCCGATGGCAGATCACATCTCAAACCTCGGCCCAGGTGACCATGGCACATAGGCCAGACCTCGGTGCAGGGTGACCGTGGCACTCAGCATGGACCCCGGCAAGGGCGACCGCAGCACACAGCCCGAATCTCAGTGAAGTGTGACCGCAGCACAAAGCCCAAAAATCTATGCAGGGCAACCGTGGCACAGAGCTTGGAACTCGTCTCTAGCCAACCGTGGAACACAGACCGGACCTCGGCACTGGGCGACCGCGGCACAATGCCCAGACCTCGGTGCAGGGCGACCATGGCATACAGCCCGAACATCAGTGAAGGGCGACTGTGGCACATAGCCCGGAACTCATCGCTAGCCGATCGCGGAACACGGCCCGGACATTGGCGCAGGTTGAGCGTGGCACACACTTCGGAAATCAGTGCAGGGCTACCACAGCACACAGTCCAAACCTCAGTGAAGGGCGACCATAGCACACAGCCCAGAAATCTGTTCAGGACCACAGTGGAACAGAGCCTGGAAATTGTCGCTAGTTGACTGTGAAACACAGCTGGGACCTCGGCGCAGGGCGACCACAGAAAACAGGCCGGACCTCATCACAGGGTGACCACGGCACACAGAGCGGACCTCAGTGAAGGCCGACTGAGGCACACAGCCCGAAACTCAATGAAGGGCAACCGCGTCACACAGCCCGGAACTGGTCGCTAGCCGACCGCAGAACACAGCCCGGACCATGGAGCAGGGTGACCATGGCACTCAGGCCGGACTTCACCACAGGGTGCCTGTGGCACACAGGCCGGACCTCGGCACGGCCACCGTGGCACACAGGCCGGACCTCAGCTCAGGCGACTGCGGAACACAGGTCGGACATAGTCTCAGGGTGACCGCGGCATACAGCCCAGACCTTAGCACAGGGGACCGAGGCACAAGGCCCAGAATTCTTGAGAAGGCTACCACAGCACACAGCCTGGACCTTGGCAAAGAGGAACCGCAGCACAGATTCAGGAACAGGTCGCAAGCCGAGGGCAGAACACAGCCCAGACATCGGCACAGGGTGACCGCGGCACACAGCCCAGACCTGGGGAAATGGCGACCTGAGCACACAGTTCGGACCTCAGAACAGGGCGACCGTTGCACACAGCCTGGACCTCTGCAGAAGGCTACCTCGGCGCAAAGCCCGGACCTCGGAACAGGGAGACCTAGGAACACAGCCCAGACCTCCGCACAGAGGAAACGAGGCACAGAGCCCAGAACTCGTCGCATGCCGAGGGCAGAACACAGCCTGGACTCGGTGCAGCGTGACCACGGCACACAGCCTGAACCACAGTGAAGAGCGACCGAGGCACACAGCAGGAACCTCGGCGCAGGGCGACCCTGGCACACAGCAGCGACCTCGGGAGATGGTGACCGTGGCACCCAGACTGGACATCACCGCAGGGCAACTGTGGCACACAGCCCAGACCTATGCGCAAGGCTACCATGGCACACAGCCCGGAACCTGGTTCAAGGCTACCGTGGCACCCAGACCGACCTCGCCACAGAGCGACCGTTACACACAGCCCAAACTGAGTGAAGGCGACCACGGCACACAGCCAAAAAATCTGTGCAGGGCCACCAAGGCACAGAGCTTGGAACTCGTCGCTAGCCAATCATGGAACACAGCCCGGACCTCTGCACTGGGTGAACGTGGCACACAGGCCGGACCTCTGGGCGGGACATGCGCGGCACACAGCCCGGAAATCTGTGCAGGGCCACCGGGGTACAGAGCTCGGAACTTGTCGCTAGCCGAATGCGGAACACAGCCCGGATCTTGGTGCAGCGCGTCCATGTCAAACAGGACAGAACTCGTCTCCAGCCGACAGCGGAACACAGCCTGGACCTTGGCACAGGGCGACCATGGCAAACAGGATGGAACTCGTCTCCAGCCGACGGCGGAACACATCCCGGACCTCGCACATGGTGATCGTGGCACACAGGCCAAACCTCTGGGTGGGGCCAGCACGGCACACAGCCCGGAAATCTGTGCAGGTCGACTGGGGTACAGAACTCGGAACTTGTCGCTAGCCGACCACAGAACACAGCCCGGACCTCGGCGCAGGGTGACCGCAGCACACAGCATGGACCTCGGCTCAGGGCGACTGTGGCACACAGCCAGAACCTCAGTGAAGGGCGACCACAGCACACAGCCCAAAAATCTGTGCAGGGCCACCATGGCACAGAGCTTGGAACTCGTCGCTTGCCACCTGGGGAACACAGCCCGGACTTCTGCAGTGGGCGACCATGGAACACAGCCTGGACCTTGGCATAGGGTTATCATGGCAAACAGGACGGAACTCATCTCCAGCCAATGGCAGAACACATCACGGATCTTGGGACAGGGCGACTACTGCACACATCCCGGACCTGGGGAGATGGCGACGTGGCACACAGCCCAGACCTCGGTGCCAGGCTAATATGGCACACAGCCTGAACCTTGGCGCATTGCGACCACAGCACACAGCCCGATCCTCAGTGAAGAGCGACCGCAGCACACAGCCCGGAACATGGCACAAGGCTACCGCGGCACACAGCCTGGAACTCGGTTCAAGGCTACCGAGGCACACAGGCCGGACCTCGGTGCAGGGCGACCGCGGCACACAGCGTGGACTTCAGCGCAGGGGACCATGCACACAGCCAGGTCCTCGGCACAGGGTGACCACGGCACACAGCTCGGACCTTGGCGAAGGGTGACCATGGCACACTGCCCAAAAGAGTGAAGGGCGACCATGGCACACAGCCAGTAATCATCGCTAGCCGACCGCAGAACACAGCAAGGAACTTGGCGCAGGGCGACCGTGGCACACAGCCCAAACCTCAGTGAAAGGCGACCGTGGCACACACCATGGAACTCGCCACTACACGAACGCAGAACACAGCCCAGACTTCGGTGTAGAACGATCGTGGTACACAGCCCAGGCCTCTGGAAAAGGCTACCGCGACACACAGCCCGGACCTTGGCAAAGAGGAACTGTGGCACAGAGCCAGGAACAGGTCGCAAGCTGAGAGCAGAACATAGGTCGGACCTTGGAACAGGGCGACCGCGGCNCCTCTGGTAAATGCTACCGCGACACACAGCCCAGACCTTGGCAAAGAGGAAACGTGGCACAGAGCCGGGAACACGTCACAAGCTGAGGGCAGAACACAGGTCGGACCTTGGCACAGGAAGACCGCGGCACACAGCCTGGACCTCGGAACAGGGCAACAGTGGCACACAGCCCAGACCTCTGCAGAAGGCTACCTCGGCACACAGCCCGGACCTTGGAACAGGTCGACCGTGGCACACAGCCCAGATCTCGACACAGAGGGAACGCGGCACAGAGCCCAGAACTCATTGCAAGGCGAGGGCAGAATGCAGCCTGGACCTCGGCGCAGGGCGACCGCAGCACACATCCCGAACAACAGTGAAGAGCGACAGAGGCACACAGCACAGACCTCGTTGCAGGGCGACCCTGGCACACAGCACCGACCTCGGGAGATGGCGACTGTGTCATACAGACCTGACATTGGCTCAGGACAACTGCGGCACACAGCCTGGACCTCGGTGCAAGACTATGACCTCACACAGCCCGAACCTCGGCACAAGGCTAACATGGCACACAGCCCAAAACTCGGTGCAGCGCGACCGCAGCACATAGCCCGGTCCTCAATGAAGGGCGACCACAGCACACAGCCCGGTCCTCGGCACAAGGCTACCACGGCACACAGCCAGGAACTCTGTTCAAGGATACCGTGGCACACAAACTGGACCTCGGCACAGGGCGGCCGTGGCACACAGCCCGAACCTCAGTGAAGGGAGACCGTGGCACACAGCCTGGAAATCTGTGCAGGGCGACTGGAGAACAGAGCTCAGAACTTATTGCTAGTCGACCGCAGAACACAGCCCCGAACTCGGTGTAGGGCGACCATGGCAAACAGGACGGAACTCGTCTCCAGCCAATGGCAGAACACATCTCGGACCTCAGCAAAGGGCAACTGCGGCACACATCCCAGACCTGGGGAGATGGCGACCACAGCACACAGCCCAGACCTCGGTGTCAGGCTAATATGTCACACAGCCCGAACCTCAGTGCAGTGCGACCACGGCACACAGCCCGATCTTCAGTGGAACACAGCCCAGACATCGGCGCAGGGTGACCACGGCACACAGCCCAGAGCTCAGGGAATGGCGACCACATAACACAGCCTGGAAATCATTGGTAGCCGACCGCGGAACACAGTCGGAACTCGGAGCAGGATGAGCATGACACTCAGGCCGGACCTCAGCGCACGGTGATAGCGACAAATAGGCTGGACCTTGGCGCAGGGTGACCGTGGTACACATGCCGAACCTCGGCGCAGGGTGACTCTGGCACACAGGATGTACCTCAGCGCAGGGTGTCTGCGGAACACAGGCTGTACATCTGCTCAGGGCGACCGCGGCTCACAGCCCAGACCTCTGGAGAAGGCTACCACGGCACACAGCCCGGACCTTGGCAAAGAGAAACCGCGGCACAGAGCCAGGAACAGGTCGCAAGCCGAGGGCAGAACACATGCCGGACCTGGGCGCAGGGCGATCGCGGCACGCAGCCCGGACCTGGCGAGTTGGCGAACGCAGCACACAGCCCAAATCTCAGTGAAGGGCAACAGCGGCACACAGCATGGACCTCGTCACTAGCCGACTGCTGAACACAGCCCGGACTTCGGCGCAGGGTTACCGTGGTACACTGGCCGGACTTCGATGCAGGGAGACAGCGGCACACATCCCAATCCTCGATGAAGTGCAAGCGCAGCACACATCCCGGACCTTAAGGCAAGGTGACACTGGAACACAGCACGGATATCGGCAGATGTTCACTGCGGCTTACACCCAGAATCTCGTAGCAGTGTGACCGAGGAACACAGCCCGGACCTTAGCGCAGGGCTACCGAGGCACACAGCCCAAACCTCAGTTAAGGGCGACCGCAGAACACAGCCCAGAAATCTGTACAGGGAGCCCGCGGCACAGAGCCCGTAACTCGTCACTAGCCAACCACGGAACACAGCCCGTACCTCGGTGCAGGGCACCTACGGCAATCAGGCCGGACCTCGTCACAGGGTGACCACGGGACACAGCCCAGACCTTGGCCAAGAGCGACCATGGCACACTGACCGAAACACAGTGAAGGTCGACCACGGCACACATCCAGTAACTTGTTTCTAGCTGACTGCAGAACACAGCCCAAAACTCAGTGAAGGGAGACCGCAGCACACATCCTGGACCTCGACACAGGGCAACCCTGGCACACAGCACAGACCTCGATCAAAGGTGACCATGGCACACAGCCAGGAACTTGGCGCAGGACGACCACGGCACACAGCCCGAACCTCAGTAAAGGGCGACCACGGCACACAGCATGGAACTCGTCACTAGCCGACCACAAAACACAGACCAGACTTTGGCACAGGGCGACCGCGGCACACGGGCCAGACTTCGATGCAGAGTGACTGCAGCACATATGCCGAATCTCAGTGAAGGGCAACTGCGGCATACATCCCAGAACTTAAGGGAAGGCGCCCCTGGAACACAGCATGGATGTTGGCATATGTTCACTGCGGCACACATCCAGAATCTCTTCGCAGTGTGACTGCGGCACACAGGTCGGACCTGGGCACAGGGCGACCACGGCACACAGCCCAGACCTTGGCGCAGGGCGACTGTGGGACACAGCCCGGACCTCAGCACAGAGGAAACACGGCACAAAGCCCGCAACTTGTTGCAAGCTGAGGGCGGAATGCAGCTTGGACCTCGGCACAGGGTGACTGCAGCACACAGCCCAAACCACAGTGATGAGCAACCGAGGCACACAACCTGGACCTCGGAGTAGGGCGATCATGGCAAATAGAACGGAACTCATCTCCAGCCGATGGCAGAACACATCCTGGACCTCGGCACAGGACAACCGTGGCACACAGGCTGGACCTAGGCACAGGGTGACCGCAGCACACAGAATGGACCTCGGCATAGGGCGACCATGGCACACCACCCGAACTTCAGTGAAGGGTCACGGTGGCACACAGCCCAAGAATCTATGCAGGGCGACTGTGGCACAGAGCTTGGTACTCGTCGCTAGCCAACCGCGGAACACAGCCCGGACCTCGGCACTGGGCGACCGCAGCACACAGTCTGGACCTAGGCACTGGGCGACCGCGGCACACAGGCCAGACCTCTGTGTGGGGCGACCGCCACACACAGCCCAGACCTCAGGCTAGGGCGACCACAGCACACAGGCCGGAACTCGGAGCAGAGGGACCGCAGAACACAGCCCGAACCTCAGTGAAGTGTGACCACTGAATTCAGCCCGAAACTCGTCACCAGCCGACTGCGGAACACAGCCTGGACCTCGGCGCAGGGCGACCGCAGAACACAGCACAGAAATCTGTACAGGGAGCCCGCGGCACAGAGCCTGTAACTCGTCACTAGCCGACCACGGAACACAACCCGGACTCGGCACAGGACGACCACAGCACACAGGCTGGAACTCGGCGCAGGGTGACCGAGGAACACAGCCCGAACCTCAATGAAGTGCGACCTCTGAATACAGCCTGGAACTCGTCACCAGCTGACCACGAAACACAGCCCGGACCTAGGCGCAGGGTGACTGCAGAATACAGCCCAGAAATCTGTACAGGGAGCCCGCGGCACAGAGCCCGTAACTCGTCACTAGCCGACCACAGAACACAGCCTGGACCTCGGCGCAGAGTGACCACGGAAAACAGGCCGGACCTTGTCACAGGGCAGCCACAGCACACAGCCCGGACCTTGGCAAAGGGCCAACGTGGCACACTGCCTGAAACACGGTGAAGGGCGACCACGGCACACATTCAGTAACTCATTTCTAGCTGACCGCAGAACACAGCCCGGATTTCAGCACAGGGCGACCGTGGAACAAAGGCCAGACAGGAACAGGTTGACCGCGGCACACATCAAGGACATCGAGCAGGGTGACCACTGAAAACAGCCTGAACCTAAGTGAAGGGTGACCACGGCACAAAGCCCGAACCTCAGTGAAGGTCGACCACAGCACACAGCCCAGAAATCTGTGCAGGGCAACAGTGGCACAGAGCATGGAACTCGTCGCTAGTCGACTCTGAAACACAGCCAGGACCTCGGCGCAGGCCGACCATGGAAAAAAGGCCGGACCTCGTCGCAGGGCGACCACGGCACACAGGCCACTCCTCGGTCAAGGGGAACTGAGGCACACAGCCCGAAACTCAATGAAGGGAGCCCCTGTACACAGCCCAGAAATCATCGCTAGCCGACCGCGGAACAAGGCCTGGACCTTGGCGTAGGGTGAAGGAGGCACACAGGCTGAACCTCAGTGCAGGGCGACAGCAGCACACAGGCCGGACCGCGGCGCAGTACGACCGTGGCACACAGGCCGGACCTCGGGGCAGGTCAACCCAGAACACAGGCTGGATTTCGGCTCAGGCCGACGGGGCAAGAGCCTGGACCTCGGCTCTGGGTGACCGCGGCACAAAACCTGAACCTCAGTGAAGAGCGACCGAGGCACACAGCATGGCCCTCGGAACAGGGTGACCCTTGGCACACATCACGGACCTCAGGAGATGGCGACCACAGCACACAGCACAGACATCATCGCAGGTTGACTGCGAAACACAGCCCGGACCTAGGAGCAGGGCTACCGCATCACACAGCCCGGACCACCGTGCAGGCTGCCCATGGCACACAGCCCGAATCTCAGTGAAGGTTGACCGTGGCACACTGCCCAGAAATCTGTGCAGGGTGACCGTGGTACAGAGCTCACAACTCGTTGCTAGACAATTGCGGAACACAGCACGGACCTCGGGACAGGGCGACCACAGCACACAGGCCCGCACTCGGCGCAGGGCGACCGCAGAACACAGCCCAAACCTCAGTGAAGTGCGACCGCTGAACACAGCCCAGAACTTGTCACCAGCCGACCGCGCAACACAGTCCGGACCTCGGCGCAGGGCGACCGCAGAACACAGCACAGAAATCTATACATGGAGCCCACGGCACAGAGCCCGTAAGTCGTCACTAACCAACCACGGAACACAGCCTGGACCTCGGCACAGGGCAACCACAGCACACAGGCCGGAACTCGGCACAGGGCGACCGCGGAACACAGCCCGAACCTCAATGAAATGCGACCGCTGAACAGCGACCGGAACTCATCACCAGCCGACCGTGGAACACAGCCCGGACCTCGGCACAGGGCGACCGCAGAACACAGCCCAGAAATCTTTTCAGGGAGCCCACGGCACAGAGCCCGTAAGTCGTCACTAGCCAATGATGGAACACAGCCCAGACCTCGGCGCAGGGTGACCACAGAAAACAGGCTGGACCTCGTCGCAGGGCGACCACGGCACACAGCTCGGACCTTGGCGAAGGGCCAACGTGGCACACTGCCCGAAACACAGTGAAGGGCGAACGCGGCACACATCCAGTAACTCATTTCTAGCTGACTGTGGAACACAGCCCGGATTTCAGCACAGGGCGACCGTGGAACACAGGCCAGACTGAGGATCAGGGAGACCGCNCAACGTGGCACACTGCCCGAAACACAGTGAAGGGCGAACGCGGCACACATCCAGTAACTCATTTCTAGCTGACTGTGGAACACAGCCCGGATTTCAGCACAGGGCGACCGTGGAACACAGGCCAGACTGAGGATCAGGGAGACCGCGGCACACAGCCCGGTCCTCAGTAAAAGGCACCTGAGGCACACAGCCCGAAACTCAGTGAAGGGTGACCCTGTAAACAGCCCGGAACTGATCGCAAGCCAGCCGTGGAACAAGGCCTGGACCTCGGCATATGGTGAAGGAAGCACACAGGCTGAACTTCAACGCAGGGCGACAGCAGCACACAGGCCGGACCACAGTGCAGTGTGACCGTGGCACACAGGCCGGACCTCGGGGCAGGTCAACACAGAACACAGGCTGGATTTCAGCTAAGGCCGATGGGGCAAGAGCCCGGACCTCGGCTCTGGGTGACCGTAGCACACAGCCCGAACATCAGTGAAGAGCGAACGAGGAACACAGCATGGCCCTAGGCAAAAGGAGACCCTGGCATACATCACGAACCTCAGGAGATGGCAACCGCAGCACACAGCCCGGACACCAGTGCAGGGTGACTGCGAAATGGCCCGGACCTAGGAGCAAGTCTACCGCATCACACAGCCCAGAACGCAGCGCAGGTGGCCCATAGCACACAGCCCGAACCTCAGTGAAGGTTGACCTTGGCACACAGCCCAGAAATCTGTGCAGGGCGACCGTGGCACAGAGGTTTGAACTCATTGCCAGTAAACCGCGGAACACAGCACGGACCTCGGCACAGGATGACCACAGCACACAGGCCAGAACTCGGTGCAGAGTGACCGCAGAACACAGGCCGGACCTCGGCACAGACGCACCGTGGACAGAGGCCGGACCTCGGCCCAGGGCGACTGTGGAACACAGGCCGGACATCGTCTCAGGGCGACCGCGGCCTACAGCCCATACCTCAGCGCGGGGAACCATGGCACACAGCCCGGACTTCTTGAGAAGACTACCGCAGCACACAGCCCAGACCTTGGCAAAGAGGAACCGTGGCACAGAGCCGGGAACAGGTCGCAAGCCGAGTGTGGAACAGAGGCTGTACCTCGGCACAGGGCGACCACGGTACACAGCCCGGACCAGGGGAGATG